>SPJY01037796.1:147850-286999 GCA_005191435.1 Raddia distichophylla | reverse complement strand
TGTGGGAAAGGAGAAAGTGGCCGGTCGGGTTAGGGTTAAAAGGAATTATTACGTCGGCCGGGGTAAAACCGACGTAAATAAATCGTTATTAACGTCGGCCGGGCCGGGCCGACGTAAATAATGTTACTGCGGCCACGGACCCGACGGCTTCGTCCTAGCCGACGTAAACAAATTTGGCCGACGTTAAAAGTTCATTTTCCTGTAGTGGTGACATAAGCAATTTATTGGTAAAATTATTAATTATATGCGCACACACATGACCCTTTTAAGCGGTTAGGTCGGAAATTGCAGATAGAAAAAAAGTCTACCTTCCCTCAACTATTCTAGGTGGGGCATAACCCCTTAGTTTAGAAAACTAGATATCTCATCCTAAAAGTAACTTCAACTAGTGCGAATAACCTCTGCGCATATTTTCGAGGAGGCTTCTTATCTAGCCACACCAAACGGATCGAGTCGGCTCTTGTGCGATGGTTGTCTCCTAACCGGGGTGTAATTCTAGGCTGTGTGCTCGGACTTGGCTTCGTGTCATCGTGGGGTTCTCATGCTCTGGTGCTAAGCATCTCCGGATTTATGCTTCGATGGTAAATGCAATGTGTCATAGGCGAGAGCTCATCGTCCTCCCCTCGCCCATCTGATCACTCTTTCATCAAATGCAATATGGTAGTAGCAGAACTCCGCCTCCGCGCGCATCACAGAGCCTGTAAAGTGGCCAGTTGTTTGGTATTGTTTGGCTTGTCTGTCAGTTTGGTACTCCCTCTGTTCCAAAATATAAGGCGTATTTTGACAGGAGAAAAGTCAAACTTAGCAAATTTTGACCATAAATAAATCAAATAATATGCACTGTTAGTATACCAAAATTGTACCAAATTGTTTATATTTCAAAGTGCTTTTTGATACAATATTTTATTGTAATGATTCATAATATATAATAGAGGAATTTAATGGTCAAACTATAACTTTAAAGACTTTTGTGCAGTCAAAATACGCCTTATATTTTGAAACGGAGGGAGTATTTGTTTGGCTTGTCTGTCCTAGACTATTCTACGTACCCTATGTGAGATGATTTTGATATTTGAAGGGGCTAGTTGAATGGATCTTGTTTCTTGGGCTAGCTAATACATGGCAGTGGTAGCATACCTGTTGAGTTTACAATCTCGCTTCGGCGCCGAAAAGAGTATATTACAATGCTATGCTTGCATGTCGATACAATTCTCCGTAACCAAGTAACGTAGGACTATTTTCTCAATCTTGAGGTTGAGAATTTGCACGTGGATTTGACTATGATCTTGAATTTTAATAGTCACCTTATGTGAAGTCTTTTGCAAGACACATGAAAAGCTAAGTCATATTGCAGATTTTCATATGTTTTGTAATTTTCTGCGTAATAACTTCGTATAGCCAACAAATGACATGATCACATGAATACATGATAGGTAATACACTAAAACATCATAAAATGTCCTCAAATCACAACCAACAAGCACTCAAAGTGTTTAATCGGTTTTTACTCGGCCGTTACTCGGTTTTTACTCGGTTTGACCGAGTAATCAACCGAGTTGGCCCTTCTCGACTCGGTGGGGCGGCGAGTAGCGAGTACTCGGTGAGTACTCGCCGAGTAATACCGATTTTTAGAACAGTGGTCGATACAATTCTCCGTAACCAAGCAACGTAGGACTATTTTCTCAATCTTGAGGTTGAGAATTTGCACGTGGATTTGACTATGATCTTGAATTTTAATATTCTTGTCATTGAATTTGAAAGTTGCTCAAATTCTTGAATCCGATATCTTGTGTTTAAAATGGAAATCTAAATCTCCCACTTTACATAGAAATGTTATCTTAAAAATAAAATCAAAATGTCAAAGTTACTTGAAATTTGCTTTTTATACGATCCACAAAATTAGGTGCTACAGTAATCATGGCCATCGTAGTCTGGTTCTCCTCCTTCCTCCCAAGAGCCTGATGCTCTTGTCAGCCCATCGCACGCACCACTCCATGATCTTCACCCGCGGTCACGCCGGCTTACTGCAGGGAACTGAAGGCTAGGTTTCAGGAGAAACCAAATAGACCTACGACCTAAAAATTGATGGTTTTCGGCACAGCCTTGCATGCAGCTAGAGGCCTACAATATATTCCGTTGGACTCTGAGACGAGACAAAGACCATTGTGGCGCGGCGAGCGGTGACTGACATGCATACACTAAAATTCTAGCAGACGGGTGTAACAGATAACTGGTTTCTGATGACTCCCAGTCCTATATACACGTGCCTATATAGCCATCTACGAGCATGCTGGTGCTAGCTAGCTAAGAGGCCTTTCACTAATGGGAGTAATTTTCTCTCTTGCAGGTGGCTTTGGTATGACGAGAAAATCCCTTCCAAGCATAGGGCTAGGGCATCCTCTCTACATAGGGATGCAGCGATCATCAACCGACCGCCATGATCATAGGAAACGGCCTCAAGGCCGAGATGTGGCACGGTCGATGCTCCCAATGCCTTCCAAGCCCAGGGTATGTACGTGTGACCAGGCCAGTCACACGTGACCCGGTGATCGATGACATGCGTGGTTGGGGCCGTGGTGCGCCGGGGCATGACCTGGCGGCGTGGGTAGCCCTCCACTAAGCCGATGACAATCGATATATGATGAGAGAGACAGAGGAGGTGGTAGGGAAATTTCTCATTTGCCCTTGTTGTGGTGGCATTATGAGATACCTGAAAAGCATAGAGACCGACTGCAACCCACGCGCGTCTCTCGCTGGCCCATCCATCGATGAGGGTGCGGTGAGGAGCAGGTGACTGGGTTTGAGCGAAATCAAAAAACATATGAGAGGTACCAAGAGATGCCATTTTATTGTAACCATTGGATCCATCGTTATCTATTATTCTAACGAGACGTATCCATAGTAACAAAATTGCTCACATCAATACCTGAAATTACCGATTGCAGCCTTTCTAACACCATTTTTCTATTTCATCGAGCAGACCATGCCATGTCAATATAAATGTCTTGCAGCCAGCCTACACATTCATACTGACTTGCCATAATTATAACCGAGAGAACTACAGCTGTATTGAACCTACCCCAGTGCAGAACCAATCATGCATGCATCATTTATGGAAATTTTCAGCGCTTTTTGATGGAGTGGATGTATTTTAATTAACCATCACAAGTGTAAACGGACAAGGGTTGCAGCGGAGCGCTGTGGTTGTACCCCGTGCTTGGACGAGCTTTTTTTTTTCCTAATTATTAATGAAATAGAATGATAGTTCTCCTGCCCCTGTTTCAAGTGTAAACGGACAACCAAAGACGAAATATGATCGGGTACCATGCATATATAGGATGCTTCAGTGAGCAACTTTTTTTAATGCGCTGTTTGGTGCTCACATTTGTTCTACCATTGTACCATGCATACACAGGATCAGCCATTCTCACATCCTACCATAGGCATTATTCGTAGCTCAATTTGGTGCTCTGTTTCCGCTCTGTTTTTCCCCCAAGAGTCTAGAGCTTCTGGGGGATTGTGAGTTTGCTAAGATCAGCACGTAGTTCTTTTTTGCTGAAGAAATCTGTGAGAATGTTATATTAATTGTAAATGATCATTCTCTAGTAAGTTGCTACTACATATTCCATGGAAGAAGTCAGGAAAACCGAATGCTGTGAATGGGCGAATGGGAAGCGGAGATGAATGTCGAGGCATCTGCAGAAAACTCAATAAAAAACTGATTGCCTTTGTGCCAACTGATAAGTTGGCAAGTATATTTATTTGTAGTCTCAAATCTCTGACTTAACCACAAATTTTCAAATTTAAGGTTGGACCAGAAATTTGAGGTTAGCAATAATCATATTATCATACCCTAACATTATCATCATCCAAGATAGTCAAAGTGTCTTTGTTCCAAGGCCTCCCCTGCCCCTGCAAAGGCAGTCTAGCGAGGGACTCCTAGATCGTTAGCGAATTTTAAGTCGTCACCTTATGTGAAGTCTTTTGCAAGACACATGAAAAGCTAAGTCATATTGCAGATTTTCATATGTTTTGTAATTTTCTGAATATAGGTTTCATCAATCGAGGCTTGTGAGTTGTTGCAAGGGTTTTCTTCGTGATTGTGATCTACTTCTGTTTTCTTGTCGTTCGACTGAATTGGCAGAGCTCCTGCTGCATCTTTTTAATAAAGATGAAATAGAGTACTAATTGTGTTCCTCCAGTTTTTTTTATTCTTTGCTGCGAACATTTCATGATAAAGATGCATTTAGTTTCCTCCCGAAGAAGAACTCCATTCATGTTATGTAATTCTTTCATGTATTGCGAGACACGCTACTACATAATTCTTTTTTTTTTCTTCCTGAATAAAAATGATAACGGCTATTCTCCTTGTAAATGCTACTACGTTATTCTCCACTCCATGTAAATTCTAATTAACAAACTAAAGTAAACTTTGTTTTTTTTTGAACAATTGAGATGTTTTAAAACTTTCCTTTATAAAATAAGCTCGAGTTTTAAAATTCTCTTCTCGCCATTTTAAGGACAACTGAGATGATATACCACTTGATGCCGCCAACATCTGCCGCAGCCCCTCGATCGCACAGTCGGCGTTCTCTCCAAATGATAGCGCCGGGTCTCATCGCTTGTCCATGTATGCTCCTGGTAGAAGAAGAATTTTGACGGAAGAACTGAAGTGCATGGACGTCGACGACCGAAAGCCGTCGGGTTTTGGCACAGGCTTGCAACTAGAGGCCTCGAACAGCCTCCGCCGGCCACCGAGACGAGGCCTGTGCCCCAGGGCCGTGGCGAACTGGATAAACCAAGCAAACTATGTGGGGATATCTGGTTCCCGGTGACTCCCAGTCCTATGTGTATGTACAGGTACATAGCCAATTAGCCATGCATGGTAGTAGCTAATGGACCTTTCACTCACGAGAGAAGCTCTCTTGTGGTCTAGTCTTTCTCATCGCTCGCTCTCAGCTCTGGTTTAGTTTATACTAGTCACAGCACGCGCGCATGTGGCGCGCGAGCCCGGGAGAGAGAAGATTAAGATTTGAAGGTCCTAGCACATGTCACGCCAAAATGTATATCGTGCTCCTTTTCCCACGAGGAAAATGTGAAGACGGGAGGTTAAGAGCATCTGTAACAGTGTCTATTCAGCTAATTATAAGGATGTGAACTCAGCAATATTTTACTTGTATATATAGAACGGAGAAAATTAAGGAGGACAGAGATAATAATTTCAATTTTAAGATAGATCCTAAGTTTTCATAGATAAATATACGCATCATCCACAAGGAGAGAATGATACACAAAATATAGAGATGGCACGGAGAACAGTTCTGCAAGCTAAAAGGTAGGTAATCAACATAAGTATATTACTTTTAGAGAAATGCCATGGAACCCGCCATCAAACAAGATTGTTGGGTGCGGCGAAGCGGCAACGATGTCCCTAGAGGCACATGAATGATCGAAGGCAGTGGAACGTGGCGATAGGAGGAATGTGTGGAGCAGCAAGGACCCCGCCAACCGTGGGTGATGGGCCTGCGGCGGAAGCAGTGGGGCGGTGAGGAGATGATGATAAGGTGAACAAAGTTGAGTGGCGGGGGGTGTTCAATTGTTCCATCGCATTGGATGACCATGTATAAATGTCATTAGATAAACGTGTATAAGTGATTTCGTTAAATTTTTAAAGTATCATATGTGTGTGTCATCGAAACCATTGCAATTTTGTAATTCTAATAAAAATGATCAATATTGTAAGATTTGTAGGAGGGCAAACACACCCAACACTCGTTATCACGTTGATACTTTATATTTATATTACTATGAGTGATGCAGCAACACAGCATCTACCTATGCTGTCTTCTCTGCGACATTGCATGTGGCATACAAATTAAGGTGGTGCGAGCCTCCTACTTTTGTCACCGAGCCCATCAACATCCGCTGGAGTCTCTGTCACAAGCCCCGAAGGCCGAAGCGGTCGGCATGATCTCTTGCCTCTCCACGCTCCTTGCCTCCGGTCATGCCATAGGGACAAGGGATCAAGATGAACCAATGCACCATGGATACGGTGATGTCTGCTTCCTGGTGATTCCCAGTCCTACCCATGCTGCCATGCATGTATATGTACGTACTTACATGAGCATGAGTGCTAAGCGGTGTATATATCTTCTACAGTTTCACTCATTGTGGAAGTTCTCACTTTGCAGTGTCTGTCTTTTTCACAACCCGGCCTCAGCTCTGCAGGTCTATATAAATTTGGAGGCAGAACATGTCACGCCAAAATGCAATATATATGTTTGCTACTGTACATACATCTTTCACGAGGAAATGGCGAAATCGATCGATCGGGGGACTATTAACAACTAAGCTACTCATGCGAAGCCCAAAACGGACTTTTGAACAGAGATCCGTGATCTGCAAATAAATAAGTCATACAAGTTTGGTGATCTGAGAAGTGAAAAGCAATTTACTGGTAAAACATTGATTAGTTCTACGTACACACGACCCTTTATAACGGTTAGGTCGGAAGTTATGGATATTATTATTTCTTCCACGTTCCATTGTAAATAATTTTGAAAATTTGAAGTCTAGTGTCTCAACTGCCAAACAAGGTGGTACGAGTTCTTATTACACCGTGTGTATTTCAGAAACTCTAGCTAGATGTGGTTCACATATAATATGAAAAGTGGTAAGCTTGGTATATATATGCGGCTATTAAAGATATTAGAAATGTCTATATATATGAACAATATTTATGCGGTTACTAAAGATATTTCAATGACATAGGAGTAATTGCCACCACGACCACGAGAATGTTGAAACAGAAAAAGGAATCCTTGAAACCAACAAAACTGCTAGAACTACATTGTAATATATGTCAAGAAACACTTTTAACGGTTATGAAAAATGTTTCAACAATAAGTACAAAATGTTTCAAATCTCATACGAGAAATGACCTAATTTACCGGCACATTAGTACCGGTTGGATTGAAACCGGCATATCATCACCTACGTCTACTTCCTTCTTCCCCACGAGGCCTAGAGCGGTCGGTAGGATCGAGGTCGTTGTTAGGACTTTGCACCTCGATCTACATGGTCGTCGCTGACTTCCAGAGGAGCCAACGATGGCACAACTTGCCATGTGAGGAGCAGCTCGTCCTTAAACCCGGAGGCTCAGATGATTCAACCACCAACGGAGATAGGATTCATGTCATGAGAAAACAATGGTCTGTGGCCACTCAAAGTCGGTGGATCAGTCACTGGCATGAAAAGCATGATCATATGGCGTTGGGCGAATTAAGCAAAACACTACAGGAAACGACTGAAGTAGCTCGTGTGTTTGTGTAGGTCTCGACGGTTCAAACAAACCCCTCAAGATTAATTCAATACTCTCGAAGGCCATAAGATAACCGTCGATAAACAATATCTTATACAGTTGAGAATGTTGTGTCACTACAGGAAAGCATACCATTTTCGACGGCTAAAAACGACGACACAGGTCAACCGCCTGTCGACACAGCCTAATGTCAGTGGCTGGCCGACGACAAAGGTCCTACAACACTACGTGGACGACAAAGCCACATATTGTCGGCGGCCTAACAAAATCACGACGACATAAAGACATTCAGGATATGTCGGCGGGTTTTTAGCAACGGACGACACTGGTGGCCTATGACTGTCACTGTCGCCGGTTTGTTTTTGATAGCCGCCGACACAGATTGTCGTCGGCTTGTTGGCCGCCGACATAGATTTATTTGGCCGCCGATACAGAAATCGTTTCCTGTAGTGTGTGTTCCTATACAGGGAACCTTGAAAGCGCATGATGTACCTGTGATATCTGGTTCCTGCTGGTTTCCTGGTGACTCCAAGTCCTATGTGCCTACATTGCAGGCATAATTAAGCTGCCTATATTGCATGCATAATTAAGCGCAGTGATGCTAGCTAGTTAGCCAATGGATCTTTCAATCGTGGGGGAAGCTAGCTCTGGCCGGCAGTCTGTCTCTCATGTAAAGCTCTCTATCTCCGGTTTTATATTTGAGGTAGCACCTGTCGGTGGGCATTGCGCACCAAAATATGTAATCTATTAAATATACAATACCGAGTTTAGGCTCTTGCAAGCTGCCACGTGCCGCATACCAATCCTCCCCTGCGGGCCTTCTACACACCACGTCGCTACGTTCAGATACAACCATTTGATCGCGATCGTGGGTTAAATCCCACCGTCCATTTGTGTTTTATATATAAAAAATTCCACTAAAAAAAAAAGGTGGGATGATTGCTCAGCTGGTTAGCCGTGATCCCTATCAGCTAGAAGGTCGCGGTTCAAGTCCCGACTCTTCCGCCTCTTTGCTCGCATTTTTCCCTTTCCTATTCTACCATATTTTATCTCTTTTCTCCATTCCACAGCAGCAGCAACGCACAGCTCATGTGGTTGCTCACGCAAGGCTATAGTGGCAGGGGGCTGCAACGTGACAAAACAATGCAAAAAAAATAAAAACATGTCATTTATCTTCCGAGCTATACAAACCCATGTTTAGGCCATCCGTGCTCGACACGTGGCTCCTCTCCCAACGTTTTTGTGGCTAGCAGCAGGGAGTAGGGGTGGGCAAAAAAAACCGATAACCGAAAAACCGAACCGAACTAACCGAAATTATCGGTTATTTTGGTTTTTCGGTTAGTGTTCGGTTATTTTTTCAGAACTATTCGGTTAATATGGTTCGGTTCGGTTTTCACTTCCTAGAAACCGAAATAACCGATTAAACCGAAATTGGAGGAAATGGATCCAAGTGTTCGTGCAAAGTATGTACTTGATCTACTCTTTGCTTGTTCGATATGTTCTTTCACTCTTTGCTTTATTGATTTGTTGTGCGTTGACCTCTGAGAACGTGAGCGTGAGCTGATTGGGTAATAATTTAGTTTATTGTAGTTAGGCTTATTGTTGTGCTCACCTCTCAATTGCCATGAAGTGAACAATTCGGTTATAAACCGAAAACCGAATTAACCGAACCGAAATATTTCGGTTAATATGGTTCGGTTAGTAATATTTTAGAGAAGATTTCGGTTTCTATTTTTTACTAACCGAAATTTTCAAAAACCGAAATAACCAAACCGAAATAACCAAAATAACCGAATGCCCACCCCTGGCAGGGAGCCTCTCGTGACGTGCCAGCCGTTCCACTCTTTTTTCCCTTCTCTTCTGCATGCTTTGGCAGGAGTACCACGTAGCGCAGCGGTAGCGTGTGCTGCCTCTGGCCTGGGTTCAAATCCCAGGGCTCCCTATTGTTGCATTTCTCTTTTTTCCAGGTTTCTATATAGGACACGTACAGGGAAAAATAGAAAACGCATAAAAAAATAGAAAATAGCCCATTTTGCCTCGGTTTTCGTAAGATCCGGAAAAAACAAAAAGGAAAAGATGGTATATTTTCTAGCCTGTTAGAAAAAATTAGACCATAATTTCATGATAAGGGTTCCTACAAAGGTATATTCTTTTGAAAAAGTTGAAACAAC
Organism: Raddia distichophylla; assembly: GCA_005191435.1. Taxonomy (NCBI): domain Eukaryota; kingdom Viridiplantae; phylum Streptophyta; class Magnoliopsida; order Poales; family Poaceae; genus Raddia; species Raddia distichophylla. The sequence goes on along the minus strand of SPJY01037796.1, from coordinate 277,507 downwards.
CATAGAAAATTTGAACAATAACCAATTCTTTTCTTTCATCCTAATTTTTTCGTACAAAGCTAAAATAACAAAAAAAATTCAAAAAATTCAATCAAAATTTTATGGTAAGGGTGCATAAATGAATTTAAACATTAAAAGCTGCTATATTTCCGGATATTAATTGGTAAATAATAGAAATAAAGAACTTCGAAATATATAGCTGCAGTGTAAAATCATATATTCATAACGATGTGCACAAAAAGATCTAGCTATTTTAAGACATTTAGCATTCAAAGATAGTTGTATGAGGAAATAATCCATTCTCTTCTTTTATTCTAACTTTCGTGTCTGCTAAAAAAAATCTGTAAAAACAACCTTTATAAACGGCAACGTAATGTCATGATAATAGCCTATAAAAAAATTAGCCAATAAAAACTAATTTCGAAAAGAAAAATTAAAAGGGCAACAACAAACAAAGATCTAGCTAAACATTTAGCATTCACAAATAGTTGTACAAGGAAATAGCCAATTCTCTTCTTTTATTTAAATTTTGTGTCCACTTAAAAAACTATGAAAAAAGCTTTAATCATAAATAGTGCAAAGTCCATAGGGGGCGTAGCCAGGCCGACACATGGCTCGCCTCCCTTCCCAACGCCCGAGCTGTTCGCTGGCTATATATATAGGCTTCCATGCCCGGCCCCGTGCGCCGGAGGAGCCGATGCAGGCGCCCATGCCTGCTTGCGTGGCGTGGCTGGGCTGGTCGGTCGGTCGCTTAGCCCTTTTGATTTGCAGTTATTGTTTAGTTTAGTGTGGTTTAAAAAATAATCAATAAATATACCCATCTTTTCATGTAACAATTTGTAATTTTTTGGGCCTCCGTGGTTTTATAAGATTATTTTAATAAATTCATTGCCATTGTGTTTATTTAATTAAAAAAATTATCAATAAATATACCGACATTTTCATGTAACAATTTGTAATTTTTAGGCCTATGTTTTTTTTAAGATTATTTTAATAAATTTGTTACCGTTGTGTGTCATTTAATTAAAACCAAACCAAAATCCGTCTTTTGCCGCCCGCTCCGACCGTGTCCATGCACGGTTCGATCCGGCAAGCTGCTCGGTCAGTTTTGATCATTTCGATGTGACCCCTTGCCATGCACATCAATCAATCTTCTGTATATATATAAATAAATAGTACAAAGCCGAGCTACGCTGTTTTTTGGCTGGACACGTGGATAGCCTGCCTGGTGTGTACTGGTTTTGGCTGGACACGTGCATAGTTTGTCTGCTCTGCAAACACGATCGTTTTGCATCACCACGTTGGCCGTTTTGGCCCGCCACTTCACTCGTCGCGCCAGGGGCACGCTGTCTCAGCTAGTTTATTATATATACTAGTGCAATGCTCGTGCGCTGCCACGGACCTATAAGGGATGAAAGGAAAACATATGTAATTGAAAGTGATTTGTCCAGATTATTTCTTAATCCTGGAGTGCATATGTAAATAGTTATTTTTCAGATTTGTGATGTTTGTAATCCTGTGACCAATGTAATTGAAATATTGATGGCCTATGTCAATTCCTGGATTTTGTACAGAACTAAATATAGAAAATATAATGATCTAAATTAATTTAATTGAATGCATATGAAACTTCTACAATTGGTCATTCAAGGGCTATGTGAACACAAGACAATATGCTAACTGAAACTTATCCATGAACATGAACTAAAAACACAAGGAGAACCTGCATTTCAAAATTTCAATAGATGAGCAACACAAAAACTAATTATTTTTATACAACACAAGAACTTGCATGTATGGTCAGATATGAATTCATGTGTACATATTTATCATTCGTGGCAGTGAACATGAGATATTGATCTCTGTAAAAATTTCTCTGCACCATGGATCAAATAAATGTACAATGCCCGTGCGCTGCCACGGACCACAAAGGGAATAAAGAAAAAATATATTTTACCAGATATATTTGTTTGAAACCTTGCAAAGTTACAAGCTTGCAATCCAAACCACTCATTCTGACATTGTTTTACCAGGAAGTTTGTTGAAGCAAAAATGCATGAAAATTGGGTGTAAAGGTTGTCAAATCAAGCGAAATGCCTTCTTTTTCCTGCACAGAGGCTGTTGCCGGTTTACAGAGATGATGGCTTTGTTTGGCCCATGAAACATACTTCTTTGCTTTGTTGCATCTATTTGACTATGGCATTCACATTAGTGTAACTCAGTAATCAGTCTATAGAATCATTCAAATTATAAGTCAGGATTAGTTACGTTTATTACCGTAAGAATTATGCCTACATCATAGTAATGGATTGATTAGATTTATTAGCCGAAGAAGTATGCGCGTTATTATTCGGCCATTAAGTCAGAAATTGCTCTTGTGAACGCAACAGTACTATTGTTACATATGAAATAATCTATTTTTGTTATATTTTTAGCATGTTAGTTTATTAGATCCATTTTTGAAGAAATTCTTTTCCAATGCTTTGATATATTTTTTGCAGTGCTTGCTCAGGTGATGGTCTGAAATATAAAAAACAAAATCTCATAGCATCTCGATGGTACGATCCGGTACTGCTCGGAGAAAAATAATACTGTTTAGGATTTTGATCCTAATAACCTTGGCTGCAGGTAGGCAAGGCAGCGCTGCGCAAGCAGCTTCAAGCTCACGTGTGCAAGCTACCTGCTCGACGAAATGCAATACCCATGAGAAGTTGCTAGAATATCATTTCTTTTCTTTTTGTTGTTTAAATGCATCTCTTCAATTTCTCCTCAATTTATAGAGTGATTGTATGTCTTAATCTTGCTCAACTAATGCGGGAGTCACTTTATGTTTTCTATATAAATTATAATATGGGGGGTTATAAATTTGTTGTATGCTGCATGAAATTATATAAACAATATATTATATAAATTATTACAACCAAAATGACCCGCACATTCACGCGACCTAATTTATTTTAATATACAGTGTTTATTTCTAACTCATAATCTATCTTTAACATAGTATATCAGATTTTAAGTTTATTATATCAACTTAAATATTTAATATAAATTCCTAATATTTTCTTTCAATTATATTATATCTTTTTGATATTTAAAGCTTTTTTAAATATTTTACTTTAAATAAACAACATTACAATCCGTTCCCACAAAATCAACAGCATAAATCTTTTTTTCCCTCTATTTATGTAATAATTTCTTTATTTAATCTTAGCAATTATAATTTAATACCATCACTAATCAAACAACTGAAATAGATTAAATGATGTGAGCCAACGTGATAACTTCTTTTTCACCTCTTTTATGTATATAAATAACATCTCAACTGTACAGCAATATAAAAACTATTGTCGTCATTACAACAATAAAACATCCATCATTGCAACAATCATTACCACAACTATATAATACAAAATATATGTTATAAATATACCGGTAAATTATCATATTAAAATATAAAAACATAAGCTTTCATATTATAACACAATGTCATTTCTATCAACAAAACCATCGTATGTATAGTCCGATAATATAGCCTTACCAGAAGGTCAACGTTTTATTTTCAAACATCTTACAGATTAAATAAATTAAACATACATAACCCCAACTGCATATAATCGATCTAAATCTTTACCGGGTTGTAAATACCAAAAAAATTAAAATTCAATTTATCAACTTCAATCATATCTTTTTTTTAAAACTCAAGAAAATAAGCAGTGCTAAACATACTATCATCAACGCGCCTGTGGCGCGTTCGCTTGCTAGTATATAAAAGTACAAAGCCGGTGTGAGCTTGCCCCCTCGCTGCCACGCGGCTCGCTCTGGGCGCATATATACTTACTAGAGGGAGAAGCGCGCATACGCGCGCTAAGCCCGTTCTTGAATCCATGAATAAAAACCTCCCATTCTGTTGGATGCTTGCGTTTTCAGGAGAATGGCTGAATCAATGGACGAACTGTGTACAGTATTTGAGAGGGGACCTGTTTTAGTGACAAAGCATACACGGTAAATGCAGATGTATCGCTGGCAGGAGATGTACCTTTTCCTTTTGCCTGCTGGATCATCAATGGCGATGGCAGATTAGGAGTAGGAGCCGCTATCCTCTGTTCGGCTACATGAAATTGTTTGCTAACTGGAAACTATGGAAGCATTGATGGAATAAATAATCAGTAATCCTGCAGATGGAATAAAAATGTTTCATAACAGAACCTCGACAACCTTTATTTAATGCCTAAGTAGACCACATAGAAAAAAGGAGAGAACATTCACAATGCGCAGGTTTAATTTAGGTGGCAGAAAAAGGTGTTTGAAAAATATTGAAGCTACACAATATAAGTTCTAAGACAGGTGGTGGTAGCATCCAATTAATTGGCAGGATTAAATGTAATGCATGACCCCTATGGTGGTATTTGAGACCCTACGTTATTATAAACTAATAACAGAACCAACCATAAATATGCTAGCATTTGGATATGGTGATTGCAGGGGGGCTTGCATGACCACCAAAGGTAACAAAAACCTGTAACCATTAACCAAATCTACTTCAGCTATCAATCAAGGGAGAACACCTAAAAGTTCAAGCATGTAATCCTTTTCGTAAGTACTATGAACAAATCCCTAGTAAACATGTAATCAGCGGCTACCAAAGTAGAATAAATGCATATGTCAATATTTTTTGCAGAAATAAATTATTTACGAAAAACATCGTAAAACAACATCTTGATACAATTTACCTGCATTTTTAAAATCTTAGAAGACCAAGCTAACCACACTGGTTTCATATCCTCTTGTGCTAGGATGTCTTAGCTGAATAATTAGCCCTGCTATAAACCAAAAAAGGTTAGACTATCTAAAATCCAAAAAAATGACAGGATAAACTTTGATGATGCCGTAATTACACCTCTCCATCACACCCTCTTAATAGCAGGCTGCAAAGGGTTAAAGAAATAGTACTGAAACAGTAAGGGAAAAAAACAGAAGAATGCTCTACACTGCAGGGCACAGCATCCAATCTAAGGAATAAGAAGAGCCAAGCACAATTTATTTCCAAACGCTTCCATGTAAATTAGTGCATGTAATACATCCATGGAATGTGGATTCATCCGAGACAAATCTTAAGCCATCCTTGGTGGACATAGGTTAATTCTTAAAAAAACATAATGATATCGAACACGGCCAAAACCATGGGGATGAAAAGAACATAACAGAAAAGGAATGAGATCATCAGCAACACAGTTGTGCACATATAATATGGCCTGTATGAAGCGTACGAAGCCTACAGGCAAACAAAGAACTGTTGTATGTGGCTACCAAAACACCATCTGGAAGCAACATGTTCATACACATGGGAAAAAAATTGACATTATTACAAATTAAACCAAAATTTCCAACACATAAAGTTATAACATAACCATAATTGCGAAGGTTTTTTTTGTTATAATGTTGTAAGCATAACTCAATTTCCAAAGTGTATTGCCGAAATTCATATGCCTTCAATCATAGCTCTCACAGGTGTTGAAGGACAACATTATTACAAACAAATAATTATGAGTTTATATGATAGTAGATATGATTTTCTTAACATTGAGAAGCAATGACTAAATTTGAAGTTTCATAAGTGAAAAATAGCCAGCACAATGAAATAAAATAACAATGCTACCAATCTAAATATCACCCAAAAGACATCATTTCTTGACCACAGGGAGTGGATTTCTACTTTGCCCCAGTCGGGAGTTTGAACTCTGAACACTAGGTTCAAAGGATAAATCCAATGTCTAGTACTACAGAGTACAGCAAAACAAATTAACGGTTGTCATCAGCGGTTCTCCATCATCTTGGACGCACGCAGAGAGAAAAAATGGAGAAGAGAGAGAGGAGAGAGAATGGCGCAGCAGCCTGGCCCCAAGGCTGCCGGCCAGGCGGTCCCGAGGATCTCTCCAAGGGCCGCCGTCGGCGGGTCGGCCCTCCGCGAGGGTGCCGTCAGCGGAACCGAGCTCCCCGGGGCCGAACACCATGGCGGCGCCGCGAACACTCAGGCGGCGACGACGATGGCACTGGCGGCGGAGGGGAGAAGGGAGGCGTCGATGAGTGGAAGAGAGAGAGCAGGGATGGCGACGGCGTGGAACGACGGCCACAGAAAAGCAGACGGCGGCGGCGAGGAGAAAGGGGGGAGGGGAGGCGGCGCGAGCGGGCGAGGCAGGGAGGAGGCGGGTAGGCTGCCCCAAGGGCCTTTCCAACCGGCGTTGTCGGCGGATCCGCACTCCGCGAGGGCGCCATCAGCGGAGCCGAGCTCCGCGGGACCGACCGCCATGGCGGCGGCGCGAGCCCCCCCGATGGCGATGGCACTGGCGGCGAAGGGAATAAGGGAGGCGACGGCGTGGGGAAGGGAGGGAGCAAGGACGGCTACTGCGTGGAACGGTGACTACGGGAGAGCAGGCGGCGGCGGCGAGGAGAAAGTGGGGAGCACAGGCGGCGGCGGCGAGGAGAAAGTGGGGAGCAGAGGCGGCGTGGAGAAAGGCTCCAAAGCGGGGAGGAGAGGCGGGGAGGACGCGGAGGGAGGAAAGGGAAAGGGGCGCGGTCAGGGACGGATGGCAGCGGGGCTAGGGTTCCACGCAGGCCGAGTGGCAAAGGCGGGTAATTTCGCAGCAACTCTAGGTGTATCTACCAAGACAAAAAGGGCAGCGCTGTGAGGCGGGGAAAACTCGGGGGGGCCGGACGGAAAATGGCACGAAACAGAAAGGACCTCACTGCTAACCTACGGGGACATGGACATAAAATCGCAAATCACAGGGGTTTTTTTGCAAAACCGTCCCGACCGGGTGGGGCCTCTGAACTCTTATGTTGACATTGTTGTCAGCAGGATGAGGAATGCTATACCCACAAAAGGCTACCCCTTGGCTGTAGAAACACAAAGTAGAGATAATTCATAACTAATCTGAGTCTCTTTCATAGCTTACATCTGAAAACAAGAGAATAAAATAATAGTGGAAAGAATAATTTAACAACCAGATTACCTTTAGAATCAAGCTTCACTTTAAGGTGCTTGAACCTGAGGCGCACCTGCACGAAAGAAATGTTTAGCATCACAGATTCACAGTCATCTTATCAGTACATGATCCACCAGTCAGGAGCATATTTCTCACCATTCTCTTCTGGGTAAACTCTCTTTACCATGGCCTTTGACCTCTGAAAATCAATCCGCCATTGCAACATCATAGCGGTAGGTGGTAAATGCGTTTCAATGACACAAGCTGTGGATAAGCATAGACTTACAGCAAGCAGTTCATCGAGACCTTCCATGGCAGGTGGATCCCAGCTACTCAATATGTGCTTCTGTTTGTGTCCTGGAATGCATAAAAAAAGACACTTTCGCATTAAACCTTTAACAACTCACCTTCATTGTTCCTAGAATTGCACCAATATAATCAACTGTGATATCTTAGTCCAAATCAAGACCTATGTGGATTCCTTGTTTTTCTTTAACACGAACAAATATATATAGGTCACCAATTACACCCCTGCATGACATGATAAAAACAGATAGCATCTAATGATACCTCTTCTCATTTAAACTGAAGTGGAAGTAATTTCAATCTAATAATATTACTCTATTTAAGCCGGCAGAACAGAGCAGTCGACTCTGGTCGGTGCTGTGGTATTTTTTTCATCAACATAGCTACAGGAGCATCAATAGAACAAAAAAGGAGATTTTTTTCATCAAATTGAAAAATATAGCATATCAAAAAAGTACTCCTCGGTGCCCTCTCTACCAATCTACAACCCACCGTTGTATAGAATTGAAACACCCACTGTTGTACAGAATTTCATGCTGCTGAGACATGGTATGGACACCATGCTTCTATGAAAAATCAGACTATAATCAAACAGAAAATCTGCTGGAAGAATAGCTAATTGACTTGTTCCTCAACAAAATTTCTCAAAAAAAAATGAAGACCAAAACATCACAGCCTGCATAGCCCCAAATCTCCGGCAGATTATAAGCAAATCACAGTAAGGCTAAAACCAAGATACAATTTGGATTAAATCTTGACAGATTTGAAATACTTATAGTTGTAGTTCTTCATGAAGCTATGGCAATATCTGATGCTCCAGCATATGTAAAAGGCTAAATCACATAAAACAAAGAAAGAAGCGAGGAGAAATCCACCATAGAAAAACCGGTTCAGGCATTTCGTTGAGCAACCTGCGAGCACCAAAATGTCCAATCAGTGACAAACTCAAAGGCACATGAATCGCTTAATAGGAGGTGGGAGCAGCGGGGAAGAAGTGATAACCTGAAATCAAGGTGTGTAGGGAAGGTTTAGGGGTCGCCGACGGTGAAGGGGGAAGTGCCGATCCGGAACCCACGAGCCTTGCCGTGAAGGTGAAGAAGAAGGTGTCGAAGTCCTTGCCTTGCTGTGCGACGGCGACGGCGCGTGGGCGCGCGGCGGCGGGTGAGGGAGATGGAGGGGGCGGCGGCGCGGGTGGGGGAGAGGGAGGAGGCGGCCGGCGGCACGGGTGAGGGTGAGGGAGGGGCGGCGGTGGATGAGGACGCGGGTGGGGGAGAGGGAGGAGGCGGCCGGCGGCGCGGGTGAGGGTGAGGGAGGGGCGGCGGCGGATGAGGGAGATGGAGGGGCAGGCGGTTTCGCCAAGGAAGAGTTTGGTGGGAACCCTAGGATAGTTGAGATCGCATGATGGAGAGGAGGCATTGCGAGATGGACGGTCCGGATTAAAAGTTCGAACTACCACCATCACCACCACCACCACGACCACAAGGTGCTTTATAATAGTAGAGATATTGTAGTCCATCTTCCACGTGGAGATTGCGTAATCAGGGGATTAATGTGTCAACTAGCTACTCTACGCAGCCAAAAAAGAAACTTGCCCGGCTTAATTTTGCACAGAGAATACATTTGACAACGGATGTATCAATCGGGGTGGCATCTGTACGTACATATGATATGATCATATTGTGCGGCACTGTTGGTACTTGGGAATTTGTAATCAGTAATTACAACGACGCACTTAAGATTGTTTGATATTAAAAAAAAAGGTTTATGTGAACCGTGACACGTTTGCAGTTTGACAAGTACTCCCTCCGTTTCAAATTATAGGTCGTTTGACTTTTTTGACATGTACTTTGACCATTCGTCTTATTCAAAAAAATTTAGAATTATAATTTATTTTTGTTATGATTTAGTCTATCATGAAAGGAACTTTAATAATGACTTGAGTTTTTTCATATTTTCACTAATTATTTGAATAAAACGAGTGGTCAAAGTACGTGTCAAAAAAGTCAAACGACCTATAATTTGGAACGGAGGGAGTACGTACATATGCACGTTTGACAAGACCTGAAATGCAATTTTTGCCGGCCGTACGTAATACATTAATTCTACGTACACACATGACACATGATCCTTTAAAGCGATTAGGCTGGAATTAATTTTGAATATTATGCGTTCCATACTCTATGATACATAATTAATTTGGCACTTTTTTTCCCCTCCAGTTGATTTTCCCAACAACGTTGTCTTTCATTAACCAAAAAAGGTAGTACTATTATGTCTTTCATTTTTTGTTTTTGTTGAAAATCTAGTTGTGTACGTATCTCTACCATTAAAAAGTGACTTGCGGTGGCGGCAACGATAGTGCCAAACTTCCGATCTCCACCCTCGATTTCTTTTGTAAACTTTCTGCTCAAATCATAGCCATTGGATTGCCCTCCCATGTGTCCTCTCCCGACATGGAAAGTCCATGCCGCCCCTCCCCAACCTCCACCCTTCCCTGTTCCGCCCCTTCCTCCTGCATTCCATCTCACCTCTCCATGCCCTTCCATACGACACCACCGCTATTGCCTTCTCTGGATACCTGGATTCCATCTCCTAACGCCGCCTCTGTACTGCGTCATCCCTCCTCACACCGTCCATGAGCAGTCGATGGCCAACGACTTGTGTTGGGATATGTCTCAAAATAACTAATTTATTCTATTTCTCATTCTACAAGTTTCTTAGCCTATAAATAATCACCTCATGTACTATGTAATCTGAACCTTCAACAGCGTATCTGTTTTTCTGTGTTTTTTTCTCTTTTACCGTGAAGGGGTTTTTTCCGTGGTGTCCACCTTTTCTTCTAGCCCTAACAAATGGTGTCTATTTGATATGTTTTCTCGTCCATAATTGAATCACCAGAAGCAGGATCGACGGACACTTCACAGTGCTGCCTCGCAGTGGCCGCGTTCGCTAGCAGCCGCTTGTGAAGATGAGATAATCACCCGAGGTTCATGAGACTTCGTTCATCACAAAGTGATTTTATTCAAAGCTTCCTCGATTCCCGTGCACCCAAAAGAAATGCCTTCTGCACTGTTCAGTTCGGTCATTGACCAGAGATACGATTCTCTTTAACACAAGGTTCTACCAGGAAGTTTATTGGTTCCTTTGCGTGCTGCTGATTTGATCTGTCCTACTGCTTCGTGATTTGATCCATTATTTTTAGGGAATTTCAATCTTAGCTTCCGATAGTTATTTTTTGTCACTATGTCGGCTAAACTTGACATTGTTACAGTTTGATGGCAAAATTAGCTTCACAATTTGATAGATTCAGATCTTACATAGCTTAATGTCAGAAAAACACTTCTTCACAAACCTGATAAAAGTGGATGAAGTCATGAAGAGATGAATGGGAGGAGGCGTACGGATCATAAAGCTGTGACTGCCGTAACATTGTTTGATTACAGATAATCTGCATGAAGTTATTAAAGAGACGAGTGCTGTCACTTTATGGACAAAACTCAAAAAACGTTAAATCTGGTCTTTACTTTTCTTTTGAACCTAAGAAGGTGTCTGACTTCAGGTTAATGTTTGGACTCCGCACTCGCGAGGCCAGCCACGCCTGGAAATGCGTCCCGCTCCCGCGGGATCAGCTCTTTGAGCTCGGCGAACAGCGGGTGGTCGTCGACGGTGAAGTAGCCGTATATATATAGTTTCAGGCGAGCGCCTCCCAGGCATAGGAGCCCACGTCCATGCGCCCCGCCGCCGTAGCAGCGCCGCGTCGAGGCCGTCCCTGTAGATGGCGGTGAAGACGATCGATGATGCGCTCCTCGCCGGGCGTCGACCACAGGCGCGCGCCCGCCGATGAAGCTGAGCCGCGCGGACAGCATCCGGCCCTGCCGCCGGCGGGTGGTGCTCTTCCTCCCGCCAGTACCTCTCGCTCGCCGCCGATGTCTTCCTCTCCGACGTCGTCGCCGCCGTAGCTGAAACATTCAGCGGTGATTGATCCAATGCATGGTCGACTTCTTGGCTCTAACCCAAAACTAAAAGCTTACAAAGGCTTTCAATTCATTATATAGGCTTTGTGTTCTTCTGCGCTTCGTACAAACTCTTAGTTGGTCGGTTGGGCATTGCATTCCTCGACTTACCGATAATGTCGTCTCCTTTTAGTTAGGTATGTCTTGGTTTATTTCCTAACCTAATAAACATTTGTTCCTAATTTTGGAGGATTATTTCTAGCATTCCACTGATATGATTTATTTTTTTTTTAAAGAGGGGCAAGAGAACTGCCATCCTATTTCAATGATCAGAAGGAAAAAATAAAATAAAACCCATGCACTCACGGGGTACAACCACAGCGCTCCACTGCAAACCTGGCCAAAGCCAGACACACCACTGGCACCGCCGGGGACACCACCTACAGAGGAGAAGGAAAGAAGCCCCCGCTGCCGCCTAGAACAAAAGCTGAACAGGAGAGAGACAAGAGAGAAAAAAGGAAAAGAACAACACCGGCCACCGCCGGACACCCAACCAACACTCACACAGCAGCGAGCGACTCCTGCAACAGCAGACCCAACGGAACCCATAACGCTAGAACGGCAACTACGACGCCTCCAACAAGGTAGCGACGGGGAAGACCCGCCGTCGTCGCTAAACCGCTAGGGTTTTCACCCAAAGCAGGGCAAGGTCCAAATGGTGATGGCTCCAACGAGGGAAATGACATAAGGGTGACGCCATCACCAGCCTGAAAGGCGGGGCTTTCGCCCAAGACCTGGCCCGCTAGCGTACAAGGCATAGGCCTCCGAGGGTGGACAGCAGTAGAAGACCAAGCCGCCGGCCGAAGACGCTCTGGCTTGCGGTCTCTAGTTTATAGCCTGGCTTGTTACCTCTGGAAATTTATGGCTTGGCGTTTTATTTCGTATAACTTCGTATAATGTATGCTATACGGAGAACGGGGACACCACCGGAGAAAGGTCGTCAGCCAACGCCGCCAAAGAGGGGCCACTACGCCGAATGGTCCGCGCACGGGAAGCGAAACAGTCCAGACGCCGCGCCACCAAGGCGACGCTAGCCGACCCCCGCCTTTACCACGGAAAACGCCAACCGACGCCATCGAACACCTCGTAGGGAGGGGAGGGCAAGAAGACAAGGATGGGACCAAGGTAGAGACAGGGGGCACAGCATCGTCGAGGAATGGGTGACGGCCCAGCATGCCACCACAGGAAGAGCCGAGGAGATGCCAGGCACACGCCCCTGGAGCACACCCGCTCCGTCCGCTCTGGCCAACTACCAAAACGGACCCCCCAAGCGGCCTCCACCGAGACAGGCTCAGGGGGAGGGGGAAGAAGGAGAAGATGCCGGTGCCGAGCTTCGCCGAGTTACAAGGCCACCGGACCCACGACCCTGGAGCACACCCACTCTGACTGCTCCGGCTAACAACGCCTGATCCAGGCCTCCTGCCCGCGGATCCGGCCAAACATAGAGCGGTCCCCTCCGGACGGTCTCCACCAAGACAGGCCCAGAAGGAGGGGAAGAAGGAAGAGGGAAAGCCGGCGCCAGGCTCCACCACTGCGCGCGAAGGTGGGAACGAAGAAGATAGGGGGGAGCCGCGCGCCCGCAAGGGATGACGGGCGGTGGGCGGACGGGACACGGGAGAGGAACGATGCTGCGCATCGGGCGGCGTCGCAACACTGGAGGAGGGGATGAAGGAGGCCACCGGCTAAGTTCAGATCTGGAGCGAGGAGCCCGAGGCACGCCGCGCGAGACTAGATCCGGTGCCAAGGCCACGCGACACCACATCCTGTAGAGGAAGAGGAGCCGCGCCGAGCCGCCATGCTTGGCCGCGCCCACCGCGCGGCAGCCATGGCCATGCCGCCGCCCAGGCCACGTCGCCGCGCCGCGCCGCGCCCAGCTCAACCATGGAGTCGAGCGGGCCGTGGCCACCGGATCCGGCCTCCACGCCACCGGATCCGGCCACCGCGCTGCCAGCTCCGGCTGGGGCCGCCGCCGCCAAGCTGCTGACGAAGCACGAAGAGGAAGAAGAGAGGGGGAGAAAGGGAGGAGGGAGGAGGAGGAGAAGGGGGAGGGCGAGGCCGCCGCCACCTAGACCAGCCACCGGCGGCGGCGGCGGCGGCCGGCTAGGGTTCCGGCGAGGGTCGGTTGTGTCGCCGCCCGTGTCGCCCAGAGGGACGACGCGGGGGCCCACTTTGATATGATTTGTCAAAAAAAATATAAAAGTAGGGAAGTCGACCATCCCTCTCATCATATCAATAGAAGAAAAAAGTAATTAAGGGGCAGTCGACTTCAACGATCAAGCAAGTCCTTGGCAAAACCTGCGTTGAAGCTATTATTTTTGCTTGTCACACGGACTCATGGAAATAAGGGCCTTGTTTGTTTCAGATTAATGTAGAGTTACGTTTTACTGTAGCAAATTTGTGATCCCCTCAAAATACATCTTAACGAGATCAAAAAATTATGAAAAAAATATTTTACAAACTTTAAGAGGTACTATTTAAAACCCCACAAGAATGTCTATAAAACATTACATCATTTGGCTTATACAATAATAACAAATTTTCATTTAATTTAATTTAATTTAATCTGAAACAAACAAGGCCAAGATTGAAAAAATCATGGAGACAGAGGTAATAAACTAATAATACAGGACAGCTCTGCTTTGGAGCCTTTTTTAGTGAGAACTTCGTTTGCACGGAGTAAACATGAAATGGACGATGAGAAGTCTTAAAATTTGGAGAGTAAAATGTTTGATCTTCCTTCCACGAGAGCGGCAGACCGACATTTCTGGTCCATTCCTGGTGCCTTCCATTTCTATCACATAGATATGCTTCACTGGAAACAAAATTGCTACCATGCTTGAATGCTTGATGGAAAGCACATCCTCCTCCTCCGTCCACTACTACGCTCTGGCTTGCGGTCTCTAGTTTATAGCCTGGCTTGTTACCTCTGGAAATTTATGGCTTGGCGTTTTATTAATTTCCACGTGTCCCTCTTTCAATGTTTGTCCTGCTCTACGATAGCCAACGAGGAGGACACACTATGATGAAAGTTCCATGCATGTGGCTTCATGTTTGGTCTGGCTGTGGCTCAAAAGCCCAAAGTCTTCCACTCTTTTGGGATGGTCTTGGAGCAGTTGAATTGGTGCCGTTTTTTTTTTTCAAAACTTTAACGGGAGCCCTATCTATTCATTTAGAAAAACAATAATTAATAATAAATTACACGTGAAAGGGAATTGAAATATTTCCCATTGACGAGGTCTTTTTTGAGTGTGTTAAGTTTCTCTTTTAAAAAACAACAAAAGGAGTGATCATCGACGCGTGAATGATTTTTGCACAAAAAATTTGGAATATCTTAGCCATGAGATCGTAAATCACCTATTCAACACTCCTTATATTGCATTTACGGTATTGTACTATTGGTAGCATTACAACTGACATCAAAACTTAAATGATGACAACCAACACGTCAACAATCATTGTTGATACATCAACCCATAACAACCATGGTCATGTGCCCTAGATGTAGCTAGATGTGGGGTTGGTTGGGGACGAAGATAATGTAGAGGTCGGATGAGGCGGCAGGCATCGACTTAACAAGGTTACTCCAACCCATGATTGTATACATGTGATGATCAAGGTGTAGAGATGGTGGTTTCTTAGTTCGTTCTCAACATATTATTTCTTTACAGGGTGTTGACCTATGTCAAAATTGAATTTTCACCATATGGGGCTCACCCACGTGCCGAGTGTTTGGCGTCGTCTTGACCGAGGCATAACAATCTCGCCTACAAACTCCTAGGGCATTGCAAACCTCGACTTACAAACCATGTCATCTCCTTTTATAGACATAATAATGTCATTAATTAGTTATGTCTGTTTCCTTCCTAAACTAATAAATCTATATCTAATTTGGGTGAATTATTTTTGACATCTCTGTGATCTTATTAATCACTTAAATGATAAAATTGAAGGAGTCGACTCCTATTCATTGGCAGAGCGAGAGCCTATGCCAATGCTGTACAGACAAAAGACAATAAAACAGAGCATCTCTCTATGATAACTCCACTGTGTGAATAAAAAGATGAAATGCACAATTGAAGTGTTCCATCTTGCCAAGTAAAATGTTTAGTCATCCTTCCACGAGGGGCTGAGACCAACATTTCTGGTCCAGTACTCCTGATGCCTTCCATTTCTATCACATAGAAATGCATCCCTAAAAACAAAAATTGTTATGTTACCATGCTTAATGGGAGCCACGTACGTAATCCTCCTCCCCTTTCTTCTACACTTGCGGACTCCAATTTATTGCCTGCCTTATTGCCTCTCTCACAATTGATGACTTGGTGCTTTTATCGATTTCCACGTGGCTCTATGAATGTTTGTTTGTCCTGCTCTACCATAGTGGCATAGCTAGTGAGCACACACCATTTCTTTTTGATAAGGATCTGAGCACACACTATATAAAAGCTTCAGTGTGGTTTTGTGTTTGGTCTAACTATATGGCTCGGAAGCTCAACTCTTCCACACTTGCGGAATGGCTTTGGAGCAGTTAAACTCATGCTATTCGGAAACTTTACGCAGTGTCTATAATGCAAGAATTTTCTCAACTATTGTTCGAATTGAAACGCTTTCTGTTGACGAGGCTTTTGACTATTGCGTTAAGTTTCTTTTTAAAAAACAACAAAAGAGATGACTACCCACAAGTGAATGGCCTTTGCATAAAGAAAAACATTGAAATATTTTAGCCATGAGACCGAAAGTCATCTACTATGCACTCCTTAAACCACATTTATTGTATTAGTAGCAGTGCAACTGAAAATCAGAACTTATGATGACAACCAACACGCCAACTGCCGTTGTTGATGCGCCAACCCCATAACGGCCATGGTCGTGCACCCTAGATCTAGATGTGGGGCGGGTCGAGAACGAAGATGAGGTGAATGCTCGATGATCGCGGCAAGCGTGAGCGGGACAAGGTTACTCCAATCCATAGTTGTATACATGAGATGATCAATGTAGAGAGACAGTGGTTTCTTAGTTCGTTCTCAACAGATTATTTCCTTACAGGGTGTTCAGCTATGTCAAAATTGAATTTCTACCACTTTAAATAATGATCTTATAAAGTCAAAATTGGAAGTCAGAACTAGATTTGTGAATGTTGCAATTGCGACTTTGAGATTTTAAAAAATAACATCAAAATTTGAAACAAATAAAAATAATCAAATAATTTTCTTATATATAATTGCAGTTTGATGTGGCACTAGACTATGAATTATTGTGAAGGCAAACATGGTAATTCAAAATGCAGTGTTCACCATGCAAGTTCATGCCTCTAGGCACATATGTAGAGTTGAAGTTCATTATTAGCCAGCAAATTCATTTGTTCATCTTCCTCTTGCCTCCTGATCTACTCCTAACCGAGAAAAAAATAAGTGCAATAATGCTCTTTCAAAAAAATAAGTTGGCTAAGCTAAAATTAGTTGTGTGGAGGCTAAATGGATAAGATGGCTGAATGAATGAGGTTAACATGTTTAAAAGATGCTAACATCTTGCTTTACAGAAAGGTCTCATGCCGCTACCTGAGTGACGCACCACAAGGTCAACCACAACATGCATGCGTTCACGAAGGCGATGGCTCCTCGCAAGCAAATGCCGTCTTCCGTGTGCATGGCATCCAAACTTGCCTCGACCACCCTATTTGTGAGGCTTTAGGGTGCAAATAATATAATGAGTTACAGTAATAAGATATTTTTATTGTTGAATGTTTTATTTTGTTGGCACTAGCTTAGCCGTCTTTTAAAGGTGTGTCAAGGTCACAAAGATAAACGTCATAAAAACATTAGATATTGAGGAGCGACCTAGCTTGCTGGTGACTTTTCAATGTATCGGTGTAATAAATACCAGGGTGTAAAGAGTCTCGGTGAAGACCGGGCGAGGGCCCCACACGTCAGGCGGGCGAGCAGGCCCCAGCGTGTGGGCGAGCCCCTTGGCGCGCGCAGGGTCCCCCTCTGGCAGGTGGGGCCCGCTTGGCAGGGAGCATTCCGAAAGGAGTCTTCTGGGCGAAGGCTCCCCCTGCTGCGAAGGACGAGCGCATTTAATGCGACACTACGCGTGGATAGACAGATGAAGAGATGATTACCGCCACAGTGAGCTCTGCGGGTCTGATCAACTGTCACTGTGGTGCGGCGGAATTGACCGGCAGAGAGAGAGTTGGCCATCATCAAGCTGGCCGTCCGCGTCAGAAGGAGCAGGCTCGGCCCCGCTCGCAGTCTCACCGGCGTGTCAGCGCGAGCCAGAGGCCACTTGCGGAGCACGCGAGGGCGGCGCCATACGGCACAGTAGCAGCACGTTTTCGTCTCTCCTGCCCCGTCCCTTTTGTCTTATCAGTGTACTAAGAGTACTGTACTGCCTACCCCCTCGGCTCTCTCCGCCAGCTCAAGGCTTGTATAAAAGGGGAGGAGAGAGATAGGAGGGGGGTTCCGAAGCATTCTGTAATCGCATTCCATACAACCACAACACGAAAAGAGCTAAGGCTCGGCAGGAATAGGACTGTTACCCGCAAGGGGATCCGAACCTGGGTAAACCCTATGAGTTGCTCCTCGTCGTGCCCGACACTCAAATCGAACCGAGCTCGAGCCGATCGGCTAGCAAGATTAGAAAATCTGACCGGGGTGTGATCCGCAGTGGTTGAGCGGTGATCACGCCGTCACAATGTACATAGGAAGAAGTCACTTGAGCTATGCAAACTGCAAGCAAGAAGTACACGACACTTGCTTCATGTAAGTTCTCTTGTGGCTATGGGATCGAAGTGTCGCAAGGCCCACCACAATGTGTGTTCACGACTCATGCATATGTAGGCGATGACTCCCTGCAACCAGAGGCCACCTTCCGTGTTCATGGCGTTCAATGATACCTTGATCATCCTATTTGTGGTGCTTTGCAGGTGGTTTTGAGGTGCACTATCATTTCTCCCAGCCGAGATGACATTCCTGTTGCCTTCCATTCCTAAAGGGCTAAGTCATGGGAGAAGATTTCAAATTTTTAGTATAGTTTCGGTGCCCCGTGCAGCTGAAACAAGATTGGTGGCATCATCATTTCCGAAGCAGGCGACTACATTCATATCTCTTATCTCTCTCACTCTTCATTTGCTCACCCTTTATATAGTATCTCATTCAACATATATAGTAAGGCAAAAGCATGTCATGTTATCAGAAGTTATCGACTCGAGGTCCTGAATATCTCTTTTCACATAGCATTGGTGGGGCAAAAAAAAAGGTTTGACATGGTCTTATGCGTAGATTAGCTACATAATTATCTTCTATCATCATAAGTATGGTCAATTCATTAATTCATTCATTGTCAATATATTTTTTTATATGTAGGCAAAGGTGCTATTCTGACTGAAAGGCAAAAGCAACCTTGAAAAAATAGAATTGGCCAGGTGGCAAGAAATATAGCTTTAGCACTAAAAAGGAGTCCATTCAATATTGCCTCTAGTGTACTCCCTCTCAACCCCCATGGGGGTGAGAGCATTATTAACAATGTATCGTTCATTGTAAGGTTGATTTGAGTCCGTCAGATGATATTACGCACGCTCACCAATGCTCGCTGTTACGAGTCCTCAGTCGCCGCCGCGCTGGTCGTCTGGTTGCTGCGCGTCTCCGGCCACTGCCGCCATGCGCTCGCCGCCGCACGCCACCGTGTGTCCCCCCGGCGGGCGCTACCGTGTGCTCGCCGCCCGGCGACGCCATGCATCCCCGGCCTCCACCGCCGTAGCAGCGCCGCGTCGAGGCCGTCCCTGTAGATGGCGGTGAAGACGATCGATGATGCGCTCCTCGCCGGGCGTCGACCACAGGCGCGCGCCCGCCGATGAAGCTGAGCCGCGCGGACAGCATCCGGCCCTGCCGCCGGCGGGTGGTGCTCTTCCTCCCGCCAGTACCTCTCGCTCGCCGCCGATGTCTTCCTCTCCGACGTCGTCGCCGCCGTAGCTGAAACATTCAGCGGCGATTGATCCAATGCATGGTCAACTTCTTGGCTCTAACCCAAAATTGTTTTGGTCCCACCGAGCGTGCAAAAAAGTATGTTGACACAAAAACATGAATTTCTGTGAACACACGTGCGGAAGCGTCAATCCAGTGATTGCGCCGCAACCAGAAACCAAGCGTGCCAGTCAATTTGACCTGCGAATTGACAAGGAGAAAATCGTCAGTAATATAGCCCTAATCGGCTTTTCACTATAGCCAGATCAGGTTATTTGTAATCGGCCTTAAATAATCCGATTACACAATCTATCGGCTTAATACCCGATAGAGCAAATAAGTCTAAATATTCTTTCAATTATAAATCTTATTTCTTTTTGGTATTTTTATAGGAATATTAGCAATAAACCTTCTTATCGATACATCAGATTAAATCAAGTAATAGATCGAATAGATTGGTCAGGCCAAGACAGTATTCAAATCTAAAGCAAGATGCAAACCAATAGATCGGTTTAAAGATTTAAAACTAATAAAGGTAAAACAATACTGATCGGCAAACATCTAAACATGCAAAACCCTAATCAAGGCATACGCAAGATCCATTAAACGAGATAGTTGCATACATTGGTTTCAGGAATAACACATGAGACTTTTGACAATCAGCATTGCGAGATAAACACACATTACAGATCGATTGAATCGAGACAGTGCAATATGCGAGAACATGTTAAAGATCGGTAAGCACTGAGACAGTCTAACATGGTTTGTATACATGAGATCAAATTGATGCAGTCATGCATACGGGTTACAAGGAGAGAATCAATTATCCCATTGAGATAGCTCTACCTGCGAGTTGAAGCCTTTCGACGGAGTCGATCGGATTCGAGAAAAGTGTTTGTTTGTATTGAGTATTGATCCTTTTTCTACAAGGCTTAAGGTCCTATTTATACTATTACAATACCGATACCGATACGACCTATTTTTCCGGGCTGCGCCTCTGATCCGATCGTATTCCTTCCGAAATCTTACATGTGTCGGTATTCTTCAATAGTCTTTCCTTCTTTGCCGATGAAATCCAATTCCGGATTCAACCCGAAATTCCGATTTTACCCTTCATCATCATATCCGATTTTCCTGCCAATTTGGGTGTCAACACCCGGGTTAACCCTTTTGGATGAAGCGCACAATTAAACAATATTTACTATAATGCGCAAATGGATTTACAATAGTCAAAGACTTTGTTTACTATAAAATTATAATCAAATGACAGGTGTCTTCAAAAACATGAACACACATGTCTACTACAAAAATTATTTGCCTAGGACCTCTATTGTTTGGGCAATGCCATCGGCTTTGTCCATTGTAGTAGCCATGCTATCATCACCACCCTTGACTTCAACTTGGACATCCTCATTTGGCACTGTGGAAAAAAGGGGTAGCATGTAAGGACTTATATACTACAAACCCTTTTGGATGAAGCGAGGCCGAAAAGTCTAAGTGGGTGCTATGCATGCATGGGCCAGCCCCGTAGGTGGACTAGGCTCTAAGCGATTTTGGGCCAGGGTGTTACAGTTTATTTCCTAATCTAATAAGCATTTGTTTCTAATTTTGGAGGATTATTTCTAGCATTCCTCTGATATGATTTATCAAAAAAATAAAAAAGTAAGGAAGTCGACCATCCCTCTGATCATATCAATAGAAGAAAAAAGTAATTTAGGGGCAGTCGACTTGAAGGATCAAGCAAGTCCTTGGTAAAACCTGCGTTGAAGCTATTATTTTTGCCTGTCATACGGACTCATGGAAATAAGATTGAGAAAAATCATGGGGACAGAGGTAATAAACTAATAATACAGGACTGCTCCGTTCCTTTTATAGTAAACATAAAATGGACGATGAAAAGGCTTAAAATTTGGAGAGTAAAATGTTTGATCTTCCTGGAGGTGATTGTATCGAAGAGCGACAGAGATGATCTGGCCGGAAAGGTGTAACTTTTGGAGGAAGAGAAGAACTAACTGCCGCCGCACATCGTTTAGTTCTTGGAGCGGCAGTGCAGCTCTCGCATGGACGATGCCTGCAGCGAGCTGGTGGTTGATCTCAACAAGACGGAAGGCGCCGCCATGTTTCAGCTGAAGAAGCTCGTGGACTAATTCGCTAATGAGAGGAAGCAGCGGCTGGAGGAGGCCGAGCAGCGGCTGGAGGAGGAGGAAGAAGATGTATTCGTGGACATCTGTGGCGGCGTCTCTCCCGTGGTACACAAGTCGCTACAGCGGCAGACCGACATTTCTGATCCATTCCTGGTGCCTTCCATTTCTATCACACAGATATGCTTCACTAGAAACAAAATTGCTACCACGAATGCTTGATGGAAGCACATCCTCCTTCTCCGTCCACTACTACGCTCTAGCTTGCGGTCTCCAGTTTATAGCCTGGCTTGTTACCTCTCGAAATTTATGGCTTGGCGTTTTATTAATTTCCACGTGTCCCTCTTTGCATGTTTGTCCTGCTCTACGATAGCCAGCGAGGAGGACACAATATGTATGATGAAAGCTTCCATGCATGTGGCTTCCTGTTTGGTCTGGCTGTGGCTCAAAAGCCCAAAGTCTTCGATCCACTCTTTTGGGATAGTCTTGGAGCAGTTGAATTGGTGCCTTTTTTTTTCAAAACTTTAACGGGAGCACTATCTATTCATTTACAAAAACAAGTAATAATAACGCCTAATAATAATAAATTACACGTGAAAGGGAATTGAAATGTTTCATGTTGACGAGGCCTTTTTTGACTGGTGTGTTAAGTTTCACTTTTAAAAACAACAAAAGGAATGATTATCGACACGTAAATGATTTTTTCATTAAGAAATTGGAATATCTTAGCCATGCGATCGCAAGTCGCCTATTCAACACTCCTTATACTGCATTTTTACGGTATTGGTAGCATTACAACTGAAACCAAAACTTAAATGACGACAACCAACACGTCAAACAGTCATTGTTGATACGTCAACCCATAACAACTATGGTCATGTGCCCTAGATGTAGATGTGGGGTTGGTCGAGGACGAAGATAATGTAGAGGTCGGATGAGGCGGCAGGCATCGGTTTAACAAGGTTACTCCAAACCATGATTGTATACATGTGATGATCAAGGTATAGAGATGGTGGTTTCTTAGTTCGTTCTCGACTTATTACTTCTTTACAGGGTGTTGAACTGTGTCAAAAATGAATTTTCACCACGTGGGGCTCACCCACGTGCCAGGTGTTCGGCGTCGTCTTGACCGAGACATAACAATTTCGCCTACAAACTCCTAGGGCATTGCAAAGTAAAATGTTTAGTCATCCTTCCACGAGGGGTCGAGACCAACATTTCTGGTCCACTCCTGATGCCTTCCATTTCTATCACATAGAGATGCATCCCTAAAAACAAAAATTGTTATGTTACCATGCTTGATGGGAGCCACGTACGTAATCGTCCTCCCCTTTCTACTACACTTGCGGCCGGACTCCAATTTATAGCCTGGCTTACTACCTCTCTCACAATTGATGACTTAGTACTTTTATCGATTTTTATGTGGCTCTCTGAATGTTTGTCCTGCTGTACCATAGCTAGTGAGCACATACCATTTCTTTTTGAAAAGATAGTGAGCACACACTATATAAAAGCTTCCGTGTGGTTTCGTGTTTGGTCTGACTATATGACTCAGAAGCTCAACTCTTCCACTCTTTCGGAATGGCCTTGGAGCAGTTAAGCTCGAGCTATTCGGAAACTTTACGCAGTGTCTATCGTGCAAGAATTTTCTCAACTATTGTTTGAATTGAAATGTTTTTTGTTGACGAGGCCTTTGACTATTGTGTTAAGTTTCTTTTTTAAAAAAACAAAAGAGATGACTGCCCACAAGTGAATGGCCTTTGCATAAAGAAAAACATTGAAATATTTTAGCCATGAGACCGAAAGTCGTCTACTTCGCACTCCTTAAACCATATTTATTGTATTAGTAGCATTGCAACTGATATCAGAACATATGATGACAACCAACACGCCAACGGCCGTTGTTGATGCGCCAACCCATAACGTCCATGGTCATGCACCATAGATCTAGATGTGGGGTTGGATGAGAACGAAGATGAGGTGAATGCTCGATGATCACGGCAAGCGTGAGCGGGACAAGGTTACTCCAATCCATAGTTGTATACATGTGATGATCCATGTAGAGAGACGATGGTTTCTTATAGTTTGTTCTCAACAGATTATTTCCTTATAAAATGTTCAGCTACGTCAAAATCGAATTTCCACCGCTTTAAATAATGATTTTGAAAAGTCAAAATTGGAAGTTAGAACTAGATTTATGAATGTTGCAATTGTGACTTTGAGATTTTTAAGAAATAACATCAAAATTTGAAACAAATAAAAATAATCAAATAATTTTCTTATAATTGCTGTTTGATGCGGCACTAACCTATTAAATCATTCATTGTGAACGCAAATATGGTAATTCAAAATGCAGTGTTCACCATGCATGTTCATGCCTCTACGCACATATGTAGAGTTGAAGTTCATTGTTAGCCAGCAAATTCGTTTGTTCCTCTTCCTTCGGTTATCTCACCTGCAGTTTTATTTATGAGGTTGCCTCCTAATCTACTCCTAACCGAGAAAAAAATAAGTGCAATTATGCTCTTATGAAAAAATAAGTTGGTTAAGATGAAATTAGTTGTGTGGAAGGCTAAATAGATAAGATGGCTGAACGAATAAGGTTAACCTGTTTTGAAGATGCTAGCATCTTGCTTTGCAGAAAAATATCATGCGGCTACCTGAGTGAAGCATCACGAGGTCCACCACAGCATGCATGCATGCGTTCACAAAGGCAATGGCTCCCCGCAAGCAAATGTCGTCTGCCGTGTGCATGGCATCCAAACATGCCTCAACCACCCTATTTGTGAGGCTTTAGGATGCTAAGAATACGATGAGGTACAATAATATATAGGAGATTTTTATTGTTGAATGTTTTATTTTGTTGGCACTAGCTTAGTCGTCCTTTAAAGGTGTGTCAAGGTCACAAAGATAAATGTTAGAAAAAAAACATTAGATTATTGAGGAGCGACCGAGCTTCCTAGTGACTTTGCAATGTACACAGGAGGAAGTCACTTGAGCTATGCAAACTGCAACTAAGAAGAAAACGACACTTGCTTCATAATAAGTTCTCTTGTGGCTATGTGACCAGAGTGTCACAAGGCCCACCACTATGTGTGTTCACGACTCATATACATATGTATGCGATGACTTCCCGCGAACAAAGGCCATGAACCTTCCATGTTCATGGCATTCAAAGCTGCTTTGGTCATCCAATTTGTGGTGCTTTGCAGGTGGTTTTGAGGTGCACTATCATATTGCTTCTCCCAACCGAGATGACATTCCTATTGCCTTCCATTCCTAAAGGGCTAAGTCATGGGAGATGATTCCAAATTTTTAGTATAGTTTCGGTGTCCGTGCCGCTGAAACAAGATTGGTGGCATCATCATTCCCGAAGCAGGCGACAACATTTATATCTCTTATCTCTCTCACTCTTCATTTGCTCACCCTTTATATAGTGTCTCATTCAACATATATACGTCAAAAGCATGTCACGTTATTGTATAGACTCGAGGTCCTTAATATCTCTTTTCACATAGCATTGGTGGGGCAAAAAAAAAAGGTTTGATATGGTCTTATGCGTAGATTAGCTACAAAATTATCTTTTATCATCATAAATATTGTCAATCCATTAATTCATTCATCGTCAAAATATTTTTTGATACGTAGGCAGAGGTGCTATTCTGACTGAAAGGCAAAAGCAACCATTAAAAAATATAATTGGCCAGGTGGCAAGAAACATAGCTTTTGCACTAAAAAGAAGGCCATTCAATATTCATTCCTTAAATGTAATCTAGCTAGCTAGGATTGTCTAGTGGTTAATCCTTGTTGCTCTAGGTTTGCACTCCCTACAAATATTTAATGTATGATTGGGAGTTGGCTTTTGGATATGAGTTTACAGCAAAAGGAAAAAGTCATGGTTGGCGTCAGCTGTTTTATGGGCCAATTGGTTTTGTACAAATAACTAGGCGCGAGGACGGAGGAATGCGCGCGCACAGACGCGCGGTGGGAAAAATCGGCAATAACGGCGCCTGACCGGGATTCGAACCGCGCCCTCCGCGGTGAGAGCCGGCTCGGCTAGCCAACCCAGCAAATCGCTCGCTATGCTGTTCCTTCCGCGCAAAAAAATGTTTTATACGTAAAGATGGAATGGACGGCCAGATCTGAACGGCGCGTGCGATCGGACGGCCGTGGCGGAGCCGGGCGGGGAGGCGGGCCACGTGGCGTGCGGGAGACGCGCGTGTTCGGCTTTGTACTATTAGATATATGTTTTTTTTGGCAAAAGGAAGGATTTCTCTTTCTTCCGATTTATTTATAGGAAAGCATACTAATTACGCTAGTGTGTGTTACTCCAAAAGGAGGATGAAAGTGTGGAGTTTGACGAGGTCAGGTAATTACTATGTCATTTTTCTTAATCATGATTGAAGATTTAATAATAGAGTTTCTAGGATTTAATGTTCTTGCCGTCCTACTGTGCATTTCCTTTGTTTTGAATATTATGCGATGATTAGTAGATTATGTTTGGCCCACACATTGCAGATGATGAGTTTTTTTTTTTTGAATAAGAACCCCGGTAATACATTACCAAATAGGAGTGACGGCTAAATCGCCAGCCACCCAAAGTAATACAAAGGTAGAGGTCTTACAACCAGAGATTTGAGCCCACGCAGGGGTCACAGACACAGCTCCGTCAACAGCACAAACAGAGTGCCGGAGCCAACACACTAAACCTCCAACTCTAAAGAACTGGTGAAGAAGAATCTTGCCGAGGTTGTCGTCCGAGCCGCTTCCAACAGCCTTGCCCCGCCAACATGGCACAGGGTAGAAGAACGGTAGCCAAGTAAAAGAAATAAACCAATGTGGCACAAGGCCGGCCACCGCTGGCGAAAGA
The DNA here is from genome assembly GCA_005191435.1 of Raddia distichophylla. Lineage (NCBI taxonomy): Eukaryota > Viridiplantae > Streptophyta > Magnoliopsida > Poales > Poaceae > Raddia > Raddia distichophylla. The sequence goes on along the minus strand of SPJY01037796.1, from coordinate 251,233 downwards.
GGGACAGAACAAACCATCCCCAAAGAGGAAGACGAGGCCGCCAACGTCAAGCAGGAATTCATCCACACCACTCCCAGAATTGGGGAAGACACAGACGACATAGCGGTGAGGGTGCAGGAGCCCACCCCCACACCCCCACAACAAGGGAATCCACCGCCGAGAAGCCCACGGGGCCAATCGGAGGGGAAGACCAACTCCGGCAACTACCTTCAAAGGCCGGCCCGCCGCCGACCGAGAAGAACCTGCAGGAGACCAAAAGGCTACAAGGAATGGGCATCCTAACCAGATCCAAGCAGCAGGACACGACCCTACAACCCCTAACCCTAAATTACTAGAACACATCCTCAAACCACTGGCCACAGGCCACTCACCACCGCCAACACCCTTACAACCACGAGACTGCAGCCCGCGGCCGCCGAAGACGAGGCGGATTCCAGATCTGGACGCGAGGGGAGGGGGGACGGCCGAGGGGGGAGAGAGGAGGACTACCTGGAGGGAGGAGGGAGGGTGAGGGAGGAGGAGAGCCGGGGTCCCGTCCCTCCCGTCTCCGGCGAGGATGCCGGAGAGGAGGAGAGAGGGGCCTGGCAGCGAGGTCGCCCGCGAGTCGCCTGCTGGAGCGAAGCGTTTTTTGCCCACGGGTTTTTTTTGCAGATGATGAGTTCATGCTTCGATTTTGCACATGACATTGAACTACTCCATGTGTGCACATGCATCACGTTGTGAAGCGAGGCGGAGCGGAGTAATTAGGGGATACCACCCCGTAGTGTCGTTCCTCAAATGAAAAATGCAATTTTCATCATGCTCGTGCCTCAAGGCAGCACATGTAAATCTGAAGTTCATTAGCCAGCAAATCCATGTGCTCTCCATTAATTCTCGCCTTCGCAGCGAAAGGGGTCAGAATCCAATCTTAGGCGATTACATTAGCCTTGAGAGGGAGGTTTTGATCATTATAAATGTTGCAACTTAGTTCTGTTGGCGCCTCGTACGTCTTGGGTGGTGTTCATGGCGTCCAAACTCCAAAACCCCTGCCTCGATCGGCAACTGCTTTCAAGGGCGCATTGCACTCTCCTCCTGGTGCTTCTCTCGGGAAGACGTTCCGGATGCCTTTCCGCCGCCTCGTACACAAGAGGAGTGTACAAAATAAATAAACGTTCCTGATGACATTAAGTTTTTCTTTTTCTTTTTGTACCAGTTTCTGATGCCACCGCCTCCTTTCTTTAGCCGCCCACCGGCGTCTTACCCTGGCACCCTGGCTACGTAAACATTGATCATTCAATTTCTCTATTATATATTATCAAGTGCCATAGAATAACATTGTATTAAAATAACATTACAGTGGTCCAAATGGATCAAAAGTTTTTTTTTTCTAGATTCGCCCTTGCCGCGTGACCATATTGGTCATCGCCTAGTTCGGTCACTCGATCGGTAAGTGCCATAAATACATTTCCAACAATCGAAATAGGAAAAGTACTTACATCAAGCCAACCACCGTCAACGTAACCAACGAACATCGAGACGGCAAATCACAACCAAAAAATCCAAAAGAAAAAACCAGTACATTCCAACATCAAAAAACACTATATTTTTTTAGTTAGCCATGCAAAAACACTAGAATCGCAAGTGCTCAGAATGAAACACTTCATATAATTCATTCAGCGGTCAGTTCATAGCAGCAGCAGGTTAGCATGATTGGGCCAACTCCATGCATCTGATTAAAAAGTCATGAGTTTATCCAATTGACGAGGAAGTCTTTCCAGCCACCTGCAGCCAGAACTTCTCCATCCTGCATTTTTTTTCATTTTAGTTTCAAAAGGGGGTTAGGAACATTTACGTTTATTTTCTTTTTTGCCCAACATATTTTCTACGGAAGTCGGAAGGAACAAGGAATCAGGGAAACATGTCTAAATTTATACTTAATTCCTACCTGCATTGCCCACCCAAAAGGCTAGAAGGTGCATGGTCACTGCAACCGTTATGTTTCCGATACCTTCCATGCCTAGAATGCCATGGGAGTTCAGTTCGTAGCACAGCCTGTGCAGTATAAACACCAAATAATAAATTAGACTGATGCTCACTGCTGCAATGGTTGTATATATAGTAGGAACCTAATGTATGTATGTATAGCATGCTGCAATGGTTGTCCCCTCCAACTCTAGAATCCAGCAGTTTATTAGCCGCAAGCAGAGCATATATATACCTGGGTTCCTGCTACGAGCTGAATCGTCATGGCTTCGATCACATGCTGCACATGGCATGATCTGCAAAGGCAGCATACTGCTGCCTGTACAGCCATAGCCCATAAGATGAATGGAAGAATGCTGATTCAGTAGCCATTCTTTCCCGCTTGAAATGCTGATAGTGAATGCATGGGTTGTTGGGTTGATCATGTGAATAGCTAGGTGTGAACACACCTACCTAATTGTGTGCTAAAGGATGTCAAAGCCAAATTGACTAGAGCTTTGATTGGAAGCTCTAGAACCAACCCATTGTCTCTCAAAACTACCCTAAGGTGGTCCCCCTAGTGCACAGCAGCTATATATATAAGGAGAGGCCCCCAAATTGAGAGATATAGATCAAATCTAGATCTAAGGTCCTTAGCTACCAATCAAGCTGCTGCTGGAGCACTAGGAAGGAGCATCCTAAAGATCTACAGGGCTCTTGTTCAAGGTCCAAAGATGAATTCTTCATCGAGTGAAGGTATGTGCACTAAATCTCTTCTGGTTCTGGTGTTCTAACTAGAGTTAATGATACTGAGCATCTAACATGGGTTTCTTTCTAAAAGGAGAGCGAAAATGCATGGAACTCTTCAGCTCAGCGAAGATGTTGATAGTAGCTGTCTGCATAATGACAGGATTGTAAAGCTAAATTCATTGCAATACCGATAACACAACAGAAAGATATCTTCCTCCTTCGGCATCGTCTTGTAAGGCAGCCAATTTTACTGACATGCATGATCGCCCTTGAAGGCTCGCGACGTTGCCCCGCCGCCCTCGCCTAGTCGCCTCCACGGCTAGGGCTGGGCGCCTGCCGCCTGGGCCTGGGCCAGCCAGCAGCGGCCGGCGAGTGGCGACCGTAGCCAGAGCCCGGAGGCCAAGAGCCCTGCCCTGCCCAGGACTGACCGGCAGTGCTCTGTTACCCACTGCCCAGTGCGGCCGTGCCCACGGCCACGGTGATTACATTTTGTTATTTAGAAATTTAGTAACATATAAATTTAGGGTTTTAGAAATTTAGTGATTTAGTGTGTTATTGGCTTGTTGCATTCATTTTTGTAGATATGACTTTGAAAAGATTCTACCAAGCCATAACTAATCCAGGGCAAGGGCAAGGCAGTGGGCAAGGACAAGGCAGTGGGCAAGGGCAAGGTAGTGTTCAAGGCAGTACAAATGCAGGGAGAGAATTCAATCCAAGTGACATAGTTGCTGATCCCGCTTTACGGAAGCAAGTTGAAGAATATCAAACCAATGTTCAAGATAAAGTGAGAAGGACATATATCTTGAAAGGTCCTACTCGATCAACTGGGTTGAATTATCCTCGCAAAATGTTTAATGGGAAGGCTAGGAGCTTTGAAGAAGAGTGGTACAAAAATTTTGATTGGTTAGAATATAGTGAGTCAAAGGATGCATCTTTTTTGTTTCTATTGCTTTCTCTTTAAGCCATTCGGAAGGGTTGATAAATTTGGAGCTAAGGTTTTCACAAAACAAGGATATGACAATTGGAAAAATGCATACAAAGGTTTAAAGGAGCACGTTAGAGGTGTTACTAGCTTTCACAACATAGCTAGATTGAATTTTGATGTCTTCAAAGATTAAAGGCAAAGCATCTCCACAAGATTTTCCAATGCTAGCCGGGAGACCGAAGAATTATATAAAATTCGGCTGACATCTTCTTTAGAATGTGCAAAGTATCTTTTAATGCAAGGCTTAACTTTTCATGGTCATGATGAGAAACCATCTTCTTGAAACACGGGAAACTTTCTTGAAATGATAGATTGGTTTAAAGAAAAGAAAAATCCATGAGAAATGCTTATGATCGTGCTCCAAAAATCTGCATTATGGTTTTTCCAAAAATTCAGAAAGATCTTACAAAATGTTGTGCTCAAAAGATCATAGAAGTGATTATGGGAGAAATTGAAGATAAGAATTTCTCAATTCTCATTGATGAATCATGTGACATATCTATGAAAAAACAAATGACAGTGGTATTAAGGTAATAAGCTATTGATATTTGAAACATTTGTCACGTTTGTGATGTAGGTATTTTGTCATGTTTGTGATATTTATCTCATCATGTTTGTGATGTAGGTATGTTAGCAACAAAGGAAAGGTTATTGAACGTTTTCTTGCTTTCAAACATATGAAAGAAATTACATCAGAGGCATTGAAGGAAGCATTATTTGATTTTCTTAATCACCATGGATTATCTATCTCTAAGATTAGAGGGCAAGGATATGATGGCGCTTCGAACATGAGAGGTGAATATAATAGTTTGCAAAGAAAGATTTTGGATGAAAATCCATATGCCTATTATGTTCACTGCTTTGCACATCAATTGCAACTTGTGGTGGTATCTGTTGCTAGTAGTAGCTGTTGCCAATCAATACATGATTTCTTTGATTACATCTTCTTAATTGTGACCATCACAAGTTCATCTTGTAAACGAAGAGATGCACTAAAACAAAAACACCATAAAGAAATTTTGAAACAACTAGAGATGGGTAATATTTTCACTGGTAAAGGTTTGTATCAAGAAAGTAACCTTACTAGACCCAGGAATATAAGATGGGGTTCACATTATACTACCTTGGTTCGTTTGAAGACTATGTGGAAGCCGGTGTTAGATGTCCTTAGTATAGTCCATGAAGATGGTTGTATGCCAACTCAAGCAGCAGGGTTGATAGAAAAAATAAAAGTTATAAGTTTGCATTCATTCTCAAATTAATGTTGAAACTATTTATTACAAATGAGCTCTCTCTTGTCTTGCAAAGAAAGGATGTAAACATTGTTCATGTTATTGAGTTAATTGAAGATGTCAAAGTCCGCTTGGCTCTCATGAGAACTGATAGTGGTTGGGATATTATTTTTGATAATGTCAAAGCTTTTGTGTTGAAAAAGGGATTCATGTGGTAGATATGGATGATGAAGTATCAGTCAGAGGTCATTCAAGGCGTGATTGGTTCACTATCACTAACCTACATTAATATCGTACTGAGTTATACTTTGTTGTTCTCGATAAAATAAACTCTAAGTTATGTCATCGGTTTAATGAAGTTTCTTCTGAGCTATTTGTTTGTGTATCTTGCCTTGACCTAAAGGATTCATTTGCTAAGTTTGATCTAGACAAGCTTGTTAGACTTTCTTCATTATATGGTGAAGATTTTGATGTTGCTCATCTACCAATTCTTAGATGGGGACTTGAGACATATGTTTTTCATGTGAGGCACCATGCTTCTTTTGCTTCTTGTCAAGACATTGCTTCTCTTTCGATGAAGATGAATGAAACTAAAAAACATTTGGTTTTTTCATCGATTTACAAGCTAATTGAGTTGGCATTGTTGTTGCATGTGTCAACGGCAACAGTTGAGAGAACTTTTTCAGCAATGAATATTATCAAGTCTGAATTAAGTAACAAGATTGCCAATGATTGGTTGAATGATTTGATAGTTTGCTACACTGAGCGAAAGATCTTTAAATCACTTGATGATGAAACTATGACCCGACGCTTTCAAAGCCTAAAAACTAGGACAATGCAATTGCCATTGCCTCGTGTATTTCAATCATCTCACTAGTATGTTTCATAATTTTTCTATTTCAAACGTCTAAATGTTTAAAATTTATATTCTTAATAGTTGGTTCACTAATTAGCAATATTTTTTTGTTGTAGATTGGATTTCTATAGCTACATTGGAGTTGGTGTTGTTGATGGATAATTTCTCTATATGGTACTATTGCTTTCTTAGTTTTACTATTTGCTTAATTGATTTCTTGCATTATTATTCAAACTTAATATGTGTTTCGATGTTTTTTATGAACATATATTATGATATACTAGAGTACTTGACCGTTTGTCGATATAGTGTATTTTATGTTTGCCCTATCTAAATTCTCGTCCTGGGTCCGCCACTGTGTACAGCCATAAGATTAATGGAAGAATGCTGATTCAGTAGCCATTTTTTACCTTTTGAAATGCTGATAGTGAATGCATGGGTTTCTTTCTAAAAGGAAAGCGAAAATGCATGGAACAACCACGGCACTCTGCTGCAACCCTGGCCAAAGCCTTTTATTTTTATTTTCTCTTTCTGATCAATGAAATAGGACGGCAGTTCTCCTGCCCCTCCTTTTTTTAAAAAATGCATGGAACTCTTCAGCTCATCGAAGATGTTGATAGTAGCTGTTGTAGGAGAGGTCCCACCGATTTTACCTGAAGCTAAAGATGAGAATCCCGAAGATGGTGGCTAGCCAAGTCCAAGGAATCCGAAGTATGTCCACAATCCTCGGGATCGAAGATGCGGGGAAACCCCGGGACAAGGGAAAAAACATTACCGAAGTATCTTCCTAGAGGTGATGGAAAAAACCCGAAGATACCTGATGCGACCCGAAGGCTCCCGGAGTTAACCCAACATAACAAGGGCCCAATTAGTGCTGGGCCATGTCCCCGTATCAAGCGGAACAAGTGCCCGGCCATTGCTGGGCCATGTCTCCATGCCGGGGCTCCTAAGGAATGGGCCCGAGATGATCTGGATTATTGGGCATGCAAGGCCCAGGTTGTAATAGGGGTAGCTGAGGTTTTTTGTAAGCAAGAGGGGGTTAGGTATTGTAAAGGACCATTGATCTAGTGATCAACGGTCCAGGTGCAGGGGCAAAATGGTCCTCTTGTATTTTCATTGTAAACCCTAATCACCAGTATCCCTATAAATACAGGAGCACCCCGTTGAATGGGGGCAGAGCATTTACTACCATTCCTACTCGTCCATTCCTGTTTCCAGTCCCAGACCCGTAACTCTCTGTGATCCCTCCACTTCGGGGGGACACACCTCGCTGTCCGAGACACTTCGATGATAGTAGCTGTCTGCATAATGAGTTTAATGACAGGATTGTAAAGCTAGCTTTATTGCAATACCGATAACACAACATAAAGAAATCTTCCTCCTTCGGCATCGTCTTGTCAAGCAGCCAATTTACTGACATGCATAATCGCCCTTGAAGACGAATACTCCGTTCTTCTATCTGATGAACTATGTTCAATTAGCAATTTTTCCTTCGTCCAATGTTATGTTAAGTATGGCACCATTATCAGGTTGAACATTTTCTATACGAGATCAGAACACAATTGCAAACATTTCATGACCATCTGAACATTACATATGGGTATCAGATGAAACCAAAAATAACGTGATCAAGTTAATTCTCCACAAAAAGAAAATTGCACACAAATTTTAAGTCCCTGCGCCTGGTAAACTGAAGACCTTACTCCCCTGTTTGCAGTTGCAGCAGAACTGCAGCGAAACAAAGGAAGGACGAGTTCTTCCAAAGTGAGAACTAGATCAGTCTCCTGGTCCATGAGAAGTTCATCGAAAATCCTTTGCACAAATGCCAAGGAATCAAAATCATTATTTTCTCTTTTGATGAAAGAGCTTCAGAAACTTGAGATCTTTAATCTCTTATGATCAGAGAGCTTTTCAGGCACTTGAGCTAAGCTGTTGTTCTGTTGCTGGAGGAGGTGCTACAGCCAGCAGGACTCCTGCTACCTGGAGAGCAACCGGTCCTAATGCCTTCCAAACCAAGGCAGCAGTGTGTTGGAATTCCTTGAAATCATGCTTCCTCATAGCCTCCCCTCCAGGCTCCACACCAAAAATTATTTTTTAATCCTTTTTTAATAAATATTTTATTTTTAACCCCTCGGCAAAAGTATCTCCAAATCTAACACATGTTGCCGCGCCAGTGCATGTGGCGCGACAGAGGTGCCACGCTGTCGTCCACGGCCGGCCGCAGCCGGCGTGGCATTTTCTGGGCCCCACCTTTGCCGCGCCACATGCACCGGCGCGTCAGGCCTGGCAGGTGGGCCCGCGGTGGATAGCAAGCAGGTTCCTTCCTTGCTCGGCCACGTTGACCTTTGCCGCGCCGGCTCTCACGGCGCGTCAAGAACAGCACACCAAAACTTGCGCGAGCTTTTCTCATGCTCTCTGCATGTGTATTTCAAAGTAATTTATTGCCTCGTTATCGGCATAACCGTCCACAGGGACGTAATGATTTTTCACCGCTGATGATTTCTTTGCTGTTACATATGGGAGTGCAGAAAAGTTATAGTGTAGAGAGAGAGAGAGGGAACCGCAGGAAAAGATCAATCCTTTCCTGACCATTACTACCACTTGTTTATATCCAATCAGTGGACCAACTGTTTCTCAATTTGTGTGCCTGTTTATGTGCAGAAATACACATGCAGAGAGCCGCTCGCGCAAGGTCAGCTTGGTGTGCCTGTTCTTGACGCGCCGTGCGAGACGGCGCGGCAAAGGTTGACGTGGCCGAGCAAGGAAGGAACCTGCTGGCTATCCACCACAGGCCCACCCGCCAGGCCTTTGCCGCGCGCGGTGCATGTGGCGCGGTAAAGGTGGGCCCAGAAAATGCCACGCCGGCTACGGTCGGCCGTGGGCGACAGCGTGGCACCTTTGTCGCGCCACATGCACTTGCGCGGCAGCATGTACAGGCCACGCCAGGCGGCATGGCGTGGCCAAAAGGGTTAGATTTGAAGATACTTTTGTTGAGGGGTTAAAAATAAAATATTTATTAAAAAAGGATTAAAAAATAAAATTTTTTGCAGGCTCCAGCCCTTGCATTCCATACAATTTGCTCAGTACTGCGCTGACCTTCAGCTTGGCCATCTGCACACAGTGCACATTTTTAAGAGGAAAATAAAGCGATCGAGGTTTTATAGGGTTTCAGACATTAACCCCAGCTCCCCTCCTCTTGTCATTAATATTTATATTTAGGGTTAAAAGCATACATGCCACGTACTAGAGAGTTGTCTTTGAGCAGAAATGCCACCGCAGAGATCGAAATATCTGAGACGCCATTATAGACAGGAACAATGGTCTCAGATGCCATTTTCGGGGCTGAGAGGGAATTTCGGAAGAAATACGGATCGAAATACGGTTTAAAATACACACTGACATGTGGGACCCACATGTCAGTCTCTCCACTCCTTATTCTTCCTCCTCCCCTCTCTCTCCCTCTTTCTCCGATCTCTCTCTCCCCTCTTCTCTCTCCTTCCCCAATCTCTCCCCGAGCTCTCCGAGCCGCCGGTGAGGCGCCGCCGCCGCCGCCGCCTCCCTAACCTCGCCGAGCGCCGCCGCCGCCGCCTCCTTGCCGAGCGCCGCCGCCGCCGGGCATCTGGGGCGGCGGCGGCGGCGCGTGCTCGTCGAAGGGGACGCGGCGGCGCCGCTGATCGAAGTCCCCGGGCCTCCGGATGCCGGTCGCCAAGCTGTGGAAGCTCGCCGTAGCTTGCGAGCCGCCAGCCTCCTCCGATCTACAGACGCCAAGAAAGGGACATGCCGCTTCCTCTCTCTCTCTCTCTTTCGATCTCACCGTGCTGGGGGTGGGAGGAGCTCGCGCGTGCCGGCTATGGCGACGAGAGAGGCGAAGGCGAGCTCGCCGCGTTGGGGGTCTTCGCCGCGCCGCCTCCCGCCGTCGTGGTGCCTTCCGTGTCACCGCCGCTCGCCTCCTGCCGTCGAAGTCGCCGTCGCGAGGTGAGGGAGGCGGCGGCGCTCGGCGAGGTGAGGGAGGCGGCGGCAGCGCCTTGCCGGCGGCTCGGAGAGCTCGGGGAGAGATTGGTCCAGCCAGGCCATCACCTTTTCGGTGACAGACTGTCCGGCCGGGCTCTCCAAACCCCAGCGTCTCCCGCTGGTGCTCTGCCCTACCATTGGCAATACTAGGGTCGACCGCGTCCTCGTCGACAGCGGGAGCTCGCTGGACATCATCACAGCGCGCGTCTTAGGCCTCATGCAGGTCCCGCGCTCCAAGATCAAGGACATCACCGTTCCTTTCCATGGGATTGTCCCAGGATCGTCGCTTCGCCCCGTGGGACAGGTCGTGCTACCCGTCACGTTCGGCTCCTCCGCCAACTTCCGGACGGAGTACATCACCTTCGAGGTGGTGGAAACCGAGCTCCCCTACAACGCTATCTTGGGGCGCCCCGCGCTCTCCAAGTTCATGGCGGTCTCCCACCACGCCTATCACTGCCTGAAGATGCCGGCACCCAAGGGAGTCATCACCGTCCGGGGTAACCACAAGACGGCCCTCGATTGCGACGAGACCGCGCTGGCCATGGTAGGACAGCTCCCTACCCGTGGTCCCAGCGGCAAGGAGCGCTCCCCAGCGCGCCCTAAGGTGGCACTGCAGCCGCAGGAGCCCACCAAGACTGTCGTCCTCACGGAGTCAGACCCCTCCAAGGTGGTCCACGTGGGGACAACCCTCGAGCCTCAATAGGAACTCGAGTTCATTACCTTCCTCCGGGCTAACAAGGACGCGTTTGCATGGGAACCGTCCGATATGCCCGGTGTCCCAAGGGAGGTGATCGAGCACAGGCTAGCTGTCCGGCCTGACAAGAAACCGGTAAGGCAGTGTCAGAGGCGTGTCCCCGGCTGGAAGGCCAAGATCATCCAAGACCAGCTCGGCAAGCTGCTTCAAGCGGGCTTCATCCGTGAAGTTCAGCACTCCGATTGGCTTGCGAACCCAGTCGTCGTCCAGAAGAAAGGAGGCAAGTGGCGCATGTGTGTCGATCACCGCGACCTTAATTCCGCCTGCCCCAAGGATAACTTTCCCCTTCCACGCATAGATCAGCTAGTTGACGCTACGGCAGATTCAGCTTTGATGAGTTTCCTGGATGCTTATTCCGGTTACCATCAGATCGCGTTGTGTAAAGAGGACGAAGAAAAAACCGCCTTTGTAACGCCTTTCGGCACATTTTGCTATACGACCATGTCCTTCGGTCTCAGAAATGCTGGCGCCACGTTCCAGCGTCTCATGCAAAAACTCTCCCTGATCAAATAGGGCGCAACGTAGAAGTCTACGTCGACGATATCGTAGTCAAGAGCAAAGACGCCCGTGACCATGTGTCCGACCTAGCTGAGACCTTTGACAGCCTGAGACAGCACCGGGTCAAGCTAAACCCTGAGAAGTGCGTCTTTGGTGTCAAATCCGGCATGCTCCTGGGCTACGTAATCGGCGGGGCGAGCATCGGTGCGAACCCCGAAAAGATCGAGGCCGTCGAAAAGATGAGGTCGCCGACCTGTGTAAAGGACATCCAGTCCCTCACGGGCAAAATGGCGGCCTTAAGCCGTTTCATCTCCCGCCTTGGAGACCGAAGCGCGCCTTTCTGCAAACTCCTGCGCAAGCACGATAGTTTCGAGTGGACTGAGGAAGCCGAGGCCGCGCTTTTGCAACTCAAGCAGTATCTCGCCTCGCCACCCGTCCTCACTACTCCCAAGCTCGGGGAAGCCCTCCTGCTATACCTCTCGGTGACACCAAACGCCGCAAGTGCGGTGCTGGCAGTAGAACGAGAAGGGAAGCAGCAGCCCGTCTACTATGTGAGCGAAGTACTCACCGGGCCAAAGGAGCGCTACCCCGACCTTCAGAAACTGTGCTACGCTTTGCTGATGGCCTCGCGCAAGTTGCGTCACTATTTCCAAGCCCACCAAGTCGTTGTCCCGACTACTTACCCGATCAAGGACATTCTCCGAAACCCGGAGGCCACTGGCCGGGTCGCGAAGTGGGGAGTCGAGCTGGGTGGGTTCGACATCCAGTTCGTATCTCGAACCGCGATCAAGGCCCAGGCCCTGGCTGATTTCGTCGCAGAGTTGACCAGGCCGGATGAGCAAAGGTCAAGCTCTTCAGGTCAAGATGGGGAAGAAGCTCGGTGGACTCTGTACTTTGATGGTTCACACCAGTCCGGGCGATCAGGATGCGGGCTCGTTCTCATTTCCCCCAATGGAGAGCGACTCCAGCACGTCATACAAATACACTTTGCGGCTACGAACAACGCCGCAGAGTATGAAGCCCTAATTGCGGGCCTAAGAGCATGCGCTGCGCTCGACATTAAACGGCTTGTTGCGAAAGGGGATTCGCAGCTAGTCGTCCGCCAGGTCAGGGAGGAGTTTCAGGCAACTGACGACTCGATGGTGCGGTACCTGGCGGAAGTGAGGAAACTGGAGAAGCGTTTCACGAGTTTCGAAATTAGCTACATTCCCAGGGAAGAGAATGGCGAAGCTGATAAACTCGCCAAACTCGGATCCTCGCAAGAAGCGGCCCCGCCGGGGGTGCTAGTGCAGCACCTTTTAAAGCCCTCCATTCCCTTCGGAGAGGCGGCCAAGGGGACGTCTTCTACCCCCCAAACAGAGACATCCGGTACTGTCTCATTCCTCGAGCAAAGCACCTCCTGGATGAGGCCATTCATCCAGTTCTTGGAGCAGGGGACATTGCCCGAGAACGCTGCTGAGCGTTCCCAGCTAAAAAGGCGAGCCCGAGCTTACCGTCTGCACGGGGGCTTGCTGTACCGAACGGGTGCTAATGGCGTGCTTTGTAAGTGCGTTACCCAAGAAGAAGGTAGGTGCCTTCTAGCCGACATTCACGAGGGCATCTGTGGCGCGCACGCCACACACAGAACTCTCGTCGGCAAAGCATTCCGCATGAGCTACTACTGGCCTACTGCGATGAGCGATGCAGAAGCCTTGGTTAAGCGCTGCGAAGCTTGCCAGTATCAAGCGCGGATGACGCACCAGCCCGCGTATGAGCTGCAAATAATTTCACTAGCGTGGCCGTTCGCGGTTTGGGCCTGGACCTCCTAGGACCGTTCCCCAATGGTCTTGGTGGCAAAACGTACTTGTTCATAGCCATCGACACCTTCACCAAATGGATCGAGGCCGAGCCGATCTCCAATATCACTGCAATTGCCGTGGTACGTTTTTTCCGGAGCATCGTTGCAAGATTTGGTGTGTCCAGCAGGATCATCGCTGGCAATGGCACCTAATTCACGAGCCGGGAGTTCAACGATTACTGCGAGGAAATTGGCATGATGCTCGCCCTTGCCTCTGTGGCCCACCCACAGAGTAACGGAGCAGTTGAACGAGCTAACGGACAGCTAGTCAAGGCATCAAAAAGCAGGTCTACGACGCCCTCAAGGCTAAACACCAAGGTTGGGTCGACGAGCTACCGTCAGTCCTCTGGACAGTCCGGACAACGGCCAGCCAGGCTACAGGAGAAACTCCTTTCCGGCTCATCTATGGCTCGGAAGCTGTCCTCCCTTCCTCCATTCACGAGTCACGCTGGTTTTAGTCTTGACTATCTCAAACAAGCCCGTGGCTAAAATCCGACGGCTAAGGATAAAGCACTCCAGAACACTTCCACGACGGGATAAGCCGACATCTCGCACCCTAGCGAGTTTCCGCGCAGTGTGGAATTCCCGCGGCCTAAGGTACAATAAGCCCACGTCAGGTGCGTTTGAATGGCTAACTGGGCCTCGCAGTGCTCGGGGGCTGAGGGATTTTTGTGCCTAGATTTTTTCCTAAGTCCTTCGCTTCGCAAAAGCCCGCGTCGCCGCGCGGCCCAACGAAGCTCGGGGGCTAGGGTTTTTCGTGAATTTTTCTAAGTCCTTAACTTCGCCAAGCCCGCACTGTGCGCGGCCCAAACGAAGCTGGGGGCTGCGAGTTCGCGCGAATTTTTCTAAGTCACTCTAGTCTCTAGACCGCGCCCAACTCTAAGATCGCACGTGGACTTGGCCACGGCCCAGGGGCTGGATGATTAGGCGCACCAAACGTAACCTTTCAAAGCAATCCTTTTGCCCAAATTTCCTAAGTTCGTCTCAGAACTTCGTTACTGTTCATCTAGTTCCCCTTTTTTGCATTTCAGATTCACCCAGGAAAAGGGAATGAGCAAAAGAGTCGGATTCATTAAAGGAAGCTGCATTTCACACAGAAAGATCTTATAGGACTGGGATTTTACAAGCAAAAGGAGGCCTCGACATCCTGGACTACCGCAAAAGAGGGCGCCGTACCGCCACAGCTACGGCGGCGCCCAAGTCCTAAAGCTACTCCGCTGCTCCTACCAACGGCACTGGCGATGAGCCGGCGGAGCCGCAGACTCCGCCGCCGCCGCCGACGACGACGACGAGGGCGTCGGCGGGTCCGACGCACGCACCGACGGTGCCGGCGAGCTTGGATGCCGCCTCCTTCGACGCTGGTAGTCGGTGGAATCCGCTTGCGGCGGCGGAGGTGCCGCCACGATGGCCTCCGCGACCGCCTCAACCTCCTGCTCCGCCACGACCTGCGGCGGAACACCCTCTAACTCCGCCGCCAGAGCGGCGGCGTAAGCGGCGTCGGCAGCAATCTGTGCCGCCACGGCGTTTTCCTCCTCCTCCGCTGCGAGCGCGACCCCCAGCGCTTTGGCCGCCTCTGCGTCGGCCTGGACTTGGGCGTGCGCTGCCAGCTCGGCCGCCTAGGCCGCAACGACGGGCCCGGCCAGTCCAACTCCTCCGCTCCGGGCTGGATCGGCGGCAGAGGAGGTAGTGGCGGTAGATCCTCCGTTGCTGCCACCGCCCAAGCTACAAGGTAATCAGAGTTAGCATCGGAAGACATGTTTTTTGCCCACTCTCTATTTTCCTCTGCTTTCTTCCGCTGTTTTCTCCCTCGCTTTGGCTGCGAACTTCACGTTTTGGGCCTAAGGCTTGAGAAGACTAAGATGGAGGCAGCGTAGCACACTGCGCCTCGCTTTATATAAGCTGACGGCTGTGCAACGTCCCGTCGTGCAGCGGGCTACCCGAAGCGTTGCTGCGAGCGAAGAAACGAGCAATTAAAACCCACTACCCAAGCTGAAGAGACGCGCGCACCCGCGCTGTCTCGCCGAATACCAATCTCGCCGATCGTGGCACGACACGTGTTCGGCCCCGCTGTCAGTGGCGAAAAAAATCGTTATGAGTCAAGGCCTACTCCGTGGGCTTGGCCCACCAACGCGAGCAAGGCCCAGCGGTGCTTCCGCGGTCTGACGCGTGGCTTAGGCCGGGTGCATGAACCGGCGCGGACAGTTTCGCCTCCGCATCTGTGCCAAGCGAACGTGTCCCTCCCGTCAGCGGAACACTATGCTACGCTGCAAAGCCCACAGTGCGCGCGATTTGACGTGATAAACAAAGGGAAAAAATAGCTAAGCCCTTCAGCCACCACACATTACGCGATGCTTATCTGTTAAGCGGGCGCTTACCTCGGACAGTTTGTCCTTCACAAATCGTATGGGATGAGGATTCTTGTGCATAGGCAGCAGCATCCCCGCGTAGGCCGGGAGTCCTGTGTGGCGTCGCAAATGGTCACAACGTGCCCCGACCCAAAATCAAACATAACGGTGCGGCTAGCGCCTACCTTCGTGGAAATCCCGGTCCGGGTCTTCCCAGCCGCCCATGTCGCTGACGCACCGCTCGCGGCGCTCCAGCGGACTGATCCTGTGCCGGATGAAGCCGATGACGACATCATAGCCCGTCAAACCTTTTTTGGCGAGCTTCCCGATCTCGTATGACGTGACCTGATCCTCCGACAGGGTCTCGCTGCGCTGGAAGATCAGGGTATCCGGCGTAGCCGAAGAATATTCCAGGGTCGAGGCCCCGCGGTTCAGGTAGAACCACCGCCGGGCCCAACCGTCGACCTTAGTCCTCACCTCGTACTCCGGGTACGATTGGCTCCCCCCGGGCTCTGCGCGCCGTCAAGTAGAAGACCCCACCGTTGCCCACGCGGTGGCCGATAGGCTTCAGCTCGAAGACGTGCTGGAGTAAGCTCACCGTGGGCCGCACCCCGCAGTGCGCCTCGCACAGGTGCGCAAAGATCGATAGGTGGATGAAGGACTGCGGTGACATATTCCACGACCGCAGCTCCGTGAAGGCGAAGAAGTCTGCCAAGAACTGCGATTCCGGCGCGCGGAACCCGCAGATGGCCGAACTCTCGAAGCAAACTAGTTTGTTGGGCTCAGGCCTTGGCTCCCGCTCTGCGCCTGGGAGCCTCCACGTGCCCCGCTTCATAAAGCCATCACTCTCAAGCTTCGCCATTCTCTTTGTCTAGAGAACGCTATCTCGAATGAACACCATGGCGGCGGGAAGCGAGAAGGCTGGAGCGAGTTTGGAAGACAAAAGGCAGAGGCAAAGGGGATGATTCAGTAGTAGGAGTTCCCCCTGCAAAGCACTGCCTTATAAAAAGAAGACAACGGTCGAAGCGAAAATCGTGGGAATCGTGCCCAAGGGGGCGTAACTGCCCCACCTTTACCTCAAATCAGATTCAATACTCAGACTTCGGCTACCGAGCCAAATCTTCCCGCGCGGCGCGTGGTGGGGATTCTCTGTAAACCACAGACAGGCTCGCCACGCGACCAGCTCGAGGCTCGGGGGCTGGCTGTTGGTGATTGATAAGCGGCCCACCTCGGAATGGGCCTTGGGCCGATTCCGTACAGGCTCACCGCGCGAACAGAAGGTCCAAAAGGCCACCCCTGGCCGTTCTAAAGGAAGCGTCTAGCCCGCCAGGGTCTTCCCCGGGCTTGACCAGGTCAACCGTGTCTCCGTGGGTCCCTGCCATGGGCGTGGCGCGCCTCCCGGGCTATCCTTAGCCTGGGAGAAGGCCTGCAAACAGTCCGTCTGTTCGTGGACAGGTGGCGACAACTGTCATGTCCCACCGCACTTTCTTCGGCCTTGACCAGAACAAACTATGTCTCCCCGGGAACCCGTAGCCCGGGGAAGGGCACGCAGGCAGCTCGGTTTGTCGTTTGCCCTCTTTGGCAGGCAACGAATGGTTGTTACGCTACACGACGCCCCCAACGGGCGGCGCGATGCTAGCCCAGTCCAATCAATGCTATATTGGGGATAAAGGGAAGGTGCTTTCTCCCTAAAGAGATTTTCTCCCCTGTGTCGGCATCTCAAGACAAACACGTGTCCAGTACTAACCAGACCAGCTTCTCCCTGCAGGCTCCGGACCAGACAGAGCCCTAGAATGAGACAAGAACATCACCACTAAAGCAAAGACCGACGCGGGGCCACCGCATCAGCTTCGGGTGATCCGCCGCGTCTATAAAAGGAGAGGATTCCTGGACATTCGAAGGGATCGGATCCCCAGTTCCAAGCGCACAAGCCACATACGCATCCGAAACTTCCTTAGCATTAGCCATAGTCCTTAGTCACCACTCCTGTAAGCTCGGGACTGGTGCCTCCAAGCCCGGTCTTGGCACCTCTGTACTGTTTTCCACCATATAATCAACAAGGCTGGAGTAGAGCTATTACCCGATAGTGGGGGCTCGAATCAGGGTAAATCACTTGTGTCTTCACGGTTTGTATTACTTTCTTATTCTCATTGTACGAAGGATCTGTATCCAGATCGCCAAATCGCACCAGGCCCTTGTCCGGGAAGACAGCGCGGCCTGAGCCCCCGTTATGCTTGGCCGCTGCCCCGGGCTGCTGAGAAGGGTGGTCGTTGGGCCTCACACCAACTACAAATTCATCTGCCGGTCCGTGGTCTCGCTGCTCTTCAGGAGCGCGTTTCCCAAACGCCAACACATTCGCTGTAATATAATGGGTTGCGGATTTAGTCTTACGCGGCTTCCTCGGCACGCCACATGCGCGCAATTCCCCTAGTTCTATTTAAATGGGACACTAACGGGTCAAATGGTAGGCCCGATGTTGCTTCTGATTTCATGGAAGTCTGCTAGTCTTTGTATCAATAGTCGATTATATTGTTTTGGTCAGTTGATAAATTGTCGGTCCCTTATAAGACCACAAGGCTTGTCAACGTGGAAACAATTCAAACAAAGGACTCTCGGGTCCTCTTAAATTCTTTGATTTACTTTGATTTTTATTGTAGTTGGAAAAATTAATTACCTTTAGCAGGAGATATGAAAAGTTTAAACAAATTATAAAAACATTTTCGAGATTTTTTAAAAACTTCACAAAGTACAAAAAATCATTTCAAAATATTCCATCGAATGTCTGCACATAGATAGCAAAATTTTCAAACCAAACCACAGCTAAACTGAAACAAGGAGTAGAGTCCAAAGGCTCCTCTGGTCAACCCACTCCATCGCCAAGACGCAAGTGAGCTGTGAGCCTCTCGCAAGCAGCTGCACTGCACATGTGTCCAGAAACGTCCCAAGATAAGGAGGCCCCGGCCGCAGAGACCACACGGCCGTGAAGCGGCCACCGGCGCGTCCTGCGTCCAACTGAGCGCCGATGAGGCGATGACACTGCCGCCCCTGCTGCGTACTGGCTGCTGCTGCTCCACCTCCAAGCCGGCATGGCATCCGCTGCTTCAGGCGTGTTCGACCACGGCAGCCATGGCGTCGGCCTCATCCGCGTCGACGACGCCAAGAGGTGCTCCAGGGCGCCGCCGCCCAAGCCGCTGCTGGTCGCCGCGCCTCGCGAGGAAGGGGAGTACCCGGTCCTGGTGTTCCTCCACGGCTACCTCGCCGAGAACTCTTTCTACTCCCAGCTGTTCCAGCACGTCGCGTCCCATGGCTTCATCGTCGTCGGCCCTCAGGTCCGTGCTGAACTGAACGACGCTGATCCTAATTAGTGCATGCTCAGAAAAATTTTAGGAGGAAATTAGTTCTTGATGAGTAAGTATAGGGCTGTGCTAGCAGCTAAATGTATATATAATATGGGTAAAGAATCTTAACATTGGAGTATCAAGCATGTGAAGAACTCTGATGCTGAACTGCACTGTAAATGTAGCTCTACACAGTGTCCGGGCCCGACACCAACGGGGAGATCAAATCGGCTGCCGCCGTCATCGCCTGGCTCGCCGGCGGCCTCTCCTCCGCGCTGCCGCCCAACATCCGGCCGGACCTAACCAAGGTTAATAAATCACTTTCGACATGATCAGGCTGAGTTAGGAGTACTTGACACTGGCTTAAATGGTGCATCGGTGCGTGCCATGGATACCTCAGGTGTCCATCTCCGGGCACAGCCGCGGCGGCAAGGTGGCGTTCGCGCTGGCGCTGGGCCTGGCCAAGGCGGACCTGCCGCCCCTCGCTGCCGTCATCGCCGTCGACCCGGTGGACGGGATGGGCGTGGGCAAGCAGACGCCGCCGCCCATCCTCACCGGCAGGAGGGGCTCGCTGCAGGCGCCGGCGCCGGTGATGGTGATCGGCACGGGGCTCGGCGAGGTGCCCCGCGGCACGCTGCTCCCGCCGTGCGCGCCGCGCGGGGTGAGCCACGCCGCGTTCTACGAGGAGGCGGCGGCGCCGGCGTGCCACCTGGTGGCGCGGGACTACGGCCACACCGACATGATGGACGACGTGACGCGGGGCGCGAGGGGCCTCGCGGCGCGCGCGCTGTGCAGCTCCGGCGGCGCCAGGGCGCCCATGAGGCGGTTCGTCGGCGGCGCCATGGTGGCGTTTCTCAGCAAGTGGGTGGAGGCGCGGCCGGAGTTCTTGGACGGTATCAGGGAACGACCGGAGGTGGCGCCCGTCGTGCTCTCTGTCGTCGACTTCCTCGACGAGTAGCTACCTTGCTAGCTGCTAGGAGATAGTTAACTCGATCATAATTAACCAGATGAAAGCTATGCTCCTATGCATTCCCTTCAGTTATCGATCAGAACTCACAAAGTTTAGAGAATTGAATACATTTTACCTCACGGGGAAATTCCGTTTCATGACACCCAATTTGTGCGCTGATTTCCAACGACTAAGTTCACTCACTTCGCAAACTTTTTAATTTCATGACATTTTCGTCATTTTTGCAAACTTGTTTGGTCCCTTCGACCTTAGCCATCTCCGGTATGCCAAATTGGTACTTGACCGGAATATTAGGTTTTTTAATCCTCCAATTATTGGAGCCGGGATAGGCCAGTTCTTTGACCTAGCTGACACAATGGTTTTTAATGGTTTTTTGGTGGTATGGCAGTCCATATGCCGCTACCCATTCGTGGGGACCCATGCGTATGAAATCCTAGATGCACACGAGCTTCGGGCCCTAAAAGAAGAGACAACGCTGAGCAGATTTTGTCTGTCTACGTAATTCGACGATTCCTATTGCTCCTGATGGAATTTCGCAATGGGGCAAGAAGCGTTGGGAATCTTACCTTATAAGCTTTTCGTGGAGTGGTTGAACATCGAAAATGGAGCTAGTATGTGGTCTGGGCATCTATTTGAAGATGGATTGCTTCTGGATGGGCGAACCCGACTCAACAATGAATTGGACATCCTCTCAGGATAGGCCCAGTGTCCAGGGGCTTTATAGACCATAGTATTGTATGCTTACTAGACTTCCGTTGGTGAATCCTTGAACGGCTTTGCATGACAATTCATGAAAATCACATTGCTTTCTATGTCTCGGATCCGGTGTAGTCGCAATACATAGAGCAGTGGATGAAGACTTGCCAAAAATGTCCTCATCACATCACATGTGGATCAAACGTGAAATAAGATTTTTTTTTAATTATGTAATCTACTAAGGCCGGCATGCATTAATAATTTTCTCCCCTCACTCTTGTTCCTCTTCCCACTTGCTCCTCGGCAATCCCTTGTTGCTCTCTTTCTCTCCGCAACTCCCGCCATCATGCTCTTGCCCCCACCTCGCCAGCTTCCATACCTTTGTACCGCCTGTCGTGGTGATGCCTTTGTCGTTTTCCCCCATCCACCTCTATTGGTCACATCACCCTCCATGTCCACCAGAAGGCGAAGGGACGAGCTCACTTCCCGAGGTAGCTTCGTATCTCAAAGCTCTTCCCCTTTTCATGCTCTGCATCAACTATCCCATTCTTCCCAGATGCCATAGATTTTCCTCGACCATGATGACTATCTCATCTATATTCTCATCTATAATGCGCCCATCGGCTACTCCACCAGATCCCGCATGGCAGCCTCTCCCTCTGCCGACAGCCTCCTTTCTCCTCTCTCTCTCTCTCTCTTTCTCTCTCTCTCTCTCACCCACACTCTTTCTCTAGAGCTCAACGCAGATGATGAGCTCATGAATCAGGGGCAGAGAAGCTAAAGCAGGGGTGGTTGAGAGGGCATATCATGGGTGTTAAAGAGTCTCCGCAACCCCATCCCTTGCCAACGCTACCTACTGAGGGGTGAAGCAAGTGACGGTACAATGATGGGGCCAAGGGCGGTGAGCAGAATGGTAGAGATTTGGATGTTTTGGGGAGAGAATGGGTATGGCACGATGTTTGTACCACTAGTCATAGGAGTTTGTAGCGTACGTGAAGATAAATGACACCAGCTTCAAGGTAGATAGAGAGAGAGATTTGAATCATTCTAGTGGTGTTGGAGGACTGGCTTTACCTAGGGTTGATGTTGATGAGAGGGAGAGAGATTGAAGCTCTAAGTATAGGTCTAACGCTGGCGAGAGATTGTGAGAGACAAACTAGAACGAGGGAGAGAGAATGGAGAAAGTGAGGGGATTGAGATAGAAGCCCACGAGGAGGTGACATGTATGCCACATCATGTAAAATGTCGATGTAGACCGCCATCTTAACAAAATTACTCTAAAAGTGGGCATG
This sequence comes from Raddia distichophylla, assembly GCA_005191435.1. Lineage (NCBI taxonomy): Eukaryota > Viridiplantae > Streptophyta > Magnoliopsida > Poales > Poaceae > Raddia > Raddia distichophylla. The sequence goes on along the minus strand of SPJY01037796.1, from coordinate 229,728 downwards.
ATGTTTGGGTTATAACAACAATAGTTGCGGATGAAATACGTTTTTTTTCAAAACAAAAAAACTAACCTAATTCGTGAACCGCAGCAGACTTCACAGAACAGAAAACAACAAACACCCCAGGGCGGTATTTTGTATTCCCCTGTGGCTCTCCTGCCATCGGCAAGCTCGACCACAATCACACAGCCACGGGACGGAGCCAAGAGAGGAGGAAGAATCTGGATTCTGGAACCAACTGGTAGCCATCCTCCTTGATTGCTAGCACATATATATTCTCACAGCGAGGAATTCCCCTGACGACGGCTGAAGCAAGCTCTCAGATTTCCTTGCTTTCATCGCAGCCGCATCCGCACAAGATGGCTCTGCAGGTATGGGCAAGATCGAGTTTTCATATGACTTCTCTTGCAATATCGGTGAAATTGTGTTCTAGTTGATTTGGTTACGGCTGATTTTCATGTGCTCTTGGTTGATTCTTGAATTAGGTATGGATGGTGGGAGAGAGTGGAGAGGACCTCAAGAACCCCAAGGAGTTCCTGCCCCTCTCCAAGCTCGAAGGTGGTGTGATTGTCAGTTGCACTGGAACTTCCCTGCGTGCTGAATTCCTTGGATTGTCGGTGTATTCTCACTGTTCCGATAGTTCAGTAGCGATCTCTGGTTTAAATGCCCCTTTTGATATGGAAATATATAGATAAGGCTAGCTTCCCCCTGTTAATTGTGATGCTTTTATGCGAACGATTGAAGAGGGAAGCATCGTACATTTGATCAAACCACTCTGTTTTGTTTGCTTAAGGCTTACATCTGAATTGATTTGGTGTCCTCACATCAAGCAAAATTCGATTGCTCTGTGTGGTTAAAATATAGTTAATGCTAATGAGGTGTTCTCGAGCAAGCTGTACGTTTCTAGCTGCTATCATGTATGTGAAATTGTGAATGAATTCTACATCACTTTCTGATTACCTGAATTAAGTAGTGAGTTGTTTACATAAATGGGTTAGTCCTTTTGCTGTTCCCGCTTTGTTACGCAACTTATGGATCAATTTTTTTTATTTTTATTTTTGCAGAGATTGGTGTGTTATATTGGAAGTTGGATCCTAAGAAGTCTGAAAGCGAAGAAGAGCTTGCAAAAATCCGCAAAGAAAGAGGATACAGCTACAATGTTTGCTCCCACCAAACTTCGATTCCCTTCCCTGTGCATACTATATACTAATCTGATGTAGTGAAATGTGTTCCTCACTGAAGGATCTTCTTGAGATATGTCCTGAGAAGTTGGACAATTATGAGGAGAAGCTGAGGAATTTCTTCCGCGAGCATATGCATGCTGATGAAGAGATCCGCTACTGCTTGGAAGGTAGCGGGTACTTCGACGTCCGAGACAAGGAGGACAGGTGGATTCGGATTTGGATGAAAGAAGGAGATATGATCGTCCTGCCACCTGGAATTTATCATCGTTTCACCCTTGACAGTGCCAACTATGTGAAGGTACCAAAGAGATTTTACCTGCATAGAAACTGCTGATATGATCTTTCTGTGCTAGTTAGTTAAAACACGCAATTCTGTAATATCAATCTTATAAGCTGAGGGAATGACAACATGATCAAAGGGCTAAGTGCAGGGCATTTGTAGAACTACCAAAAAATTTCATCTCAATGATATCTTGGAACCATTCTGGCAGCACACACAGATACAACTAAGCAAATTTATTTATGTAGAAAAAAATTAACTGAAAGCATATGGAGAAAATATTAATTACACAACTACCAGAGAAAATTCATGTCATGGAACCATTTCGGCTACACGCACAAATACAACTATGCCAATCTAGCCATCTAGATCGTATATTAAACAGAACGTGTGTGGAGAAAAATATTAATCCGCAATATCCAACATGTAGAGGTTTAAAATCTGCACCTATTCAGCATTCAGGTAAATTTTGGTAAATTACTAAAATGCATGGTAAGAAAAATATTTCTTGTCTTGGCACATGAAACTTCGTTTAGCTATTTGGATAGTTGACTGCATTTATAGAACATTTTAGCAGTTGCATGGATAGTGTATGGATATCACCAATATTTGGCCAAATATTAACTGCATCCTGAATCTTGGTCGATGCTTTTATGTGTGCAGCTCATGAGGCTTTTTATTGGGGAACCAGTTTGGACTGCATACAACCGGCCTCAGGAGGATCATCCTGTGAGGCAACAGTACGTCAAGAGCCTGGCAGGGAACACTGGTCTTGCTCTTGCAGCGCACTGAGTTTGCAATCAGGAAACCACCATTTGGGTCTATACATGAGTGCTTGGACCTAAATACACCATTATGTAGTGGTGAAATCATGCTGTATTATCAGGTTATTATTATAAATATGAAACCTCATATGAAACTGATGTATACACATAGAACTATCACAGGTTTGAAACTAAGCAATCTAGATATGTTTATTGTACTCCATCTGCATGCTACATCTTCATGATAACTTTACAGTTGAGTGCTTGTAAGTTGCAACATTGCAGTGTCTCTCCTGATTGGTCTTGTGGATGTGCTCTGCAATTCTCAGCAGTAAAGAACATTGGCTGCATGGTGTTCAACTTGGACTGTCGTAATGTCGTAGATGTGGTTCTCTCTAATTCAGAATGGAGGGGAGATCATCTGGGCTTGATTTAATCAGCGAAGCTCCTCCTTTTGCGCCGTAAACATCTAGACGCTCTAATTTTATGGAGTTTTGGTGTCGAGGAAGGATCAAAATTTCACTTAGGCACCACTGTGCGGAGCCCGGGGAGCCACATCAACTGAATGTAACAGCCCAATTTGGATCAAATTTAAAATTTGCTTGAATTTAAAAATTCACGCGGACATGTGGGCCATATCCTCTTTCTCTCTCTCCCCCTGTCTTCTGTTAGCAAATATCGCAAACCAAAAATCGAACACGAGACAATATTTTTTACGTGGAAAACCCTTGCGGAAAAAAACCACGGGCGTCAACCGGCGAAATCCACTATATCAGATGAGAGTACAAACGCATAGGAATAACAATTAAGACTTGTCTTCCCGTGCGGCTTACAAGAGGTATATATAGGGTGGACAAAACTAACTGCAGTCAAATACGAAAACAAATCCGCTCATTACCATGATCGAACCGTGGGCCCTCTATACGTCACCACAAGACTCACGTTAGAATTCGGATCATATTTCAATAAACTCCACCTTGAGACGAATTCCCAACTTGTAGCAAATGAAATATCATCGATCAACTCACTTCAATAATAAAAATCACCGTGCACCAAAAGTCACTAGAACTTAAACTGTAATACCAACTAAGTTTGGGCAAAGCTCAAACTTAGTAGCAAGAACTGTCTTTGTCATCATATCAGCAGGATTATCATGAGTACCGATCTTGCATACCTTAATGTTACCTTGAGCAATAATGTAACACCCCAACCCATCTGAGCTTGGAATGTTACTAACTTTATACAAAATTACAAATTTCGACAGCACCTCCTTTGTTTTATGGACATCCACGACAGGCAATTAACAAGTTTGTACATATAATCAACCATCAACACCCGATAAATAAACTCCCATTAACGGTAAACAACCGACAATCACACATTCCATTCATCGAACCACCTCATCTCAACTAGAACCAACATCATAAACCAAATTCACCTTTTACCTTTAACGACGGCGACAAAGTCATTAAACAATTAACAAACCAAATAACCAACGAATGGAATAAACATTCATCTCCATCTTAAACAAGTATAATGAATGACCATCTAAATAGCCTAGGAAATGAGGTGACTAAATTACTAAATCAAACATTCATAACAAATGTGAGTTCTTGTGCCAACTGGGATTGAACTACACCCCCCCATGCATGTCGCCTTCATCAATGGAAAGAAATTTGCTGGCACCGGGTGCCACCGTTGCACCCGGAGAGAGATAGAGAGGGGGAAGAGAGAGGAGATAGAGAGAGAAAGGGAGGAGATAGAAAGAGAGGAGGAGAGAGATAGAGAGAAAAAAGGGATGCCACACCCCCAGTGTGGCACCGGGTGCCAGCAAATTTTTTTCCCTTCATCAATCACCTAAAAACATTTTAAAAGTAAGGGTGAGTCCACGACTCAGCAAGTATACATTAATCAAAGAGATTACTTTAACAATACCACATTAATACCAATCCTCATCCATTATGCCACTGTCTCTGTAACCAACTCATTTCATCAATGAATGCAATGCAATGCATGCGTCTGTATCTGTGAGCTCATACCGGTATAGCTAGAGTGTCACCCGTCGGTGCACACCCTTGCCCGTCCTCTCAAGGCCGGGGACCAATTACTCCACTCCCGTGGAGTGCCTACCAAAGTAGGACTTTTCCCTCCCACATCAGTGGGATGCCTACCCGAGGGTAGGTCCTGTCATATGAATGCAATGCAGGAGATACAACTTATACCAATAAACAGTTTCAATAGCAAATATGCTCAATAGAATTTGCATTGCCTCAATAGTCATATCTTCTCCAAACACATTCATCGATCGATAAATCTTTAAATAACATATACTTGCCTTTCTATTCCCGAGGGCTAGCACGGCACACAGTCGACGAAGATGTCGCACCACCACCTACATAAGGCGATACATCTCAATACACGACTCACACAAACAAGGCAACATATAATGTGTAACGTTCCTAAGCACATCCCTTCCTTCCTTTCATAAAAATCATCTCTTTCATACCACTAACATCCGCGAAATTCCACAAATATTAATTCTGGACAGCAGCACTAAAATAGCCTTAATTCCTACATCTCTCGCCCGATTTACGCGTTCTTATATTCAAAACGAAGATAAAGTTGCTACGCTTCTCTTTGGTAATAGAACCGAGTGCAGATTCCCAACCTAAACATGCCAAAATCGATAAATACGCTGCTGCATTGGTGATCATCAAGCCAATTCTCAATCTCCCCACTAGCCATTGTTTATACCCACAAATTATCATCTAATGGCAGTAATTTTCATAGAAAAGTTCCTAATCACTCTAATCAGCAGTTAACAAGAGAAACCATATGGAGGACAAGCCCTAATCTAAATCTTTACCTTCGTTCCTCACCAATACCTCTTTCCCCTTGCCTCACTCCTGTCGGTCCCCAACCAAGACAGCAAGACGGCGAGGCCACGGCGGCACGGCCACGACACGGCGAGGTGTTGGGCGGCGGCGGCAGCCCTGGGCAGTGGCGGCACGGCCCTGGCAGCGACGGCGGCGCGCCACCGACGCGGCAGGAACGGCGGGGACGGCGGTGCCGGCACGGCTCAGCGGCGAGGATGGAGATGGGGAGGACAGGAGGGCGGCGGCTGGCTGCGAGAGAGGGAGAGCAGGGGCGGCGGTTTTGCCAGGAGGAGCCCGTCGGTTTCCATCTCCCCTCCCCCACCTGCCTATTAACCCTCTAAGATGGACTGGGCCTGGGCTAAAGGCCCACAGAATATGACAAATAACATCACAAATATAATGATATCTGATATCAATGTGCTTTGTTCTTTCATGAAACATTTGATCTTTTGTAAGGCATGTAGCATTTTAACTGTCACAGAATAAATTTATGCAAGATGAATCTCCACAAAGCTCAGAATACAAACCTCTTAACCAAGTAGCTTCTTTACATGCTTCAGAAATAGCCATGTATTCAGCTTCAGTGGTGGATAAAGCAACTGTAGCTTGCAAACATGCTTTCCAACCAACGACACAACCACCGATAGTAAAGACATAATCAGTGAGAGATCTTCTCTTGTCCAAATTAGCAGCATAATCAGAATCAACATATCCAATAAATCCATCTCCAGTCTTGCCGAACTGCAAACTAGTATTAGAAGTGCCACGCATGTACCTAAAAATCCATTGTACAGCCTTCCAATATTCTTTGCCAGAATTAGTCATGTATCTACTGACCAAATTCATAGCATGAGATAAATCAGGACGAGAACAAATCATGGCATACATTAATGAACCGACAGCACTAGAATAAGGAACCTTGGACATATACTCAATTTCTTCATCAGAGTCAAAACATTGCGAAGATGACAATTTAAAGTGAGGAGCAATGAGAGTACTGACTGGTTTTGCTTCATGCATATTGAAACGACGAAGAATTTTATCAATATAACTTTGTTGGTTAAGATATAATAGACCAGACTTTCTGTCCCTTATAATCTCCATGCCAAGGATTTTCCTCGCTGCATCTAGGTCCTTCATCTCAAACTCACTACTTAATTGTGCCTTTAAAGTAGTGATCTCCTTCTTACTCTTAGCAGCAATCAACATATCATCAACATATAACAATAAGTATATAGGTGACCCGTCAACAAATTTAATGTAAACACAGCTATCAAATTCAGACCTTTTAAAACTGTGTGCGAGCATAAAAGAGTCAAACCTCTTATACCATTGTCTCGGGGATTGCTTTAAACCATAAAGAGATTTTTTTAACTTGCAAACAAAATTTTCTTTACCAGGAACAATGAAACCTTCAGGTTGGTCCATGTAAATTTCTTCCTCCAGTTCACCATGCAAAAATGCAGTCTTTACATCTAACTGTTCAAGCTCAAGATCACGCATAGCCACAATACTAAAGAATGTACGAATGGAGCTATGTTTCACAACCGGGGAGAAAACATCATTATAATCAATACCTGGTATCTGACTGAAGCCTTTAGCAACTAATCTTGCCTTAAATCTCATGGATTCACTTGGAGACACACCTTCCTTTCTTTTGAAGATCCATTTGCAGCGAACGGTCTTCTTTTCTTTCGGCAAACGAACAATTTCCCAAGTGCCATTCTTCTCAAGTGATTGCATCTCCTCTTGCATGGCGGAAATCCACTTGTCGCGATCACTAGAGATAATTGCTTCAGTATAAGTAGAAGGCTCTGCATTACCTTCCACCTCTTCTGCACAGTTTAGGGCATAACCAGCAAAATTACACTCTTCAATCAGACGAGTAGGACGAACAATGTTCCTCCTTGGTCTATCAACTGCAATAGAGTGCTGTGGAGGCTGCACAGCAGGAGAAGAGTGCTCAATAACAGGTGAGTCATCAACAGAAGAAATAATATCAGGAACCTGTGTAGTTTGGACAACAATATCATCATCATCAATTACATGATCTTCATTATCCAAGTGCTCCACCTGCACGCTTACTTTCTGTTGTCCTTCATCAGAGGCAGTATTAGACAGATTCTTATGAAACATAACAGATTCATTGAAAACAACACTTCTACTCATTAGAGTCTTTTCGGTTTCAGGATTCCACAACTTATATCCCTTTACTCCTGAACCATAACCAAGAAATACACACTTAATTGCTCTAGGCTCAAGTTTTCCATTATCAACGTGTGCATATGCAGTGCAACCAAATACTCTCAACTGTGAATAATCAGCAGGTGTGCCAGACCATACCTCAATGGGAGTCTTCTTGTTGAGAGCTCTAGAGGGTGACCGATTTATCAGGTAGCAGGCGGTGGAGGCTGCCTCAGCCCAAAAGCGTCTGCCCATGCCAGCATTGGACAACAAACAACGAGCTTTGGAAATAATGGACCTGTTCATGCGTTCAGCTACACCGTTCTGTTGAGGAGTGTACGGAATGGTGTAGTGCCTGACAATGCCTTGTCTTCTGCAATAAAACTTAAAAGCACGTGAACAAAATTCCATCCCATTATCAGTACGAAGGACTTTTACCTTCCTTTCAGTCTGCCTTTCTACCATAACCTTCCAGTCTTTAAAAGCAGCAAAAGCATCATATTTATGTTTCAAGAAATAAGGCCACACCTTTCTGGAGTAATCATCAATAATTGTCAACATATAGCGAGCACCACCAAGAGAATGTTTACGGGATGGTCCCCATAAATCAGCATGCACATAATCTAATATACCCTTTGTTGTATGAGTGGAAGTGTTGAACTTTACCCTTTTGTGCTTACCAAAAATACAGTGCTCACAGAACTCCAACTTGTCAACGTTGCACCCATCAATAAGTCCTCTCTTACTCAATTCTGTCATACCAAGTTCACTCATATGCCCGAGGCGCATATGCCAAAGTTTAGTGTCATTGGAATTATCAGAAGCAGCATTAGCGGAAATAACAGCAGCAGTACCGGTGATTGTATTGCCTCTAAGAACATATAAATTTGCAGATTTCATATCACCTTTCATAATTATGAGAGAACCTTTCGATACCTTCAACACTCCACCTGAAGCGGAGTACTTGTACCCTTTGAGGTCAAGAGTACTAAGCGAGATGAGGTTCCTGGCCAGGGCTGGGACGTGTCTCACATCTGTCAAAGTCCTTGTCATGCCATCATGCATCCTGATCTGAACAGAGCCGATACCAACAATCTCACATGCGGTGTTATCTCCCATCCGCACAACTCCTCCATTCTGCACAGAATCATATGTACTAAACCAATCTTTGTTAACGCACATATGATAAGAACATGCAGAGTCTAAGTATCCACTCAGCATCTGTTGAGACACAACCAGCAAAAACAATAAGAGCATCACCCTGGTCGGAACTAGTATCAGAAGCAACAGAGGCCTTACCATCCTCGGATTTAGTCTTAGATCGGTATGTACCGTTCCTCTTTTTTTTGTTCTGCAGTTTTCAACATTCAGAAATTTCATGATTATTCTTTTTACAATACCTGCAGAATTTTTCTTTGCCTCTAGACTTCTAATGACCCCTGCCGTTCTGGCTTTTTCCTCTGTTGTTATTGCTGTTGTTGTTAGGTTTCTTCTGCTCAGTCCTGCCACGAACAGACAAAGTTTCTGCATTGGAGGTGGACTCTTCCGAGTGTAACATCTGTTTCATCTTTTCCATCTGTTGAAGGGCCTCATAAACTTCATTCACGGTTAGCTCATCACGGCTATATAATATGGTATCTCGAAAGTTCGCAAAGGAACTAGGCAGTGAGCATAAAAGAAGTAGACCTAAATCTTCTTCATTATATTTTACCTTCATAGATTGTAAATCAGAAACGATCTCCTTAAAGACTGATATATGGTTCAAGATCGAACCACCTTCTTGCAATTTATGCGTGAAAAGTTTCATCTTCGTATGCATCTTGCTGATTAGATCCTTATACATGCAGATCGATTCCAGCTTTAACCATAAAGCAGCAGCAGATTTTTCCTGCAACACTTCTTGCAAAATATTATTTGATAAATGAAGATGAATTTAAGACATAGCCTTACGATCTCTCCTCTTCTCATCATCCATCCAGTCTTTTGAATTTTTTTTCCCAAAGCTATCGAGTGCATCATTCAGATCAGTATGCGCCAAAACTGCCTTCATCTTGACTTGCCAGAGAGAAAATCTCGTATCAAAGTTCAATAGGGGCAAATCATACTTCAGAGACGCCATGCGAAATTAAACCGATACCGATCTGCAAAGCACAAGAAAAACAGCAACTATTCTGGTACACCTGACCGTGTGCACCAAGTAAAATTGGGTAGAAAAATAAATCTGGAATTTTTTCTTCCTGATGAAACGCCTGCAGCCGTATTGAATTTGCTTTGCACGGGAAACGAGGGGCTGAATTTTTTTCCTTCGTGGACCGAATTAACGGAGGCTTGGTGATGCACTTTTCTCCTTTTTCTTTTACCGATGAGCAAATCGAGCAGGCTCGGCGATTGGATCGAAAACAACGGCGAGATCGAAGCAGCGGGACACCGACCGAGCGCGAGGGCGGCGCAGAAGATGTCGCGAAGGGAAGACACCACCGCCGAAGAAAACCAGATCGCTATGCCGCCGCCGCCACCAAAATCAGATCGCGATGCAGCCGGAAGCCGCCGCCAGAGAAACCCTAAATTTTTTTTAATCAATCTGATCTCGTGTATAGCTCTGATACCACTTGTTAGCAAATATTGCAAATCAAAGATCGAACACGAGACAAGATTTTTTACATGAAAAACCTTTGCGGAAAAAACCACGGGTATCAACCGGCGAAATCCACTACTCCCTCCAGTTTTATAATTCCTGTCGCTGGAGCGTTTTGTGTTTAGTTGGAAAATTCCTGTCGTTCTAGGATGCATTGATTGCAAGCAAAACTTTACGTGGCCCTAGAACCATTTGTTGGGTATGTATGTAAATAAAGTGTAGCATCAAAATTCGAACCTAGACATGCAACTCATGGGAAAGTGGGAGCAACCACTAAGCTACAAGCATTTATTTGACCATATGGAGTACTATGAGATATTTAATACTTCCTTAGTACTCCCTCCAGTTCGATAATTCCTGTTGTTTTAGACATAATCTCGGATACCAAGGAGTGATTAATTAGAGTGTACTTTCTTATTGTGCTATAATAAATATCTCGGAATGCTACCCATTTCACAAAAAGCTTCTAGCTCAGCTGGTTCATCCCATGTTCCAAAGCCTTGGAATCCTGGGTTCGAGTCCCAAGCAGCGTGATTTTTTTGCTTTTGGCCGCTGCATGCAGCTGAGACCATGCAGCGCGTGTGCTTGCTATTAATAGCCCAAGAAAAGGAACGCGATTTCCGGCGGAATGCTGCGCACGAAGCTACCGCGACAAGAATTTTCAAACATAGTGCAAATCTCTCCAGCGACAGGAAATATGAGACTGGAGGGAGTATGTGAGATCATGTCTAAAACGATATGAATTATCAAACTGGAGAGAGTATATCAGATGAGAGTACAACGCATGGGAATAACAATTGAGACTTGTCTTCCCGTGCGGCTTACAACAGGTATATATAGGGTGGACAAAACAGACTGCAGTCAAATACGGAAACAAATCCGCTAATTACCATGACCGAACCGTGGGCCCTCCAGGCGTCCCCACAAGACTCACGTTAGAATTCGGATCATATTTCGACATCTTCCTCTGCCCAGTGGCCCTGCCCCGCAGCTCTGTTCTGCTCTGAACCGTGTCGCACGCCGCGTCTGTCCTACCGCGCCTCGCGCACCATCATCATCGCACAGCGGCCGTCGCATCGCGCCGCACCGCTTCGGCCCTGTCGCGCCGCGCCTGTCCTGTCACCGCACCGCTCGCTCTCCCGCCGCACCGCGTGAGCCATTTGAAACGGCATCGTCGTCCCGCGCCTATAAAACTGAAAGCATTCCCCCGCCGGCACCTTTTCCTGTTCTTCCTCAAATCCTCCCTGCACCGGCGCTGAATATCGATAGATTCCCCTCGCCCCGAGCATTCTCAACTCATCCCTAAGCATTACCCTCGCCCAATTTCAGGGGAGTTGCCCAGAGGAGTCGTCCCCGTGGAGCCCATGTTTCGGCCGCCGTTGAGCTCCTCGTCTCCCGCCGTTTCCGCTCCGCCGCGCTCTCCTCCTTAGCTCGGTAAGCACCTATTTTGCCCCCTCTTGCTCGCCGATCGTTCCCATAGCTCGTAGATCCGTTACATGGCTTGGGCGTCTCCGGCGAGCCTTCGGCTCCGCCGCCGCACCAGTCGTCTCCAGCCTAGGCAAGGACGTCATTAGGACCGTAGAAGGCAGCAGGTGCGAAAGAATGCACGCTTATAGCCGGATTGGGGCGGAATTGCCGCCGCGGCTCGAACCGCCGCCGCCAGCCATGTCGTCTGACTGGAGGTAGATGAAGGCCAGGAGCCGTTGGATTTGCGCCGAGATTCGTGCGGCCGAAGTGCTTAGAGACACTAATGTGTGGGCCCCACCTACCAGGAACTCCTCCTCGTGCGCTGGGTTAAACCCTTGGTTGTGTCTCTGTCATGTGGGCCCTGGTCCCACCTGGCAGTTTAAGTGGAAGCGCCCGGGGGCGCGACGCAAGCCCAGTGCGTTGGCGCCCCACAAAATTACGCCTTCAGCATAGCCGCCCCTGGCCGATGCGGGCGGGCGCGCACATGGGCCTTGGGCCGCATCCGAGGCTGGGCCGGCTCATTCGCTGGGTTGGCCCGAAGAAATTTAACCAATTTCCACCGATTTAACCATTTAATTAAATACTGAAATAGATACCGATTTATTTAAAATAGCTAGAGATTCCAAAAAATTCTAGAAAATTTAGATAAATATATTAGGCCAGCCCTGATTTTATAAAAATATGGCAACAACCACTGTAATGGACTAATGGCACTGCTTAATAGAATGAGTAAATTTTCTATATAGGAAATGATTAAACTCTATCCAATGTGATTTTAGTTACATTAAATAAGGAATCTGACCCTAAAATTCATAATAAAATAAAATAAGTAGATAGATGCCATAATAGATATAAACATCATAAAAATGCCACTCTTGTCCAAATATATTCATTTTAGTATTAAATTGCTAAACACCCTCAAATAAATTGTGAATCTCCATTCAAATAAATTAGGTGCTAACTTTAGAATACATATATTAATATGACATATAACTTAGTGTTACACCATATAGTTAGGAGCAATTAGAAAATGTCAACTCCGATAAACATAACTTTATATGTAGTCCATACGTCGAAGTGTCGTCATCGTATGTCATCGTAAGAACCTCATCACTCAACTACTATTATATCATACGAAAGCGTATTTCCGGGTATAGATAGTCTATTATATAATGCTATTGTTACTTAATAGTGAATTAGGGCATGCATGGCATATCATACGAGAATTAGAATCATTAATCGATCTTATACAATAATGTTGAGGGTAAGGCCTAGGTCACGTGCATGCATCATGTTTTCTGTTTGCATCAGCAAGTAATTATTGGATTGCATGTGTGCTTAGACGTAGGCGATCCCGAAGAAAGGTTCGGAGACGCTGAGGAGGACCATTCACCTGAGCAAGGCGAGTTAACATTTACTCTTATAGATGTTTACCCGTATTATGGAAGGATGGCGACTTTCCCTAGTGCGGATTAACATCGATATATTCATTGTCTATTACCCAGTTTTCCAAGTTAAATTGTTTTATATTTAAAATGCATGCTTACTTATCTACCTAATTGTTATTCATGTAACACTTATACATGCCTATCCTTGGACTATTTAGCCTTTATGACTGCCTTGATTGTCATAAACCTTGTTAGCCTAAGATTAGTTTGGTAATAACTTTAACCCTACCTAATGGGTAAAACCTGCTTAGACTTGCTTAGAATTAAGCACATCTTCTGGCAATTAGCCAGGAACGGTGAACCTATATTTACCGGTCATTCATTTCTTTCATTTAAATATGTTATGACATGTGATAGTTAGGGCTAGTAGATTCATGATGGGCTATATGTGGTTGTGGGCATGGATATGTGGGGTGTCGGTCTGGTTTGGTCGGTCGGTCGGGATAGACTTGATGTGTTATTGGTTGGGATTAAAGTGATGGGAGACTAGATGGTAGGAAGGTTGCCCCCAGATGACATCCTGATGGATGATTAAGGCACAAGGTGCCTGGTGTTGGGTTTAGCCAGGGCTTACCCAGAAGGAGCGCGGAAGAACACGCGTAACGGGGTGATCGCTGCCATCTGGAGGATGTTTCCAACACAACGCGTATCCATCGCGCGGAGTATGGGTTTGGATCGCTAGCTAGTTGTGAACGCTCTGCGAAGGCCATCTAGGATCACTCTCGATAGGGACCGGCATGAGTCGTCACCGGATGTGATCAAGGCCACACTTCCCCAGGATGACGCTCGACTAGCGCGGGCTGGCAACCCCCTAGGCCGAGGCGGGCAGTCCATGGCAAGTGTGGTCCATAACAGGATTGCCAAATCCTGGAAGGATGGCATATTTAGGAAAAGTTAGGGGCAACAAGAAGTTTGTTGTGATGAATTAATAAGTCGAGTGAATGTTGGTCGAGGGATTGGTCTATTAGGGTTGGTCGAAAGGGTCGGTTGATCAGTTGGGGTTGGTATGCATTGTTATGAGGTTAAACCCTTGTGATATAAAGTCTGCTAAAATCTAATGCTAGTTGGGGGAATTTTAAACTCATTTAAAAACTGGACTTACACAAATAAAACCACCCTTCTCCCCAAATAAAGCCTTCTTTACACTAAGTGCATTAAGGGAAGTGTTAACTAGCCAGCGATTGGATGACGCTGACCTCGCCTACTTACATTTTTTCAGACGATGGGCTCAAGGTGAATCCTTACGAGTGCCACGAAGATGACGGACAGGACCTCGGTGAGCCGGTTGAGTCGTAGGGATGCTCCAGTCACTTGTCCGACACTTAGCCGATAGGACATTCTTTTGGGTATATATTTTGGGATAGCTGCAAACTCTGAACTATGTTTTGTATTAAGGCTGGTGATACTCGCCTTACTAAAATTCACCTAAGGGCGTAATTTGGTATGTTATATTCAGGGATTTTAATTAATCGATGTATGCTTGTATCAGCTACGTGATCTTCCACACTAGTGTCCCTATCCATGGACTAGTGCATGGGATTCCGACTCTCAAGGTAAGTTAAAATTGAGGGTTGACACTAAACAAGAGAGAGAGTACGAAGGATGATAGAGAGGAAAGGGGAAGGGAGAAGGGGGCCACCACCGCTGCCGGCAGGCTGTTCGGTGATGGCGGCAATCACCCCTGGGTTGCCTCGCGTGCACCCAGGGGCACATTCTCTCCCAAAAACATATTTAATCGGAAACCGTAGTTTTGTATTGTAAATTTGTGATGCAAATTTTTATAGTCAACATACTGGCAACATATTTGTCGCCGTCACAAAACCGTTACGGATTTTCACCCAGAGCAGGAGAAGGTCCAAAGGGTGATGCCTCCAATGAGGTAACGACACCAAAAGGTGACGCCATCACCAGCCCGAAAGGACAGGGCTTTCGCATAAGACATGTCCTACTAGTGCACAAAGCAGAGGCCGCCAAAGGTCGACAGAACTAGAAGAACCGAGCCGCCGGCCGAAGACGCAGAGCCGAAGAGCGAGCACGAAACACCGCCACCCCAACGCGGAAGAAGCCGCCCACACCAGCCGACACCTCGAAGAAATGGAGGGTGAAGAAGGCGGGGACGGGACCGAATCAGGAGGCAAAGAACGGGGACGCCGTCGGTGAAAGGTCGCCAGCCAACGCCGCCGGAGAGGGGCCACCACACCTGGTCTCCTACGCACGGGAAGCGAAGCAGACAAACCCCACGCCACCCAGGAGGCACACGCCAAACCCAGCCTCAATCCCGGAAGACTCCATCCGACGCGAATGACCACTTCGTAGGGAGGGGAGGGAAAGAAAGCAAGGACGGGCTTAGGGGGAGGGGGAGGAAGAGAAGAAGACGCCGGTGCCGAGCTCCACCGAGCTACGAGGCCACCGGACCAATGACCCTGCAGTAGGACCGCTCTGACAGCTTCTGCCAACCACCGCCAGATCCAGGCCTCCTGCCCAAGCTCTCACGGAGCAGTCCGGGCGATCACAGAAGATGGACCCAGGGGAGGGGAAGAAGGAAGATGAAGAGTCGGCAACAAAATCCACCACCGCGTGCAAACGAGGGGACGACGGAAAAGCAGAGGCCGCGCATCCAGCGAGAGACGACACGCGAGTGGCGGACAGGGAAGGACTGACAGGGGGGCGCTGCCCGCACGAACCGCTGTCAGAACCGGTCGATCGCCATTGGACCCAGCCGCCCGTTGCCAGAAACAGCACAACAACACCGAAGAGAGAGAGGAAGGGCACCAGGAGCCTCGTACGAAGGAGGAAGGGGAGGGCTATGCCTGTACACCCATCGCCGGATCCGGCCGCACGCCGCCAAATCTGGCGCCACATCGCTGGAGTGCCACCAACGAGGTGGGGAGCATAGGAAGGGTTCCACCTGCGGACGGAGAGGAAGAGGGCACAGCCCGCGCCACCGCATTGGAGAGAGGAGGGCACCGACCGCCCCCACTCCCTCCTGAGTTGCCCCACGCCGGGGAGAAGAGGAGGAGCGTCGGGCACCCTGCTGAGGGGAGAGGGATCCCAAGCGGCCGCCGCCCGCACTGAGGGAGAAGCCGGGCTGCCGTCGCTCGCGCCGAGGAAGAAGCACGGGGCCGCCGCCACGCTGAGGTAGAGGGGGCGTGCATAGAGACCGTCGCCGCCGGGCGCCGCCCGCGACCGAGCGACGCCGAGGTTGCCCTCCAGCCACGCCGCCAACTTCCGCCGCCATCCTGGCCACCCAGAATGGCATTGCGGGCATGAACAGGAGCTAGTGGCGCGCGCCTGCACCATCACTGCTGCGTGCAGCCTCCGCCACCGCCACTCACGCACGCAACGTAGCCACACACCGCCAATGCTCGGCCACCGCAGAAGCCAGGCACTTGCCGGCGGATCCGAACGCTGGCCGTCGAAATCGGTCTCTCGTCACCGCCACAACACCGGAGAAGAAGAAAAATGGGGATTCCAGGAGCTGCTGGGGAGGAGGAAGGGGAGGAGGAGCGGAGCGAAAGGGAAGGGGGAGGACGAAGGGGAAAAGGAAGGAGCCGCCATCGCCGGCGACTGCAGCGGTGGCCGCGCTAGGGTTTGAGGAGGGCTCGAGTGGTGGCTGCGCCTAGTGATAACAAAACCGCGATTAACCAAACGAAAACCACGGTTAACCGGTAAACCGATCCGGGTCGGTTTTTGGAAAACCGGTCGGTTAGGTTTGAATTAAATTTAAATTTGGTTCAAATTTGAAAATTCGTGAACAATCTGAAAAAATATCCATAAAATAGTAAACATTATTATATGACTAGTGGCTGAAACAGAATTTAAAAATTCAAAATTTTCATGTGTTTTTCGGTTGATATGAATGAAAATAAATAAATAAATAAAGAATACCATATGCCATATTTAATGAGCCCGTCCTCCGGTCCTCCCCCCACGTAGCAACCCGTGACCCAAGCACCCATCTCCAGCCCCCCTCTGCTCCAATGCTCCTCCCACCTCTCCCCTCCCGAGCGCCACCGCCGCGCGGCTAGCCGGCCAAACCGAGCGGTTAGCCGGCGCATCGAGCGGCTAGCCGGTAGATCCAGCGACTAGCCGGCGCGGATCGGGGCGATCGGGCGGCTAATCGACTGATTAGCTCGGCTAACCGGCAAGGCATAACGGCTAGCCGGTCCTGCGCGAGGCACTGGCGAGCGCCGGCGGCTGACCGAAGGATTCGCTAGCGGCTAGCCGAGGGCAGGCGACGCACTGGTGAGCGCCCAGGGGTTGGCCGGCGACGCGCCAGCGGTTAGCTGCGCTGAGCCAGCTGCTAGCCGAGGAAACCGGTCGGCTAGCCACTCGGCTAGCCCGATCTGGCCGTGGCGCCCCCGCCAAATATTCATATGTATTGTATTGCTAGTGTTAGGATTAGGATTTTGTATGATACCAAATTTAT
This sequence comes from Raddia distichophylla, assembly GCA_005191435.1. Lineage (NCBI taxonomy): Eukaryota > Viridiplantae > Streptophyta > Magnoliopsida > Poales > Poaceae > Raddia > Raddia distichophylla. The sequence continues at coordinate 212,467 of SPJY01037796.1, read as the reverse complement.
TTATTTGTTATTACAAAGAGATTTTGTGTTGCAATGCAGTGAGACGTCGAGCAAATGGCGGATAAATCTAGCGATCCAGTTTGGGAGTATGGTCACAAAGTGAAAACGGGATTCAAATGCAATTTCTGCAAAGAAAGAAAAGCGGGAGGCGGCGCAAGCAGATTTAAGCACCACTTGGATGGTCGTGGTAGCAATGTGAAACCTTGTGGATCAGTCCCTCCTGAGGTGAGGGACTTCTTTCGACGGTACCTGGATAGAACCACCAAAAAAATACCGAGAAAGCAAGAGAGCGGCTTAGATTGGAAGAAGCTACAGCATCGGCAAGGAGAGGTAGAGGGGCTTGGCAGGAGTAGGGGCACCACGTGGGGGGTTATGGTAGTGGTGCAGGCGGTTGGCAGGAGCAGGGGCACCACTACGGGGGTTATGGCAGTGGTGCAGGCGGTTGGCAGGGCACACCGGGTGATGACAGTGGTGCACCACGCCCCAGGTCGCACCCACTCACAAGGGGTTTCGGGACATGTGATCTTGGAATGTTTGGGAGTTGGAGTGGTGGACAAGGATGGCAGCAGCAGTACACAGGGGGTTACAACGAGTAAGAGCAATATGACCGAGCCATGGCTGCGTCGAGGATGGAGTCAGACTTTAGAGCGCATGTAGGAGAAAGGTATGAGCATGGCAGTGGAAGTGGGGGTGGTGCTCGCGAACCTAAGCCTAAACTAGGGAAGCTGCGACAAATGTTCTCGCGATCGAGCTCACAAAGGGAACCTCGACTTATTGATGCCTCCTCCACAGTTCAGCCAAGAATTGACATAGGCAGGTTCTCACAGGAAGGCAAAAAGGCGAAACGTTTGCGTGTCATAGGGTGGCCCAGATGGTTTCACGCGTCCGGCATTCCTGGAAGGAAACTCGATAGTCCTTACTTTGTCGCTGCCGTAAGGGAGACACAAAGACTAGGTAAAAAAGTTAAAATTATTTTTCCACTTTTATGCACTACTTTGTTGGCAACTAATCATACTTTGCCATATGTTGCATGTGTAGGAGAGACAGTGCAATCACCAAACGGTAGGGATATTGATGGAATATACTTAGATGACGAAGAGACAGAGATAAAAAGAGAGATGGAGGCGTGGAAACAAGATTGGGGTCACTATGGAGTGACTGTAATGTGTGATTCTTGAACGGGGCCGACTGGTATGAGCATCATAAACTTCATGATGTATTACAATGGCACAACTTACTTGTACAAATCAGTAGATGCAACGAACCAGACACATGACACTAAATACCTCGTCGAGGTATATTTCGTCTATTTTGTTGTTGTTTTACGCTCTATTACCGTCTATTTAATGTGGATATTTTTCATGCAGACAATACGTAAGGTGGTGCTGGAGGTAGGGGTGGAGAATGTTGTCCAGATTGTCACGGACAACGGTGCCAACTACAGGGCGGCGTGCTTGAAATTGAGCAAGAAATACCTGTCTATCGTTTGGCACCCCTGTTTGGCTCGCACTATCAACCTGGTGCTGAAAGATATTGGGGAATTCCTAAAAAATAAAGCAATCATTGATAGTGCAAAGAGAATATGCCGATGGCTATATAACTCTAGAAAACTTCATGCTATGTGAAACAAGCCATTGGCGGAGAGTTAGCTAAATGGAACGCAACTAGATTGGCACCAACTACATTTTCTTAGGGAGCTTTTCGAAACATAAGAGTGACTTCATGAAATGGATGGCAAGTCAAGAGTTCCAAGCTACCTCTTACTGCCAGTCTGAGGACGAACAATATGCACATCAAAATTTGTCAGATCTACGTTGGTGGGTTAGGGTTAAAGAGTGCATCGATTCAGTGGAATACTTGTATACTTTTCTTCGTATGACTGACCAAGATAAGATTCCAACCATATGCAATGTGCTACCAATGTACCATGATGTCCGTGGATGGATGTACAGAGATATCCAAGAGTCCGATCGCACACACTACCTAAGGGTTCTTGATACCAGGTTTAGAGATGTGGCGTATGACATTTATATTGGGGCAGGTTAGTACTGAATTGTGTAGTATTAGATATTCATTACAATGTAAATTGTTTTATTGAATTGTGTATTTTTTCCATACAGCCGCGGCTTTGAGCCCATCCCTCCACTACAGTAGGGACACTACTGAAACCATGCTAGCAGATCTACGATGGGCATTTGATAGAATGACAGACAGTGTTACCGCTGCCCAAGCATTAGTGGAAGCAGATGTGTGGAGGAGAAAGGGTGGTTCCTTCGGTGGGCAAACTGCTTACCAAATGGCAATACATGAAAATATTAACCTAGATAATTGTGATTTGCGATCTACCATTCTACAATAATGGTGCAGCAAACTGCTTACCATTGGAGCACATTCGCCTTCATTTACACGAGGCCCCACAACAAACTAGGATATAACAAGCTGCACAAGTTTGTTTTCGTTTGTTACAACTCAAGACTTTATCTTGAGCGGGTCAAAACTCTGAGGAGGGAGATAGAATATGACCCTGCAAATCAACTCTTACACCTTTCAATTGCAGGCAGGAACAACCCAATATTCGATTGGTTGGAGAATGGAAGGTACGGGCATATGCCAAATTATTCTAACATAAATTATAACATATGTCAAACATGCTGTATAAATTCTAGCATAGGTCATATGAAAATCTAATTTTTATGGTATGCTTGTTACTTTTGTTGTAGGTCAAATTCTGCTCCATTTTAAGATAAGGACAGCACTGACACTGACAACCCACTGCCATCACCATTTGTCGTTAATCTAGAAGACCCAGGCACTATGTAGGCAAATACCAAGGGCAAAAGCATAGACGAGTGGGCTGAGGAGAATGTGGGAGACACCCACATTGGTAAGAGAAAGGCTCGCTTGCCTCCTCGTATCAAGTGTTTATCAAAGAAGGCAAAGGGGAAGAGGCTGCCCACGGAAGATGATGATGAAGAGGATAGTGATGCAAATGAGGAAGAGATTGCAAAAAGTCCCCCGTACCAAAAATCAAACAACAGTTCCTCCTCAGATGATGGGAAGGAGGATGACGGGGATGATGGCGAGGGTGACGGTGATGACGGGGGTGATGGCGAGGGTGGCGGTGATGAGGCGGGTGATGGTGAGGGTGGCGCTGATGACGGGGGTGATGGCGAGGGTGGTAACGAACCAAGCTACCATCCTATGACCAAATTATACTCACAAGATTCACCTCCTATCTCGTAGAAAGCCATTAGGCTCAGGTCTTCCAGGTCTAGAAGGGGCAAGCAAGACAACTCGCAAGACCAAAACAGCTCAAACTCTGTGAGTGGTACTTATACGGGTTATAATTTTTGTCCTCCCCCATATCCTCATCCAAATCCACACATGAGGATGGTATATGAATGGAAAATGCCAGATTACTATGCAACTCTCTATCAAAGTTGGTAGGACAATGCCTGGATCACAGGGCTGAGTTGGGATGAATTTAAGATGGACTTAATGAACAACCATGGGCTAATAGTCATGTCTAAAGAGAAGCACTCCATAGCATACCCTAATGTTGGATTTGACCGATATTATCAATAGAACTTACAATGGTAATATTCTCTTCTCATTGCATATTTACATCCATTTCTTTTATAACATGCATGTATGATTTTTTGTATGTCTTATTTATAGGTTCCACTGCCACATGAATCAACGAATGAGAAGGTTTGAATTTTGAACTTGCAATGTGTGGTAAATTTAATTGATGGTATGCTTGTTACTTTTGTTTTATATCCCTATAATGGGGGCGCACGCGGAGACCGTCGCCGCCTGGCACCGCCAGCGACCGAGCGGCGCCGAGGTTGCCCTTAGGCCGCGCCGCCAACTTCCGCCGCCATCCTGGCCACCCAAAACGGCGTTGCGGGCATGAACAGGAGCCGGTGGCTCGCGCCTGCACCATCACTGCTGTGTGCAGCCTCCGCCACCGCCACTCACGCACGCAACGTAACCACACACCGCCAATGCTCGGCCACTGCAGGAGCCAGGCACTTGCTGGTGGATCCGAATGCCGGCCGTCGAAATCGGTCTCTCGTCACCGCCACAACAATGGAGAATAAGAAAAATGGGGATTCCAAGAGCTGCTGGGGAGGAGGAAGGGAAGGAGGAGCGGAGGGGAAGGGAAGGGGGAGGAGGAGGGAGCCGCCGCCGGCGGCGGCGGCGGCGGTGGCCGCGCTAGGGTTTGAGGATGGCTCGGGTGGTGGCTACGCCTATCGCCCGAGTCGCCGCCCAAAACGACGCGAGGGCCTTTTTTTTCGAAATATGGGGAGCTCTGTCCTGCTGGCAACACATTGGTATGACGAGAATAATGTAGACAGATGCATAGACATTAATTGGGCAATGACATAAGAAAGATTCCTTGAAGTCGTCATCTTCAACGTCTCTGCATACTTTAGGGGGAAATTAATCATTCAATCAATTAAAAAATTGATAAAATAATCAGCCCCAACACAAAGTAAAACGAAATTGGGCATTTGCCGGCGGCGCCGGTGCAATGTTGGCCGCTGCAAGCAACCAGGAGCTAGCACCTGGCTGAAAAAACCCAAAAATCTAGGCTAGCTGAAGAAGAAATCAATGTACATTAATTAAACGATTTTTTTTTTCCAGCATGGGTTCCTTGCAAAAGCCCATCCAGATTCAGTGCACCGCAAAAGTTAAAGAACTCAACCAGAGGGGCCAATGGATTTTTGTGTGGCGCCATGGGCCATGAGGAGGCAGACCGGATACAGCATGCTTCGTGCAGCTGAAGCTGTGTCCTCCTCCGCCCGGATCTCCTTTTTTTTTTTATGTTATTTATACCCCAGCTTTTGAGAGTTTTAGCCCTTAAGTTTCTCCGTTTCTTATCCAGTCCCATATATAATAGTTGTTGCCGGTCGAGTTTTCCTATTTCAATTTTTTAAAGCAAAGTTGGTAAGCTTTCCATGTTCTTCCGCGCCCGATACGCGAGCCAGTGACTCGTTCTTGCCGCCATCATAAATTTTGACTTCTTTTATATGTCATCGCAACTTCTTCTTCCTCTCTATGCCATCAACATCACCTCCATTAGGTTCAACCATTAGAAAGCTTTAAATAATAAAAAACCAATTCCTTAATTCTGCATTTAAAACTTAAAATATTGTATCTCCTACACTTTAAATATAAAAATGATTTATTTGTTTTCTAAATTTATGTAAAACCATGTCATGGTTGTTGTCCAAATTTTATAATTACTAATATTTTTATTTTCTATTTTTCTCTCATTATCATGAGACATGGTAGTATATATGTAGCATCCCCATTTTCAAAATGAAAATAAAAATCATGGCATCATCATTTCATGTAAAATTAAAAATCTCTGAAAAATTTTATTTTACAAAATATGCGTGTTACCTTCTAAAAACTAAATTCAATATTCTGAATTTAAAAAAATTCTTGAAAAAATTAAAATCATATTTTGGTAAAAAATATTTTAGTTTTAGATTTTTAAAATAATAGTTTACAAAAATCAAAAGGATATTTTGTTGATTAATATTTTAATTTTGGTTTGAATAAAAAGATTATTGGTAATAAATTGAAATCCGTATTTTGAATTTAAAAATAGTTATTTTCAAATACCAACAAATATATTTTTATTAATTAATATTTTGATTTGGTTTAATAAAATAATGCTAAGGTTAATTTACAAATCAATATTTTGTGGTGTAATTGTATTATTTTAGCAAATGTATATTCAAAACAATATTTGAATTTATACCAAACATGTGCAAATTATTTTTCTATATATGGCATGTGGGCCCCTCCTCTTTTTTTTATTTTTCTCTCTTCTCATTTTCTTCCCCATCTTCTCTTTTTCTTCAAAATTATATTGAAATGTAAACATTATAATTAAATGTTATATTGAAATATAAAAATGCTATTTAGCTAGGTTGCCGGTTAAATACCCAAACATTTAATTATTGTCATGTAAACTTGATCCTTGTCAGCCTTTGGATTATATAACTTGTTTATTTCCATTGTATTGATTAGTTACTCATTTATTGCTTAGCCATGCTGCTTACAGTTGTAGTCGCACCTTTATTTTATGTGAAATGCACTATTTGAATTGCGTGATTAAAGATAGTTGACGTTGCATGTTTGATAAATTGGGGTTGTTGTGATAGGATAGTTGGTTCTCTGAAAAATAAAATGATGCTCGCAAAACCTGGTTTGGGTGGATGGTTGTATGGATTGGTGCAGTTGCACGAGACTTGGGTTCAGTGTGGGTATGTCGGTGTCTGGGAAACGCGCCTCGGAGGGCAGCGGGTCCACGGACCGGCAGACGAATTTGTAGTTGGAGTGAGGCCCAACGACAACCCTTCCCAGCAGCCCGGGGCGGCGGCCGAGCTCGCGGGGGCTCTGGCCGCGCGGTCTTCTCGGACTACGCCTGGTGCGACCTAGGATCCGAGTACAGATCCGTCGTACGGTGAGAAAGAGAGGGGATGAGAGGAGAGGCGAAAGAGATACAAACCGTGGAGACAAGTGATTTTACCCTGATTCGAGCCCCCACTGCCGGGTAATAGCTCTACTCCAGCACTCGTTAATTATATTGTGGAAAACAGTACAAGGGAGTGTAGGACACTGAAGGTGGCTAGATACTACAGCTACTGCTAAAGAAACTTCGGATGCGGGTGTTGCTAAGGTCCAGATTCAGAGTGGTTGAGGAGGATTGCTATGTTGGCAGGCTTTTCCTTTTATAGGCGCGGCGGACCGCCCGGAGCTGATACGGCGGGCCTGCGCCTATTCTTGCTTTGTCCATCTTTAGTGACGCGCCCTTGTCTCAATCCGGGCTCCGTCCTGTCTGTGGCCTGCAAAGAGAAGCTGGTCTGGTTAGTACTAGACACGTGTTCGTCTTGGTGTGCTTACACGGGGGAGCAGCCTGCACAGGGAGAAAGAACTTTCCCTTTATCCCCAATGTAGCATTGACTGGACCGAGGCAGCCCCGCGCCACCCGTTGGGGGCGTCGCATAGCGTGGCAGCTGTTGCCATCTGCTCAAGGGGCAAACGACAAGGCGAGCTGCCCGCGCGGCTCTCCCCGGGCTACGGATACCCCGAGGAGATACAGTTCCTCTCGGTCAAGGCTGAAGAAAGTATGGGGGGCATGACAGCTGTCGCCACCAGCCCAGGGACAGGCGGACTATCCGTGGGGCTCTCCTCCGGGCTAAGGATAGCCTGGGAGGTACGCAACGCTCCTGGTTAGGACCTAGGGAGGCACTGTTGACTTGGTCAAGTCTGGGGATGACCCCGGCGGGCCAGACATTCCTTTTGGTACGGCTAAGGGTGGCCCTTTGGGGTTCCTTCTTACGCACGGCAGGCCGGTACGGATCCAGCCCAAGGCCCATCTCGGGGTGGCCCGCTTACGAATCACCAACACCCTACATATAAGGGAATGAAGAGTAATTCTCTATTTTAGGGGATGTAATAGGGAATGTTGTTAGATAACATAGGGGAAGAATCCGTCCCCCATTTTTGGATAGGGGGCTCTTTACAGGAGCCTTTTGGAGACAGCCTAAAAAAAATCTAAACATAAGGTGTGACAAAATTAGGCAAAGCTAACCTCCAACCAAACAACTCGATATGCGAATATAATGATTATCCAGTCGATCATATGATTACTTCCTTATAATTTCACTAGTAGTTCTGTTACTTATTTTTCAAGGCTTGTCATTTTACAGTTATGAAATTACCATTATGAGAATTAGCCAACAGGAGGATGTGCATGTGTAATGTGTGGCCCAAGAATTTTTGAGACCATATTTATTTTTTGGCTGTGGGTGATGTTAACTAGTCGATTTAGGTGTTTGTGCTGGTTTGTTAAAAAAATTTCTGCACCATAGCTGTTGCTCAAACTAGAACCTATGCACCGACTGTGCCGGGCTTGAAAAAGCCCGCTCCCACCGGACTGGGCCCAAGCCCATTTCGACCCAACCAATCGGGCTTCAAAAACGGGGCAAATTCCAGCCCAACTACAATTTAAGCGTTGTTTATTTCAGCCTTGAATAAAGTTGAGTTTAACTGCAGCAAAAATGAGAGTTCTCAAAAAATTCTCTAATAATTCTAAAAAAGTAATTAAAAATAGTTTTATAATATTGAGAAGAACTACAAATTACTACACCCTGTAGGCTATATAAAAATAACAAAATTTGATATAGTAAAATTCAACTTAACTATAAGTGGAAACAAAAACAGAAGGCCTAGGCTCAGCCGGCCTGACAAATTGATGGGCCAGGCGATGGACCGCGCTGGCCAGGTCTTGCCAGCCCTAGAGGTGGCCATATGGGCCAAACCGCGCGGCCTGGTACTGCAGTACAGGGTCGGTTTGGTTCGTTTCAAAAACGAACCGGTCCGGCCCAGCTCGGCCCAACGAATCGTGCCTAGGCCTGGCCGTCGGCCCGTCGGGTCTGCACGGTTTGGTTCGCATAGTAATGGTCCAGTTCATTACTATGCGAACTGGGCTGGACCGGTTCAGTTCATTTAGCTCAGTTCGCTGTAGAAAAATTAAATTTTTTAAAAATTCCCGTCCCCGCCACGCATCCCCCGCAGCGTGCGGCGCGACCCCGGCCCCATGGCGCGTGCCTTTTCGCCTTTTCCCAGCTGGCCCGACCCCGCCCGGCCGCCACGCGTCCTCCTACCGCACGCCTCGACCTCAGCGCTCGCCACGCGTCCCGTTGGCGCTCCGTTTCCCGCCCAGCCGATCGCTAGCGCCAATGGCCGTCCGTCACGTGACCGCCCACACCAACGGCCGTCCGCCACCAATGAACCGGGCCGACCCGCACCAATCCGCACCAAACAAAACCGGGCCAGCCGAGTTCGTTCGGTGGAGCCAGCGAACCAAACCTGGGCTCAACTCCCAGCCCGTTGGTTCTTTTGACCCGGTTCGCATAGTAATTGGGCCAAAAACCGAACCGAACCGGGACGGCCCGAACAGAACCATGCTGAACCGGGCTGGCCCGTTGACTACAGGTGGTCAAATGGGCCGGGCCAACAAGGCCAAACCGGGCCGGCCTGCACTTTTCACCGAACCGGGCCGGTCCGGTTCGGTTCACTGAACAAAACTTGGGCCGAGGCCTCGGCCCGTCATGCCGGCTCGGTACGGTTTTGGCCCGGTTTGGTTCGTCACTGTAGCATATTTATTTAATTAAATATATTCATTTCTATATATTTCTAATGATATATAGTGTATTTACGCAATTTATAGTGTATATTTGTAAAATATAGTGGTTTTTCTTAATTTATTTAGATATTTTTAATTAAAATAATCCGACCCATATAAAACCGGGCTGGCCCGGTTCGGTTCGGTCCCGGTTCGCACAGTATACGAACCAAACGGACCGGAACCGGGCCGAACCGGGCCGGCCCGTTGGCCACCTCTGCCGTTGACCAGGTCTGGCTGGCCCCTCGTGGCCTTGTCCGATGTCCACTATATATTTCCGATGCCTGCCCTGAAGCCTGATGCCTCGTCGGCTCCTCCACGACGCCACCAGGCCGCCGCCTCTGTCCGCCTCGCTCGCTTCGCTTGTTGCCTCCTCGTTGGCACCGCCTCGCCGCTGTGCGTTGCCTCGTTGGCGCCGCCTCGCCGCCGTGCGTTGCCTCGTTGGCGCCGCCTCGCCGCCGTGCGTTGCCTCACCTATGGTACGGCTACCTCACCTCCTCTGAATCCCAGATCCCGTGCCGCCTCTCTCTCTCTCTCTCTCTCTCTCTCTCTCTCTTCTCTCGCGTTTGGTTTCCCCCTGTCGTGTGATCTCGGATTTGATCCGAATTCGACGGAATAGTTTGTGTGTTTTTTCAATAAATATAATTTAGTTTTTTATTTTATTTTGATGATGAACCCTAAATCTCTTAAACATTCACGGGAGCCCGGGCAGCTGCCCCCCTGCCCGGGCGGTGGATCCTCCACTGTCGCTGATGACCAAAGTCCAAATAGATGAACCGAATGTTTCATCCTGCATAGCGAACGCTGAACTGAAATGGACATTTGGACCAGAAGTAGTTTGGAGCAAATCGCATCTAATTAGTAATTAGAGTGGAAAATATTGATTAATTCGTGTTAGATGCTAAGTAACTGTAGTTTTAGGGGCATGAAGCATCGAATGTAGGAGATATCTGTACTATCTCCATCAGTTACAAATTGGGTCTTTTTTATGGCTGACTTTGCTGGTTTTCTTTTCTTTCATCATGTCCTCAGATGTTGGATGTCTGGAGGAGCCTCCAAGAGTGTTATCAATTGACTTATTTGATGCAGTCTGTAAATAAAATTTAAAATAAACAAAAGCTGTCTAATGTGCTACCGGTTATCCCTTTGTATTGCACGTTAGATTCTTTGGCCAGGCTGAAGGAAATATTAGTGTACCCGTTTTGTGCAGAATCACATCGTTTAGGACTATTTCTTTCTATGGATAGAAATTTGTTCGAGCTGATAACTTTGCTCCGTGAGATAGAAAGAATTGTCTTCAATATTGTAACTTCACAATCCAGGCATACTTGGATAGGCGTTCTACTGTTCTTTTGCTTTTTGAAATTTATATTGTATATTGTATTTGTTTTGAGTTGTAAGAGCATTAGTCAGACAGTACCTTGATTCTCAAATTTAGACTTCCTTGTTCTTTTTAGCTTAAATTAAAATTAAAAGCTAACGTTGGAAATTTGTCATTTCGTACAGGCCAAACGATGTAGTATTTTGTAGGCATTTTTTTGGACTTGTAAGACCTCTTTGGAGGGTTTACAATTTTTCAGATTAAAAAAATTTTCGGCTTAAATTAAAACTAAACAATCCAAACAATGAAGTACTTTGTAGTTATTTTTGTGGGGTTTTAAATGGTTCTTCTTAGAGCTTTAAAAATAATTTTTTAAAAAAAGTTTTAAACTATCTAGAGCCTGTCTCGAGGGGTCAGAACTTTTTAGATTAAATTTTTCAGCTACTTTCAGACGAAAAGAACAAGGCAATGTAAACTTGAAGTTATTGTCCCTGCCCATCCACAGGCCGCAACCGCCAATTCTAACTTAACAGAAATTCATTTGGATTCTTAATTTTTGTTTCGTTATTTTGAAGGTCATAATTTCTAAAAATATTAGTCAGTTTTGTTAGATGATCAAGGACAAATGGTGAATTTGAAAAATAAAGATCAACAATGACAATTGGTGCACCTGTATAGGTTGTGGTCTCTGCCATTCTACTTCCAGGATCCAGCAATCCATTCTACTTCCAGGATCCAGCAATCAAGTGCCATGGATTTCAGTACATAGTTGGGCAGTTGGTCATGCAACTTAGAATTTACTAGCATTAAATCTATGAATAACCTTAAATGAAATCCACATTCTTACTCCATGTGTGAATCATATGTACCTGCACTTGTTATTGATGATTGCGCTTTTTAGAGGGGTTATGAGATAATCATACATGTATATTTTACTCTTTGTTGACTTAAGCCAGTAAGTAGCATCCTTATTCGCTTCCACATTTCATTTAAGCATGTCCCCCTCCCCCATAATATGTAAAATGTTTATTTCTACTTACATTACCCTTTTATTTTTTGTTGACTTAAGCTAGTAAGTACCATCCTTATTGACACACATTCATTGTAAGTATGTCCCTTATAGTATATACTGTTTATTTCTACTTATGTAATTCTTTTATTTATTTTTTAAATAGGATGGTAGGATTGAAGTTATTGAAGCTTGGTACATGGATGATAGCCAAGAGGACCAGAGGCTTCCTCATCACCGTGAACCCAAAGAATTCATTCCACTTGAGAAACTCTCAGGTTTGCGCATTTGTAGCTCAGCGCATTAACTATTGATTGCGCTTGATATATTTTTTTTATAGGAATGCCAAATGCATAATTTGCCTGTCCATAAAGGTTGAAGCATTTGAATCCTTTATATGTAGAACTTGGAATAGTCAGCTGGCGCCTAAATCCTCATAACTGGGAGAATGATGAGAACCTCAAGAAAATCCGTGAAGCCAGAGGTTACTCTTATATGGTTTGCCCTTAGACTTGCCGTAGTGATTTAGTCTTATGTTCCAGCCTAGCACTGTTTAGTGATGGTAAAGTCAAGTAAAGGAAGTTTACGAGAGATCCATTGCTTTGAACTTGGCAGGACATTTGTGATGTGTGTCCGGAGAAGCTGCCAAATTATGAGACTAAGATAAAGACTTTCTTTGAAGAACACCTGCATACTGATGAAGAAATACGCTATTGTCTTGAGGGAAGTGGTATGTATCTTGCTGTTCTTTTATGTCACTCACATGTTTTGAGAAACAAGATAATTTTAAATCTATAATTATGTGTTTTGTTTTTATGTTATTAAGGATACTTTGATGTGAGGGACCAAAATGATCAGTGGATCCGTGTAGCAGTGAAGAAAGGAGGCATGATCGTCCTTCCAGCAGGGATGTATCACCGCTTCACATTGGACAGTGACAACTACATCAAGGTACTTTTTTATCACTCAGTTGTTATTCCGTTTTTATTCTACTTAGCAGCCGTCATGTACTAACTTACCCTATCTTCTTTCATTGGTCCATCTCATTGCAAATGTCATTGGTTGTCACTAACCGGACAATCTTGCAGCTCTTTTGAATGGTCATATCATCACTAACTACAACCAGTTGGCCAAACCACCTGTAATCCTAGGCAGCAAATCACCCACTAATTGAGATAGTGAGATGAAATTTGTGAAAAAAAAATCCTTTTGGTGTTAATCAAATGCATGTGTATGAATTTGGTGTATCAATTATTTAACTTTGGATCTCCTTGATTTCTTACTGAAGCGATGCCTTGTGCTTGCAGGCAATGCGACTGTTTGTTGGTGAGCCTGTTTGGACACCATACAACCGTCCCCACGATCATCTTCCAGCAAGGTGAACCCAAAGTTCCAACATTCTCCTTCCCGACCATCGAATCATAATTCATCTCTTCCTGCCCCCTCTTACCAAGCGGTCTCCATTCTTTCAGAAAGGAGTATCTGGACAAACTTCTCAAGACAGAAGGTGGAAACCAAGCCGTTGAAGCTCACTGAGGCCATCTGGACCTACATATCGTGCGGTTGCACTATGTTCACTATACGACCTGAATAAGAAATACTATGGCAATGTAACCATATCATAGTGAGAGTGCTGTGGCAATGTAACGTTATCTAGTGTTCTTGGTCGGCTTGCAGCGACCTCCAATGTTTTCTCTCCAGTCATGCATGTCAGTTGGCCTGTAGCCCTATATATACACTTTTTATATCTTTAATAAATAGAAATAATTGCTATTGTGAATGATGGTGAGTGATGCTGGGAATAAACTCCCTCTTGGGGGAAAAAACTTTTGCAGAAAAAATCTTCTCTTTTTAGTGTTTGAACCACTACAATATGTGAGTTTCTGGGATGTAACCACAATTGGGCAGGGCTGTACCAAAAGCATAGGGGCTGAATCAAAAGTTTGGACCAACATCGGGGTTGAACCAAAAGTTCGGGCTTAACAAGCTATTTGAGATCACGCCAAGCTTTATTTGAGCTTCAAAGTTAAACAAGTCGATTTTGAGCCCAATCCCGAGCTCAAGTCTAATGAAAGTCGAGCTTGTTCTAGAAGCTTTAAAAAACTTTGAAAGTAGGGAAAGAAGAGAGTTACTGGAAATTTAAGAATTTAGGAAAAATTTGACAAATGAGGACTTTGAATTTGAAAATCATCTTAGGACTTGGAAATAAGTGATCTTTTCGCTGGTATCAATATTCAAATTAGTCTAAATCCTCTAAGTTAATTTTATTTTTGCTAGTCTTTTGGTTAAATTAAATTAGAGGTATTTCAAAATAAAAATATTGAAAAATAAACTCTCTGGCTTGTCTTTTTTTCACAAATAAAATTATTTTGAATTTCGAGAAGATTGTGAAAATTTGGGAAGACGGCGAGCATCTGGGATACGGAGCTGGTTAGCCTAGAGACAAGGACATTGATGTCGTTGTCACCATCACCACTGTCGGTGATGCGGTAAAAGAGGACATGCTTGACGGGCACGAGATTGAGCCACAGGACGTCCTGGTAGGTGAGCAGGATGGAGCACTCGCCACCGGCTTCTCCCCCTAGAGAAGGTTGTGGTGCACCTCCGGTCTTTCTCCTGCATCGTCTCTCTGTCGTGCGGCTCTCCCAGCTCACCAATCTCAGCGTCCTCACCGTCGCTGACGCGCAACTCACCACTGACTGTCTCCGATCTCGCTGTCGTCACCCTCCAAATAGGCCACCTCACTAACCTCACCTATAACACCCTAGCCTAACCTGGCTCACGTGCTACGAACATAACATACAAAACACAATAACTCAGAGAAAATTTCGACAGCATGAATTACTTACCATCATACCACCTCATACCATAAATACATCATCAACACAAAAAATATAAGTAAGCATTCAAACATACGGTATACCCTAGAAAGATCACCAACCAACAATGTAATATACACTTGCCTTAGTTACCAAATGAGTTAGAACGACGAGACGTCGAAGCCTCCCAAAGGCGATACCTACATACATACATAGCCATCAACCGACTTGATATCGCTATCATGCATTATACAAAATCAACTTACCGTTAGCCCTTCCCCTTTCCGACCCCTAATGTAGTTGGCTTTAGGTTTATCATAATCCCTTAGCAGTTACTTGTTAATTAGCTGGACACAAAGACTATCATATTAACAGGAACCCGCCACGACCTAAAACAAGACAACAGCGTTCCGGAAGCCATAATTCCTAAACCGCTTAGCCAAATTATGCGTTCTTGAGCTTGTTGGAAAGCTAGAAACATAAACTACGATTCTTTCCAGTATGCCATAATCAGATCCTAGACATAAATATCTCAAATTTAACTCGCAATCTGCTGCACACACCACTAAACTACTAAGCTTTCATCCCAATGACTAACCATCATTAATTTACAAGCAAACCATCGTCTAAATGGAGATTATCTCCTGGAAACACGCCAAACGCTTCTGAATCGTAACCCTCTTACATCTAATCAAAGAAAAGCATCGATAGAGATTTTAAAATTTGTTACCCTTGATGAAATAATGGAGGAACCAAACATGAGCAAGAAATTCTCCTCTCCTCTCCTCTCCACTTCTCTTATTCTTCCTTTTCCTGATTTGAACAACACTGCGCCCTACTCTTTGTTTCTTTTCTTCTAGCTGGTTTCTTCCTCCTCTTGATTTACCATCGACGGACGCAGAGGTCGAGCGACAGCGACGTGCAGCGGCGACGGTTGCATGGACGGGGATACGGCTGCACGGTGAGGGTCGACAGCCACAGGGCGATGGCTGCACGGCTTAGTTGTTGTGTGTGCGACGATGCAAGTGCCGGCGACATGCAGGGGCATGGCGGCGCAAGAGCGTGGTGGTGGAGAGATCGACGTTGGCCACGCAGGCGACGACGACTGTGAAGATGGCGGCGGCTAGGTAAATGGCAGCGTTGGCTTGTTAGTAGGCTAGGTCAGCCCCTCCACTACTCTTATCTCATTAAGGTGGGCTTGGCCTAGACAAAAGGCCCAACGGGTTATCACATTGTACCCCCTTAAAAAAATTTGCCCTCGAATTCCATTTTCTATCCTTGGTTCCTCGATAGACTAGACAATACTAAGGCCACTAAAACAATCGCACCTATTTAATACATCAAAAATAAGTTCTCTATGCTCAAGTACATAGAAACATACTCACCAACAAGAAAAGATAAGATGAAATATTGTCTCTCCAAGGGAGGTAACAAGGAGTGAAACACTTACAATAGCAATCAACTGTCAGTTCAGCACTGTAGGCACTAAAACCATTCATAAAACCAGCATAATATTGCAAAGCAACATTAACTAAAGTGTGGCCTCTTTCATCTCAAAAGAGTCAAGACGTGCACCCGAAGGCAATGCCAAAAGTTAATCACAAGAACCCAATAGTAATTCTGTATCAAACTATAAAATTGTTAAAATCGAGAAAACTTCAAACTCGCATCAAATGATAGATCTGAAAAGAACATTATACAAGATTGTCGTCGTCCTTACACTTTCTATTCTCCAATTAGTAAGCATCTAGCCAAGAACTTTCCAAAAGAAAACATCAAGTCCACAACTCCATCATAGCTGGGTAATTGTCACGGAATGGTTACATTGGGCATGAACCAAACATTCGAGGTCGATCCCCATCTAACCAGACCAACAACTCACCCAAGAAAGTGACCACACAAGCATTATGTTGATATAGAAAAAGTCCAAAGTAAAGCACTCACTTATAAAACGAAACTGACAAAACCTCCACTATCAACGATAAATAGCACAACTCTACCACATACAATGGTGGAATGAACACTTCAAGGGTAACACAATTTTTGTCCTAAATATCTTGATAACTGATTATGTAACTACTCCATTTGATATCATTAGAAAAACATATCAAATAGTAAAATTATGAAGAGTTGGCTAAAAAGGCAGAGAGAAAATCAATACAGTACTCCACCTCCAATTGAGGGCAACCGAACAGCTCGAGTGAAAACAAAGAAACATCTTCCCACCCTAAGATAAAACCTGAAGCACAAAAGCATTAGGCCACGACAGCCAAAGCCAATGACAGCCTCAACGTCACCATGTAACCGAGTACTAACTAGCCAACAAAACAACCATGTAACCTATAATACCAGCCACCCCGATATGAGATAAGAGTGCCCAACAACTAAAACCTAGATTCACCCCCAACATAACTCTTCTGCTTCTTAAAAAAGACAATTGCCTCTTCTATAACAGGAAAACACACCACTCTAGTGTGCTAGACTAAGAAACAACGACACTCAGGAGTCTTAACATACAGGCACACATAGGCCCACCACTCCACGTAATGAGAGAATAGCAAGAGTAAATGGTATGGGGGCCAATTCATCCCGTACCGAAACTACCAACTCAATACGTAGATAGATGAATCACACACCCTAATACTCGGGCAATCACACTTGGCAATGCAAAGCAAGTCTTATGGGTTACGATCCCCTCTATTTAGCCGATCCAACAATCTAACAAAGAAAACACAACCCATGCTATTAAAAGAGGAAGTCCGAAAAGAAGAACCGAGTGTGGGTACCTCCTTACTTTTCACTCGGCTTAGTAAAGATACATCTTGATCGCGGCAAGCACTGATTGAATACTAATATACATGCCAACCCAAGGTGAGCCGAGTACGTTAGCACTCAATCCGACTGCACAACACAAGCAATCTCTATTAAAACGAGTGCGAACTCGGGTACCGGATATGTGCTCGGTGACGGCTCCCAAGATCAGGCACCATCACACACATATCCTCATTTAGATTGATAGCACAACACATAGGTAAAAGGTCATAACTTTGTATTATAAAAGGGTATGGACTGTTGTCCATACAAGTAAGTTTCAACATACATATCAGAGTGTACGCAGCGGAATAGATAATTATGTTATCGAACAGTGGAAGTAAACCAAAAGTCAAGCGTGGTATGCTACCCAACCCAAGGGCAACCGACTGAAAATTAGAACTCGGCACAGTGCCCACTAGCGTCGTCATCCCCGGCTTGAAAGTAGTACTCGAGTGGGAGATCACTATCACCTGCAACAATATCACTTGATTGAGTACAGATGGTACTCAACACCAGGAGGTACTTCTAGCCTCACCCATGTATAGTATACATCAAGAGAATGGTTAGCAAGACAATTTTCAGCATAAAGAGCATTTACAAGACTTAACAAAAGTATGTTATAAATGGTTTTTGAATAAAACATGTTGAAAACCTATTGACCAACAGTAAGGTATATTATCCAGAGCATCATCATCCATTTCCTCAAGATCAAACCACTCGGTAAAGCCACCACGAGCAACCCTGTGCTCGGAAATACCAATCATCTAGTACCACACCTGTCCAATACCACACCCATCCCACTCAACCCACGCACACATGCTAACAAATGGCAGCTTAACCAACTCAAGATTCGTCCTTAACCCTGGACACGGCTGTTTGAATAGTTCATGACTCTGCAGAGGTGTACGATTTTACTCACACGACACAGCAAGCCATGCCGAGGCTTCTCGATGTACATGCATGCTCATGGGATCACCCGAATTAACTGGCCGACTGCCTCGATCCACGATCGCCAGGCGTCGGGGTTAATTAGTTGCAGTGGATTTGTCTAAGGCTCGATCCTACCAAGCATAGGGACGCACCACGGATGGTCCACCCTACCACCCCACCCCCAAGAAAACATTTGCACCGTATAGTACCCCATGATCATGCATGCGCAGGAAGTTAGCCAAGTGATATGAAAATATCTAAGTGTGGGTACCCGACAAAAAAAGAAATTTATAAAACTATATACATCATGTCGGTATGGATGCTAGTTAGTCATCTTAACATAGATATTAATATGTTTGTAGTAACAATATATGCAAGTTACATGGGGCATGCAGCACTTTAGAAAAGATGGGTCAATATAGGTAGAAGTATAATGGAGATGGTTTGTAGATGGATCTGTACTATATATCCATTAGATATTATCCAAGAAAGCCTTGGAAAATATCCATTGATTATTATTTGTATCTATATAACATCCGTCTAAAAACATTCAAAAATTCACAACATTACTTAAATCACTATATTGATCAGGTGACACCGATTTGAACTGAGGATAAAGGATTTGCAATCCCCTGCCTTACCACCTGGCCATGCCACCAAAAAAATCTGATCTAAAATCGAGAAAAGAGCATGAGCTGTTTTGGAAGGTTGGGAATTACATACTAGTTTCATCCTTACCTACAACATGCCGTTGTATGTCAACGTTTTTTTATTGTGTAACTTGGTTATACTTGAGACATTTCTTTATAATGGTTTAACAAAAAAAAAGAAATCCTTGATAGCATATCCGCAAAAAATTAAAGTCTTTCATAAGTTCCTATACTAGTTGCAAGGTCTCTCTTTATTTCATAATTTTCATAGTACTACCTCAGGTCATAAAAACAAGTTGCCATTGACTTTTGGATACGCCTTTAATCATTCGTCTTATTAAAAAATTTAGTGCAAACATACGTAACTATAAACGATACTTAAAGTATCTTTAATGATAAAACAAACGGAAAGGCTTTAGGCCGGACGGTCGGCGCGTCCGGACGCGCACGAGCGATCGCGTGTCTCGTGCCTGGCGAGCCACCTTGCGTGGGGGACTATGCCATCTGCACCCAGCATGCAAGGTATAGTGGGGGCAATTGGCAAGGTGGGTCCCACAAGCATTTTTCCTTTCGATGGCCATAAATTTTGACTAGGTGATCTAATCCACAAACCGTTTGCACCAACGTGTTTTCGTATTTTTACGAACAAAACAAGATGTTTGTTGCCATATAAATGTTCAAACTTACCTGGTGAAACTTGGGTTTCGTCTACTGAAATTTGGGTTTCATACTCGTTAAACTTTGCCAAACTGTCAAGTTTCATCAGGTTTAATCCAAGTTTCATCAAGTTTCAACAGGTTTCATCCAAGTTTCTTCAAGTTTCATCAGGTCAATTCAAATTTCATCAAGTTTCAACAGGTTTCATCCAAGTTTCATCGGGTTAATCGAAGTTTCATCCAAGTTTCATCAGATTTCATCAGCACACAACCAAGTTTCATCAGCATACGACCAAATTTTGCTAGTATACATGTAGGTTTCATAAGTGCCTTCTCCTAGTTTCACATAAAAAATTGAAAAAGCGAAAAAAATCAAAAAAAAAATTAAAACGTATTTAAAATGGGTTGCTCTGAATTTTGGAAGAATTATGAATTTTATTCCACTCATTTTGAACACTGTTTGAATTTTATACAAAAATCGAAAGTTTAATTGAAAAGTTGATCAACTGCATGGCTAACAAGTACTCGCATCTGATCACGCGGGGGCGCGGGACGCGTTGGATGCGCGCGGTGCCAACGATCGGACGGACGGCGCTGGTCCGGCGCTGGCGCGTCCGTCCAGACGTCCGACGCCTGGCGCTCGTCTAAAATAAATCATAACAAAATAAATGATAACTTATGTAGCTTTTTTTAATAAGACAAATGGTTAAAAGCGTGCCCAAAAATTAACAGCGACTTGTTTTTATAACCGGAGAGAGTATATAAAGTATTTGTACACGAGAAATGTCCATATATCTAAGGCCTCGTTCTTTTCAGCGTATTGTTGCGTTGGCGTATTACTGTAGCAAATTTGAGAGCCATCAAAATGAGGTTTAAAGATTATAAAAAAATAAAAAATAGTTTTATGATCTTTGAAAGGAGTACTAAAAGTCACGAAAAAATTGTTACAAATTATCACAACATTTCATACCATATCCAATTTACACGAAACAAATTTTAAAATTCATGTAAAATCCTAAAGAACCCATTTTTTAAACTTTGAATTTTTGAAATTCAAAATTTAAAAATTCAAAATTTAAAATACAAATTCAAGTTTAAATTCGAAATTCAAAATTTAAAAAAATTTAAAAAAATTGAAATTTTGGAAAATGGGTTCTTTAGGATTTTACATGAATTTTAAATTTTGTTTCATTTAAGTTGGATATGGTATGAAATGTTAATAGGTATAAGAAGTTCAAAATTTTTAAATTCAAATTTTAATCTTTTGAAATTTATATGGCAAGTCTGGCCTAGTTTTGTTCGAAAAAATGCCAAGAACCCATTTTTGAAATCGGTTCGGTAATTGGAGGTACTAATCAGAAGATTTAGCGAAAAAATGGATCCAAAATCGGTTTTACTGTAGCATGCAGATGGATCACTGGCTGTGAGCGAGCCTGTCGTGCTTTCAGCGAGCGACAGCCTCTGGTACTCCTGGAGCAGCTTCGGAGCACCGTCCTGTCGTGCTTTCAAAGTGCGACATGTATACGGTCGTTAATTCAACGCTCGACCAGCGTCTATTTGTGTCTAAAGTTCAATTCGACATACAATTTTGTATAAAAGATTAAAAATACATATAAAAAAAATAAAAATTCTCATGGTAGCGTAGCTCACACAGAACAGCATAGAAAAATATGGTTATCAATAAATGAAATAAAATAAGCCACGCGGATGGCCATGCAAGCACCAAAATCGTAGGGCAATGCTCAACTTTTACAGGCGCCACGCGGCAGGATGTTTCTTCCCCCCTGCAGCCGTGTCGCATTGACCTCTACTGTTACCAACGCGGTGACCACCCTACAGACTCGCGTCGCGTCAGAGAGAAAAAATCATATCTTTTCGCGTACAAAAATCTCCCAAGATTCCAAGAAGCGAAAGGTGGCGATTTGGGCCGGTTTCTGATGCGCTGTAGGCCTTGCATTGGGCCTCCTGGCCGACACCCAGTCGGACTGGCCTCGGACCTGGAGAGCATATTCCTCGCCTCCCGCCCCGGTTCCGTCCAGAACCTTCCGAGCCCACGCGACCCGGCGCGTGATCTAGAACCTTCCACATCACTCGCGACGTGTCTCGACGCCGCCGGTACGGAGGGGTATTTAGCGCTCCGGCCACCGCCGCCCTCGAGCTTCCTTCGATTTGCTTCCGTGAAATTGATTTCACCGACGCTTTTCACCGCCTAAAAATATCTCCCCTTTGTTCGCTTGCCTACTCCGCCGAAGAAATATCCCAATTCCCACCAAGATTCCACAAATCTTCCGGTGATCCTTTCGATTGCGTCCGGCTAGAGCTTTCTTGGGTTAGGTTCCATTTCTTGCTCCGATTTGAGTCCTTGGGTCGCGCAAATCGGGTTCCAGCTTCCAGTTTGAGCTCTCGGTTCGGCAAGTCGGGTTCTTGGGGGCCATGGACCCAAAGGCAGCGAGCATTGTGAAGGAGGAGCTCCTGGAGCCGTCGCCGCCGCAGCAGCAGGGAGGCGGCGCGGCGCCGCGGCCGATGGAGGGGCTGCACGAGGTGGGCCCGCCGCCGTTCCTGACCAAGACGTACGACCTGGTCGAGGACGCCTCCACGGACGCCGTCGTGTCGTGGAGCCGCGCCGGCAACAGCTTCGTCGTCTGGGACCCGCACGTCTTCGCCGACGTGCTGCTCCCGCGCCTCTTCAAGCACAACAACTTCTCCAGCTTCGTCCGCCAGCTCAACACCTATGTGAGTCAGCGCCACCATCCCTCCCTTGAGTCCCTTCTTGCGGTGCTGGTTAATGGTGAAATGGTCACTAGGCATTGCTAATGTTAGTCCTGATTTCACTCGTGTCACACCGACTGAATTGATTATTGCAAGGTGGTCGAGTAGATGCATGTTGAGGGCATTCCTCGTTGTTGCCGATCTTTCATCTTTCTGGGATTCTTGAATCTGAGCAAATGTTGCAATGCTAGGGCAATCTTTGATCTGTGGTTTTAAAGTGCTGTAGTGTTTTTGGTGGGTTAGTCAGTGCAGGCACACTCCTATAGAGGGGAGTCCTAGTAACGTCAACAGCATTTTCAAAGAGAGAAAAATGAGGAGTTCTATTGGATTTTATTGTGAAAGCTGAATGGATACATCATGTGCTTGCATACCCTTGTAGTTATGACTTATGAATGAAGAAAGTCAGTAGGTCAATGGTTGAACTGGACAAGGGTATGTTGTAGGAAGTGTTATACTGATCTCTTGACTGAGACTATGGAAGTGTAATTTTTCGAAGCAAATCAAACTATCAAAGGGATTGACTTGCGCGGCTACTTAGTGGCAACTATCGCTATAACTATTGCAGGTCTTCTGCAATTTATTAGTTTGTCGGATAATGACATAGGAGCACTACTAACAACTGATAATTGTACACTAGATGAACTAGGATTTTGATCGTGTTACAACATTGGTTTAGGTTATATGATAATATTGGACACTTCAACCAAGTACCAAATCAAGTTAATCATAGTGTACGTGTGATTGCAGGTCTTCTGCAATTTATTAGTTTGTCGGATAATGACATAGGAGCACTACTAACAACTGATAATTGTACACTAGATGAACTAGGATTTTGATCGTATTACAGCATTGGTTTAGGTTATACTATAATATTGGACACTTCAACCAAGTACCAAATCAAGTTAATAGTGTACGTGTGTAATTGGTGCTTCAGTGTAAGTATTAGAGCATTGTTTTAAAATCGGCCGACTAGTCGCGATTAGTCGTCGACTAGTCGGCAAGTCATAATTTTGAGTCAGGTCGAGGTCTCCGACCCGACTTGATCTCATAGTCGCGCGACCGGACGGCTAGTCGGCGGCTAGCCGCGACTAGTCCAGGGTGTCGGGTCGCTCGACTTGAGTTCATGTGCAGCAGAAATTTTGGGCCCGCAATAAAAGCCAAGGCGGCCACTCGAGCGGCAGATTTTGGCGCACTCACGCGCCGCCGCCGCCTCCGGCCTCCCCCATCCTCCTCAAAACCTAGCCGACTCATGGCGCCGCCGCCGCCGCCTTCCTCCCCCTCCTTCCTCTCCCGATCTCCCTATCTTCTTCTTTCTGGAGACGGTGGACGGGTGGATTTAGATCTGTGGCTATGTGGTCTATGCCCTTCCTCTCTTTGTTCTGCTCTGCTGTGCTTGTTCCTGCTCTGCTTCTTGTGCCCTTCTTGTATGTTGATGTTGCGGTGTTGCCTGCTCTGCTTCTCAGTTCTTAACTTCTTCCTACTGCCAATCAATCTGCCATGCTCTGTTCTTGCTAGTTGCTACTGCCAATCTACCATGCTCTGCTAGTCTGCTCTTTACATGTTCAGATGTGGATGATAAAAGGCATGTTCTCAGTTCTTGCTACCCTTAACTCCATGGCTGACGACCACAATTTGCTGCACAACTCCAGGTCCTAATCCTACTATATATGCCTCTCTGTAATTCTACCTTCAATAGCTGCAGTTTGTGTGCCAATTTGCATTGAAAATATGCTATATATTTATATAATATATAAGTTATACTGAAACTTGTATCGATTAGTCAACGACTAGTCGGACCTAGTCACGACTAATCCACAAGTCGGTCCCCTAGCGACTCGACTCGACTTTACGACTCGAAAACCATGTATTAGAGTTTAGTCTACAGCCCTGTTGTTTGACGCCTGTTGGTTTGCACCGATGCATGTGTAAAGTAATACTTCATGTGTTTATTGATCTTGAATCAATTCATCCTCCATTGAGCTTCATCTCAGAGTGAGGCAAGGAGACAGTGGGAGATCAACTCTCCCGAACGATTGTACCATCCTGACATAGTTTCTTGAAATTCTTATTGTAGCTAGATGGGACAAGATACTGGATGAAGTACAAGAACCAGATTGTTTTTCTACAAGAGTACTGATCACCTTCAATGATATATAGCAAAACCTCCCTTTGAAAAGTATAATCTAAACTTAACAAAATTGCGGAAAAGATTTCCCTAAGTTACAGTTTTCCCTTCTGACTATGACCTAACACTAACAGTGCTCTTGGCTTGTCTATGCAGGGCTTCAGAAAGGTTGATCCTGACAGGTGGGAGTTTGCAAATGAAGGTTTCCTTAGGGGTCAAAGGCATCTCCTGAAGATGATAAAAAGAAGGAAGCCGCCACCGTCCAATGCATCTCCGGTGCAGCACCAGACACTCACATCTTGCCTTGAGGTTGGTGAGTTTGGATTTGAGGAAGAGATTGACAGGCTGAAGCGCGACAAGAACATCCTAATCACAGAAGTAGTAAAGCTAAGGCAGGAGCAGCAAGCTACTAAAGATCATGTGCAAGCTATGGAAGACAGGCTACGAGCAGCTGAGCAGAAGCAGGTCCAGATGATGGGGTTCTTGGCAAGAGCGATGCGTAATCCGGAGTTCTTCCATCAGTTGATTCAAAAGCAAGATAAGAGGAAAGAGCTTGAGGATGCCATCTCCAAGAAAAGAAGGCGTCCAATAGACAATGTTCCATTTTACAGCCCTGGGGAAACAAGTCAGGGCGAGCAACTTGAATCACGGTTCTTCTTTGATCCAGGTGTTCTCAGTGAGATAAGTGAACCTGGAATGCCCGAGCTGGAGAATTTAGCAATGAACATTCAGGAGCTTGGGAAGGGCAAGACAGATGAAGATAAGGGGGATCAGACCAGTAGCCAGGCAGAGCTCAATGATGACTTCTGGGCTGAGCTGTTGGTTGAAGATTTCAACAAAGCTGGACAGTCGGAGTTGGAGGAAACTGAAGATGTCGATGAACTGGCTCAACAGTTGGGGTATCTGAGTTCTACTAGCCCAAAGTAGAGTTGTGTTCATAATGGTTCAACCAACAAATACTGCTGCTTCAGTACTATTGCAGATCATCTTGAACATACTGGTACATTTCGTATTCAATGACACACATATGGAAACAGTGCTAATGTGGTGACATTTTGTTCTATTCGTCTTTCTCATATATGCAGGAGTGAAGATAAGAGTAGTGATTGGATCTTTGCAAACAAGGCTGACAACTGATAAGGCAGATTTTCTTCAACTACTTTCTGTTGCTTTTGCAGATTTTCTCATATATGCTTTTGCAGTTGCCTGTTCTGTTGCGTTTCCCACCTTTTTCCTCAACTACTTTCTGAAGCTCTCCTCCTTGTTCCTTAACCAGATTCAAATGACAGGAGGAAATATTGTTACATGAGGTGTTCATGCTGATCTGCTGGAGCCCTGACCATGGTAGGCTAAAAACTCAATGATGCAAGTACTTGGCTGGGTGCTCATGCCATGTCATTCAGGGTTTGAAGTATAACAATGTTTGATTTCTTTTATGCAGGTGTTGCTTGCTGGAGATCCGTGATGTGTACTGGTTGCCTCTCAACTCTCTGATGCTGATTGATGACATGATCCTAAACTCAATGTTCTGGAAGAATGCTGATGTACATATTTAGTAATCATCTACCGATTTTCAGCTCTAGAACCTGATGCTAATGCTGTGGAAACAGTATTTATCTTACTGTATTTCAGTGAGTCAAGTTCTAGTAAGTTGTGCCAATGCCACAGTTTGGTCCTTGGTTAGGTATACTGGCATCTGGCTGTAGGTTGTCGATGTCTTGGTATGGTCCTTTCCTAATCAAAATTAGGTCTCCATTCGTCAGTATCTCATGTATCGTGGAACTCTTCTGCAGTAAAATGCCTTTTGCTTAGTTAAATCTCCAGCTCCATGATTCTTGCCCCGTGAGTTGCATGATGTGGGCCGTTTGACCCCATTTACTTTGTGAGCCTCGTTATTTTTCAACATTTAGTGCAGTTAGCATATGCCTAAATTCTTACCAGAGCAAGATCATTGGTCATTCCTGCTTGCTGAAAGATGTTGATTGGGTTATGTACCGTAGTTCTCTGCACTTGCCACACGCTGCTTTCCTGGCTTTTGGAAAAATGGATGCAGTCGGCAACTGCGGTACTGTACGGCTCAAAGTTGGTGGATGGGCTGTTCTGTAATGTTGAACTATATGAATTTATCATACTAATTGAGGAGCAAAACAAAAACACGTCTTGCATGCTAGTGAATAAAGAATCATATGAATCATGCAACACGTTGCATACTAATGAATAAAGAATCATATGACTCGTGCAATGTGATTAAGCTTAGCAGGGCTGCAATGCCTTTTCATGTAGCTGACAACGAAGTAATACAGCATTTGAAGGAATCTGATGACCAATACAGACAGCGAAATGAAGCAGCTGCACAACATAAAGACTTAAAACACCTCATCTTCTTTTCACCTGTCCATTGCTAAAACAGTTAAAAGGCAGAGGGGCATGATATACTGAAGATGTTCTAGTTGTAGTTCTTGCTGGATGGATAAACATGTGCACACTTACCACACCGCTTTGCCGTATGAGTTGCTTTTTGAACACAAACACAAACAAAAGCTGAGCCAAAATGGGCAGTGTTTAGTACAACTGCATTAGATCCAACCAACCAGCACAGGGAGAGCCAACAGAGCCAAAGGGAATTAAGGGAAAGGCACCCAAAAATTCTCTCCAGTGGGGCACGCCAACCATAGGAATAAGAAAAGGAGATACACAAGAGAAAGGACGAGATTAAAGAAGCAAGCAAGGAATTAGAGATGAGCCCACACCCAAAACCATAAAAAAAACATATGCTGGAAAGAGATTCAGAAAGATGAGGAGGAAAAGAAACCTTAATTAAGTGTTTGATCAGAGACCCGCAGGAAAGAAACGGCAGCAAGAGTAGAGACAAGAATGGATGCCCTGATCTGACTTTAAATCCCAGACACAGGCTTTCTAACCCCCTACACAAAATATACTACCTGCAAGTAAACAGAAAGTAGTCTTTAAACATCAATCACAAGGTGTATGTAAACTCGGAGAGAAAAAAAATTCTGATGAAACAGCATCAGGAGAAAGATCAAAATTAAAAGAAGAGGATCAATGAGTGGGTGCATTGGTGCTTTTGCTTTCTCTTTGTAGGCTGAGCCTGATCCCTTGTGTGTGCATGCTTGCTCCCTGCCCCTCCTTTCTTTTTTCCCCTCTCTTTTCCTTTATAGTCATTGCTATAATTTCCCTTGGTCCTCTGACTACAGTGCAGCTCCAACCAAAGCTCTTGATGAGGTCAGGAATAAAAACCTTAATCATCTAGAAAACTAAAACTACTTCAAATCTTTGAAAGCTGGCTTGGATTAGCAGCGGGGTTGCTAATATGGCTGGTATATTTATGTTCATGACTTGAGTTCTGCACCAACCAGTTTCACTTGTAGGGAAATGCAGAAGAAGACAGCATGTATACACAAATCATACTGATCTTTTTTTGACAAAAAATCATACTGATCTTGCAAACCTTCTGTAGTATGTAGACAATTTTCATATTTGGTATATGAGTGAAAACAAGAAAAGTAGTGCCTTGAACACGGTTTAATCGGAAGTTCATCGGTAAAAAACTCTTGAGGGCTCCGAATCGAGGAAAAGGAAATGGGACAGGCACTAACCAGCTATGACATATATAGATTTCCCCTTCAGATCCATCTTGTGCTACAGCCTTGCAGTCTCAAACAAAATAACATCCACCGAGCATGCGAAAAACACAATTTAATACAGCATAGCAATAAGATCACCATTTACCACACAAAAAAGAACTTGACCTGCGTGCTGTTGTCACTGCCTTGCACCACCATCCGGTCAGCATTGCAGCACTGCACCAGTGCACTTAACCCACAAGTTCTATCGAGGTGACCGAATAGTAGAACACAGACGCGCATCGATGATATGGTCTCGGTCCCCCTCTGGTATAAAAACACACTAGCTCGGAAATCTATTATTTGAATGAGTTTTGTCCAAATTTTGCAAAAAAAAAAAGAAATAAAAAGTTGATAAAATATGAGTTTTTAATAACAAAAATGGTTAATATTTTTAAAACTTCTTTGTTTGAATCTATCGTCCGATTATCACCGCCGATAAATTCCGTCTTATCAGTGCTAAGACTGGATTATTTTATCGAACAATAATAGACCTTATCGGTATCTGCTAATATTATTCATATCGACCAGTAAATGTCATTTTAGTTAATTTGAATACATAAAATTGGTTTTTGAATTCATTTTACTTGGCAAATTTAAGTTGGTATTATTGTTTTTTAAAAAAATTTAAGTTTGTATTTAAAAACTTGGCAGATAAAACTGATTATCGCCAAATTTTTGCAAAATACAGTGGACAAAATCCTAGTTTTTCTAACAGACTATGGCATGTATTTTTGGTTAAATTTTTTGTTTGAAAATATCACCTAATTATCACCACCTATAAATTCCATCTATTAGTCGATTATTTTATCAA
This sequence comes from Raddia distichophylla, assembly GCA_005191435.1. Taxonomy (NCBI): domain Eukaryota; kingdom Viridiplantae; phylum Streptophyta; class Magnoliopsida; order Poales; family Poaceae; genus Raddia; species Raddia distichophylla. Next base: position 183,705 of record SPJY01037796.1, on the reverse strand, counting down.
ACGATAACCAAACTTATCGGTTCATGCTGATATTTTTCACACCACAAAATACTTTTGAATACATTTTTTCTTCAAATTCTAATATATTATGTTTTTAAACTCAAACTTTTGAATCATTTTGGTGAATTTAAGTTTGTTTAAAAATTGGTCATAAAATCAATTATTGATACTTTTCGTTGAAAACAGTGGATAAAATTCTACTTTTTCAGTATTAGAACCAATAAATTATGTCTATCATTACTACCGATTCCTTTGATTGTTTAATTGGTCGATAATCGACCTTATCAGCCACCATCAATATCAATTTAATATAGACAAAAATTATCACTATTTAATGCATTTTTTAAAATTTTGAATATTTATGTTCAAATCTAAAACTTGAACATTTCCCCCTATTTTTCCATAGTCCCCACAAGAAAACCCTTGAATAGCAAAGTGGAAAACCGATTATCAAGCCACTCCAAACACTGGTGTTCCATTATATGCCACTTTAAAGATTGCACTCTACTATGTTCTTGTTGTATGCGTCCAATGAATAAAGGCAAAATTGGTTGCAGGAACTCTAAATTGGTCAGGTATGCCAAGTGCCATTATGAAACATCTTTATGTTGCATGACGACACTGAAAAATTGGGAAACAGATCCATAGGACATTAGAGGCCACATATGTGTTTGTAAATAATTTTTAAAAAATCTTTTAAAAAAATTGTTTGAGGTGTGAAACATACTTGTATTCACCACCTCAATTTAAAAAACCCACAATTTAGCAATTCAAATTCCAAAAAGGTCTTACAAAAATCTGAATTCTTTTTTTGAGGAGTTGAATATGTACTCAACACACAAAATAAATTTAGGCCTTTTTGGTGTGTGTTTTTAAATGTTTCCATTATTCAGGATTGTTTTTTTTTTGCATTTGAAACACACTAAGGCCTTGTTTGTTTCAGATTAATGTTGAGTTGTGTTTTACTGTAGCAAATTTGTGACCCACTCGAAATACGTTTTAAAAATTTCAAAAAATTAGAAAAAAAATATTTTGTGAACTCTAAGAAAAACTATTTAAAACCCCACAAAAATAATTCAAAATATTACAACATTTGGCCTATACAAAAATAACAAATTTTCATTTAATTTAAATTAATCTAAAACAAAATAGGCCTAAACTACGGAATTTTGAATTGGAGGATCTAAATACAAGTGTATTTGACCATGAAAACTTTCGTTAATTTTTTCGGGCCTTTTTGGTGTGTGTTTTGATTTTTTTTTTAAATATTTATAAATTCATTTTTTGGAATTTGAAATGTTAAGTTATAGATTTAAGTTGTGGTAGTAAATTGCAATACCCTATCCCATTGAGATGTGAGGCTCATACGGCCCATATAATTGGTTGCAATGGAATATTACCACCTTGCTGGTGTAGAGAGATTTATAGTAGCACATAATACTAATTGGACCCACACAGCACCCAGTGTTAACCCTTTTGGGTAAAGCGAGGTCTGCTATGCATGCATGGGCTAGCCCTATCGACAATTGGGAACCAGGCTCCTAGTCGAGTTTACTTCTGAATTGACAGACCAGAGCGCCCCCTTTCTGTCACAATCATAGCTCGAAGAGACCTCGACGTTTAGATGCGAAGAAGAAGGCACAAAAATGATTTTTAAACTAGGCCTCTCGGACAAGGGATAACAATCCAACATCTAGTGTTCTGTTATGATGATTTGAGAAGTATAATGAGTACAATTGCGAGAGAAAAGATTGGATCTCATTGGGTTCTCCTGTAATACTCTAGCCCGATGTGTTGTAAGACTCATGTGGATGTGATGGTGGGATTAGTCCCATATTGCTAGTTAACACGTCACTAGGTAAGGGCTTGAGAAAGGTGCTAGAAGTCTTGATCAACACGTCACCGGGTAAGGGCTTCCTCGGAGCGTTGCTACCTCCCGGGTAGCTACCCATATTTACGAAACAGGCAACTGGTACCCAGCACATACTTTAGGGTCAATAAATAGCCTGAGGAAAGCAAGTCTCAATTCCCGACAAGCCCCGTAGGTGGGCTACACTCATTTGGGTCAGGGTGTTACATAAATACAAGTATATTTGACACCTAATACAATTTGTAATTTTTCAACTTTTTTATATTTATTTTAAATTTGTTGAGGATTAGATTATGCCTGCTGACGTCATTCGACCTCACCCCGTGGGTCCAAGGTGATGCTTTAGGCCTAGGCCTAGAACGAGCTCTATTCACCTACCTTAAAGATTGATCGGGCTTCGTTCATCTTGGCCCAAGACCATTCGTGGTTCAAGGCCCACAAGTCCCTAGCTACCCTAAGACCAGGGCATTGTCCAGTGTGAGGATCGACCCGCCTGACCCTCCGGGCTTCGGCTATGGCTTAAGTTTCCATGCAGGGTTCAAATCTTTCTATATTTTTTACGTGCTACTCAAGGCAATGTTGGTCCGGTATGTGAAGGGCTCAGGATGTCTTGAAGATCAAGTTCAGCTCTTATTCAGCAAGGACCACACCGACCCAAGATCTATTCGGCATGTCAACAGTATTTATACCCTCTGTATTGATCCTTAGAAAACAACATACATGATCCAACAACACATCCAACGTATAGACTCACATATACCCCCTGCAAACGCAATTCTCAGTGAGGTCTGTTCTCGTCTAGAACCATCACATAGCTCGGTCCTAATCTCAGCGTCTTTTGGATGAACCTAGATCAAGATCTCCCTTGTACTCATATTTCATACAAGTAAAGGATGGATGGGCGTAAGTTTATAACTTTCTCTAGAAGGGTCTGAACTAGAGTAAAAAATATTGTCTTCCTCTCTTCTTGACCCCAGGTGTACAATGGCTATGTTTTCTGAATTTCCCTTGACATACAACATAGAGTTATTTTTGCAAAGGCAACGGGTAACTTGACCAGAGTACTCTGTAGCCAATTTTTCATAACAAAATGTAGTCCTTTGTTTGTTGCTCTACCCAAATAAAGTCATTTCTAATATTTCCAACCCATTCTAGCCGCTTGAAATGACTTGAATACCTCTGGCTTGGCTCCCTGGTGCTCCTTCTCTATCTCAATGGAGGAGGAAGATCACAGTTGCATAGGAGGACTGATTGAGAGTGGTTGTACCATATGTGTGGCAAGGTGGATATGGTTGTTGTGCCCCCATTCCCGACGATGTTGATCTCTAGAGGGAGGTGTAAGAGGGCTGATAATGGGATTATGCAGGGTGACCGGACTGTGCCAAGTTGGGAGGTGGCCCCCAACATTGCTTGGGATAGCATTTGCATGGGAAGGCTAGACAAGAATAGGGGAGGATTTGGATTGCGGATTTAGTCGCTTCATCTGGAGACGCCTCGCCATTTAGATGAACAAACCCCTCCTGCAACCCTCTAGCTGGTTGCAATCCAACTCTCTACCGACTACCGTAGTGGTGGAGAGAAGATATTCTCCAAGCCCGACCTTCAAAAGGCGCCCTTGTCGGAACCATCTGGTATCTCTGAATCAAGCGTAACAACATCTTCCGCCAGGTTGACCAGCCATGTTTCGTCTTCCTTTAGACCCTACTCGATGACTTGCGGCTATGGAAAGTTACAGGGGCCACTTTTTTGTAACTAGCAAAGATGCCTAAACCCTAGGGGGGAAGGGTCATGTTCCCCTCAAGTTTTATTTTCTTTGCTCTTTGATTAATAGATGGTAGTTCTCCTACCCTTTTATTTAAAAAAGAATAGGGTAGGTTGTTGATCATATGGAGGTGGCCTAAGTGGAAGGCAGAGAGAAGGGCGAGCGAAGGGGTACTACCGAGGGTGGCGGGACCCAGCGAGGTGGTGGAGGTCTGGGGGTATTCCTGTCTTGTCACTATACGAACATGATTATGGATAAAAGAAATGAGTTTAGTTCCGAAAAGTGGGAAATAGTGTTACATGCATGTTTTCTTTGTTGAGGCACATAATGGAATGCAATCTTTTAAAGGCATGCTCGTAATTCCACAAAACATGCTGCAAATCAAGCAGGCCGAGCTCAAGGTCGATCATAGTGAGTTTTGCCCCCTGTTTTTTACCACAAGCTGTTCAATTGTGAAACCTGGCCATGGCATGCTGCCACTGAGGCACTGACAGAGGTAAAAAAAAAAAGCGAGGGAAAATTAAAGGGAGAAAAGATGGCATCCATAGCTTTCTGGCCCAGAGCGCGATGATTGCGCGGTTCGCCTACGCCTTCTTATTCTGGCTGCGGCAACTGCAGCCTGCAGATACAAGGCATGGCCAAGCTCACGCCCTCCTCATATCCTCCTCTCTGACGCCTTTTCCTGCGACCTCATTGCCCCTCAGCCTCGGCACCACCACGGACACAGAGATCCATCCAGTGTGTGTGTGCAAGGACGGAGAGAGAGAGAGAGACACCAGGAAACGGACAGGAGGCATCTGCTACTGCTACTGCTAGCTGCTGAAGATGTTGCTCTCTGAGCTCTCGTGCGATCTGGAGGCCACTGGATCCAGCTCCCATGGAGGGGACGTCGGGAGCCATGTCCTCATCACCCATGGCTTTGCGCCGGCAGCGACGCTGCTGCTGCCTCCGGTGCTGCAGCAGCAGCTGGAGGAGCAGCCCAAGGCCAAGAAGAAGAGGAGCCAGCCCGGCAACCCAGGTAAGAAGCAAGCAACCCCAACAAATCAAACTGGAAATACATATTCTTCTTCTTGTTGTTGTTGGTGCATATATGATTCCGTGAAGAGCTTGATTAATTGTGTGTCTTGATCCGGTGGTGGTGCAATGATTGTATATGCAAGACCCGGAGGCGGAGGTGATCGCGCTGTCGCCGCGGACGCTGGTGGCGACGAACCGGTTCGTGTGCGAGGTCTGCAACAAGGGGTTCCAGAGGGACCAGAATCTGCAGCTGCACCGCCGCGGCCACAACCTCCCCTGGAAGCTCCGCCAGCGCGCCACCCCGCCGCCCTCCGCCAACTCCAAGGCGGGCGTCGACCCGTCGCCGTCGCCGTCGCCGGCGGCGCGCAAGCGCGTCTACGTCTGCCCCGAGCCCTCCTGCGTCCACCACGACCCGGCGAGGTAAAGAATAAATTCAGAGCTGGAGCTTAATTTTGGCATCTCGGGGTGGGGATTCATGGCGGCACATGATCTGGTGCGCATGCAGGGCGCTGGGTGACCTGACGGGGATCAAGAAGCACTACTCCCGTAAGCACGGGGAGAAGCGGTGGCGCTGCGAGCGGTGCGGGAAGCGCTACGCCGTGCACTCCGACTGGAAGGCGCACGTCAAGAACTGCGGCACCCGCGAGTACCTCTGCGACTGCGGCATCCTCTTCTCCAGGTACTAGAATTAATTGCAGATGCATTCTTGCTGTTTAATTCAGGATTCTGATCTTTGATACCAAGTTTGTTGGTTGATTTGATCACCTAAGTACACTGTTTGTTCTGAGCATGCATGGTTTCTTGGTCTGATGGTTTCAGTTGGTTCTAGTTTCATCAAGAATTCAGGATGGCACATCATGCATGATGATCGATCGCTGCATGCGATGATATACATTTAATTAGTATGCCCACAACCGATGCATGCATGATGCACGCATGGCTAATTAATTACACGTTCATACTTCGATCTAAATTGTAGAAGCTAGGGATACGCTGATGTTCTTCCTCTATGCCCTATATATGTACGTACACACAGGTACACTGTACACTAGCTGGCTTACTGATGCCAAATAATAAACATGCATGATGAATTTCGAAATTCTCTCTCATCTAAATTAAACCCAAAAATTTACCACGGTCAAAACTAGTAACTGAACGAGAATTGGAAACCTGCAGCCTGCAAGTACTTATGGTTGAGTGGGAAGCATGCATGCATGTGGCCATGATATTCGATTCAAGATGTTCAACCCTTGAACCTGCTATGCTCAGCACATAACCAGCTGCAGGCATGCATGCATTGATGGGACACTTCATTTGCAGATAATCTGTCTCTGCAGTAGGGTCGTTTTCATGTTTCCATTTTCTAGCACACCCTCCCTGCATTAGCAAGTGAAATTAAAAGATGCAGTTCCAAGCAGGTGTACAGCTGAGGACAGGGAGTTTTCTTTTTCCTACTCCCCCTTGCTAAGGGACCCCCTGGAAACCTAGCTGTTGAAACTGCACATTGGAGTGGTTTCCAGATGATGTGGTTGTGAACAGCTCCCAACATAGTTTGCATATTTAACACCCCACAACCACAAACATATCAAGGGATCAAACCAACAGCTACTGGATCTAATTAATTATCCTGCCAAATTATATTTCCAGCTATCAAGCAACTGATCAAACAGTCACTGCTGATTCAATGATAAGTTGCACACATGCATGAAACGCAGCACACATTACATGCGTCGTCATATGACAAAAAACTAGTATCATTTTTGGTGTCAGGACCAAATTTCTAGTGTCATGCATAAAGCAGTACTACCTAGAAACAAAAGAGGCTTACCTAATCATATGACAATAACTTTTCTTCAGCAAAGTTAAATGCAGCTTTGCATGCATGCATGCGTTCTGTACTCATGCGCACTTGTATCAGCACATCCATGCATGCATGCATATTAAGTTACCACTCCAAAACAAATAATTGATTCTTAATTTCGTCTAATCCTGTGTTTTACACAAAACTAATCCATGCAGGAAGGACAGCCTGCTCACCCACAGGGCCTTCTGTGATGCCCTAGCTGAAGAGAGTGCAAGGCTTCTTGCAGTTGCAAACAACAGCAGCAGCATCACCACCACCACCACCACCACCTGCAACAACAGCAGCAGCCTTCTGATCAGCAGCAGCAGCAGCTCACCACTCTTCCTGCCTTTCTCCAGCCCTCCACCAGCCCCGAACCCTAACCCTAACCCCCTCCTGTTTGATCTGACGTCCCAAGAAGCTGAGCACCACCTGCTTCCTCCGTTCCAAGCCTCGCCGTACCTTGATCACCTCACCGGCAGCGACTCGATTGCCGGCGACGTCGCCGACACCGTCAGCTTCGGGCTCGCCTCGGAGGGCTCGGTGACTCTGCACGCCGGCGGCCACCGCCGCCTCACCAGGGACTTCCTCGGCATCGAAGACGCCGGCGAGGTCGAGCAGCTGCAGCTGCCGCTGCCGCTGCCGTTGTGCGCCGCCTCCGCCACCGCCGTCTCTCGCGCCGCCTGCTGCGCCACCGACCTCACCAAGCAGTTGCAGTACCATGGCGGCCGGCTGCCGCCGGTGAACGAGACGTGGAGTCACAACTTCTAGGCCTCCATGATAAAGAAGCAGCCAACTAAACTGACACTGTCGTTAGTTTCCCTTGGTCTTAATTTTCTCGTCTTTCCTTCGCCTAGGTTTACGATTCCGAGAACCTTCGTTCATGCATATGCATGCGCGCATGGCATTCTGGATCGATGAATCGGCCGGATTTATGTTGGTTTATGTGAGCTTTTGCCACGGGACATGCCCTTGCTGAGATCGATGTTGATGACACGACGACACATTCATCACCCAGACATATATGTGATCTCATCTTTGAGTGCTCAGTTAGTTCTCTCTTTCTTTCTGTGTCGGATGCCACACTGAAGCTGCATGGTGTACTTAGGCACCACAGCACACTGTTCTAAGTTCTAACGTAGGAGAAGCACACGAGCTTTTTCATTTCATGGCATGTGCACGCATACGTACCAGCAATGGATGGATGGACACACATGCGCCCAGGATGAGCACTGATCCGCGTGCATGATGAGCTCATGCATGCATGCGTCTGGGACTCCGAGCTTGGGGACCATGCATATGCATGCATATATATATGGCGAATTGGTGATCGACCAATGTATCAATATAAATGAGCAGTACGTAGTGCACCAATCGGTAGAGCTAGCACATAGTTTGAGAAAGATGAGGTAATAAGAAGGAAAAAGACCTGTGCGAAATTTGCAAGCCTTCTTTAACGCCGTGCGTTGACATGCACGCATCATGTTCATGTGTGTCCCACACCCCCATCTCCTTGCTTCAGCTGGCTTCTTCTGTTCTAAGAACATCTCCCATCGTATTTCTTTGGAGGCCATTTTTCCTTCAAAGAGATTATCTTTCCCTTAGATGCTCTAACAAATTTTCTTCACGGTTCTTTTCACAAATTTTTTTTCTATATTTTCTTCATAAGTATACTCTCTCTCCATTCTATTTACTAATTACTTCAAAGGGATGCCGTTGGCAATCGTGCGAAATAAAGGAAAAGAATATATAAGGAAAAGAATGGAACAAAGACAAAATAATCGGAGATGGTTTAAGTCTCAACCAATCCTTCTCTAAATGGTTGCATTGTTGATATCAGTAGATCATCACATCAGCTCGATCATCGTGCCAATTGCATACGGTAATTAATTAAATATGAGAATTGCACAGTGTAGCCACCATTTTGAGCGGATCCCAAATGCTTTTATAAAAGATTGGGCGGCCGGTAGGCATGCAAAGAGATCAAAAGCCTAATGGTAGAATATTCTTGATGAGAGGTGTGGGTAAAGCCGTAAAGGATATAAAGTTTTCATGGAATAAACCTAGGGATTATATCCCACGGCATGCAAAGCAAGGAAAAGCCTGCATATACTTAAGCCAGGCTTTCGAACAAAAGCCATGGGCATGCAAACGAGTGAGCCGAGATTCAGGGATGAAATTAGCAGCACACACACCCCAAATATACCAATTGCCTCCCCAGCTCAGCTCTCCTCCAAAAAGATCACTGCTCTCCTCTGCATTGGCTTTTCTCTCCTGGCCTAGCTCCTTTGCTTTCACTTCTTTATTCTCCTCTCTCTTTGCCTTTTGCAATCCAGGCATTAGCAAAAAGCATGCCCCTCTTTTGCTCTCTGACTGCTGCGCTCTCTGTGTGCTGCTGATGCTAATGAGCAGCATGATCAGCAGGAAACAAACAAAGCATGTGTCTCTAAGTACAAGAACAACCTGTGGTCTTACACAGTGTAATATTGCAGTAGAATGTACCTCCTGCAGGGGAAAAAAAAAGAACCGTTAGTAAAACGACATGAAGTACCGGAGGAGAGTCCAAGGATCAGTTTCTCCTAATGAGAATGGTGAAATGATCCATGAGCAGCATCTTTTCTTGAAAATACATCAGCAGATGCAGGGTTTCAGAGTGCAGTACCATGTTCATGGCTGGCCGGCTGGGGCATGTTGGGGATTAAGAAAAATAACAACATCAACAATTGTCGGTGTATGTTACACCGGGGTGCACTCTCCACCGTTGTCAGGTGGGACCTATCGCGAAGTTAGAAGGAAAGCGCACGTAGCTTAAGTTATCCAACCTGAACAGCAGGGTGTACCAACCCCGCTAGCTACTAGGTGATGACCAGGATGCGTGGCGACCAGGCAAGCAGGTGGGCGTCTAGGCCTCGGGCACCGGGCGACCAGGACGCGTGGTGGACAGGTCCCAGCGTTGAGCGACCAAGACGCATGGTGTCCCGTGCGAGCAGGCGGACGGTCACTCACGTGGGCGGAACGGAGGGCGCATAGGCCCCATTATTAGGGATACAGGGTGAAGGTGCAAGAAAGCTTCCTCGCTAAGGATTTCTTCGGGATACATCGAATCCAGGTCATTAAATACGAAAGAACAGGTCTAACGGGGCTCGTGGGACGTCTGATAGTATGATTGCCTCCGTCCCACTAGTGATGCCAGCTATACTGTAGCCATCCCGTTCACACCTGCTACGGCGTGGTAGAGAGGTGCTCAGGGTAGGCAGACCACTCTGTTCCATCCATCTTGTTCCACTGTCAGAAACAAGGCAGGGGAGACGGCAATGCAGACTAAAAGACTGGGAAGAATGATGGCTACAGTGACCGGGCTAGTAAATGTATCTTTCCCTTTTCCCTTTACCCAAGCCAGCTCCCAAGTTTATAAGGCCGGAGGGGTGCATCTGTAAGGGGAGATCCCTCAAGTGAAACACAGGAGACACAAGTAGCAAAAGATTAAGTAAGACTAGGGCTGTTACCCACTATAGGGGCCCGAAGCTAGATAATCTCGGTGTGTTCTTGAGCGTTCTTGTCCAGTTCATCCACAAGCGTGGAAAGTGGGGGGATCTAACTATGCAAACCCTCACTGCGAACACTGGATTAGTTTTCGAAAAAACTTGTCAGTTGAAATACACCGACAACAATAAACTAAGCAGCTTGACACCCTATCATGGCTGCTTTGTACAACCCGTGGCCAAGATCTTCCTCTCTCCAACACCGTTGAGGGTTTGACACCTGCTGATGGAGTGGGAGCATGTCGGATTCAAGTCAACCGTTGTTTTGCTCTCTATTTTGTCCTCTCTGACTTCTACAACAAAATAAGGATAAAACACTCCGTTCTGAAACATATCAAACGGCTCCCACATGCACGTATGTAACTCTACTATGTATTCGTACGTGGTTTTTTGCTATTAGCAGCAGTGCACTGGCCACTATGTGCAATGCACTAGCAGTACGCTAGTGGCAGCATCCAATTACTGCACCTTGACGCAGACTGCACAGACGTTGCAGATTTTTTACAGTCGGATCAGAACAGCATCAGCATAAGCATTCACTCAATCATCAAATAATAATGGACTGGTGGCTGCACTGATCCTGCTGCAAGATCGCATGCCTTGCTTTCAATTGCATCAAGGTTTGGGTCCAAGAATTCCAGCAGCAGAATTTGGGGGGGATGGTCCAAGAAGCCAAAGGTTGCACATGTGGGAGGGGCACATCTGTTCTTGGTGGGCATCCCGTTGCATCATCACTTCCGGCGGCACGATCCCCGATGCCCCAAATGCGTGATGGGCAGCTGGCCATGGGCAAGGCCGGCGTCGCCGTCGATGCCTCGAGATCCATTCAAGATCGGTCAGCTCCCCCCAAGGTTCCTCCTGACAGGGACACCAAGGGCACGGGTGCAGCCCTACTTGGCCATTGCCAATTGTCGCTCCCTGTTGCTAGCAACATCTGTAAAGTTCAGCACAATGCAGAAGGTTAATCTGGGCAGGACGCTATGGAGGATTTGAATTGGAAACATATAGATAGCAAGAAGTGGCATACATACATGAATAATGAATTGTATTAACAAACGGAGCCTCAGAGTTCTCCAGTCTGCACCAAGAGGGAGTACTGCATGGTAAATGATAGAAACCTGAGGAGCCCAAGGTAAGCACAGGGACAGTAAAAGACAGCAGAAATTTTTTTTGAGGTAGCACTAGTGAGGTTGATCTTGAGATCTATGTTGACGTACTACTGTGCTGTTATCAGTCAGTAACAAATTCTAAACCAGTTGTGGCTGCAGGAAGTAGTATCATCTTCATTGACTGATAGTTAGCAGTAATTCCACTCATCAAATGGCATCGAATCGAAAGACGATGTACACAAGAAAAGGGTTTAACTTGAGTTTGAGACGCTTCATTCATAATGTATAACAATTGAAACATCCCATGCATAAAGAAGAACGCCAATGGCATCTCTTATTTGAGGTATAACATTTTTCTATGCATAGGCACACTCTTTTTTTTTCAAAATTTGCCCCTTCAATTGAGTCAGTAGAAGTAGAGGCATACAACATAACATGGTGAGAAAATCTTGATTTTGCAACTGAAGTGGATGGTTATTTAGAAGGTGGACTGTTTGCAAGCCTCCAAGAATAAGGCTCAAAGCTTCCAGCAACTCTGGACCCAGCCACCTCGCTAGCAGGAATAGCAGCTGAGATTTCTTCCAGGTCTTCCTTGGTCAGCTTTACCTTTACAGCATCAAGGTTCTTCACTTTTGTTGTTCCTAGATTCAATGTTACATAAGAACAACAGCAGCATCTGGCTCATACAGGAAAAACAGTAGCATTTAGCTCATATAGAAACAACACTAGCATTTATAATAAGAAGGTTAACTGGACTGTTAGTTATAAAAAAGATTAGCTAGACTGTACGTCCACTATACCAGCCATGTATACAAAGCATTTCACAGTTACAGCCAGAAAAAAAATGTTATTTTGCCGTGTTAAATTAACAACATCGTTCCACGAGGGAATCTCGTCGGTGGAGAAACGTATTCTTAAAAGAAAGAGTGCTCTAGGGAATCTGATCCTCAAGTCACAACACTTGCAGAAGTGGAGAACAGCTGCTAAATTTGTAATAGTGAAAATGATCGTGGTTCTAAGGACATGTCGAATACCATTTCTAATTTCCCAATCTCATTTTTATTCATCCACTTTTCTATTATTACGCTATCTCTTTCTACATTTTTCTCTCTTATATTTTATTACCTATCTACTGTTACAATAATTTTAGTGCAAAATGAGGGTGGTTTGAAGATAGCATTGGGTATGCCCTAAGGGCATTCCCAACCCTACCCCTTTTTCTCCCTTAACTAGCAGAGAGAGGAAATAAAATATAAGAGAGGGAAATGTAGGGAGGGATTAAAAAGTGGATTAATAGTAATGAGATAGGGAAAGTTTAGAGGTAGGGTTGGGAATGCCCTATGGGCATGTTTAATGCTACACCCATTCCCATACCTAATACTATTCATCTAGTTCAAATGAGTCTTTTCTGTTTTATTGTTCCCGTGGATCTTATGCAATCGATCGGATCATATAGATATCCCTTCAACTTAACACAGGTCATCGAAAGAATCTTGGACGAGATGGTTAGTGTTTTTTTAGCTAACAGGTACAAGGAGGAGAAGAGAGAGGAGGGGGAGACTAGGGGAGAGGACGGAAATAACTAAGAGGGACTACAAGGGAGGATCAACTAAACGGAAGACCCACCGAGGAGGCCACAAACCAGGCGGCGATACCATCTTCGATACGGACGACGACTTGACAGGACGGGAGGGATTGGCCTTGGAAAATCCTCATGTTTCGCTCGTTGCAAATCTCCCAAATCGAGAGAATGATGAGGTCGTTTAGGGAATAGGAAACGGCCTTAGTGAGTCCCCTCTGTCGGAGGAGCCACCATTCACAGAAGTTGGTGGGGTCGGTAGGAGGGGGGTCAAGGGGCAGCATGGCCTGCCAAACGGTGGAAGAAAAACTGCAAGACCTACACAAGTGATTAATTGTTTTGAGAGGCCCATTTCAAATGCAGCATGGCTGAAGATGGGGCCAACCCTTTTTGGCAAGATCAGTTGTGTTGATGCGACGGTGACTCATCGTCTAGGCGAAGAACTTGCACTTGTTTGGAGCATGAACCAACCAGATAGTTCTAGCGAGAGGATGAACCACACTGCCCGAGAAATGGAGGGAGTAGGCCGACTTGGCAAAGTAGTGCCCAGATGTGATAGCCCGTGGGCCTTTGGCCTAGGCCAGCCCACGTAAGGGGTTATAGGCAGGGAGAGGGAATGGGAACCGACGGGTTCCTAGGGCAAAACCACCGCCGCCGCCCCCTGTTCTCTCACTGTCGTCCCCAGCCGCCGCCCCATCTCCTACTCTCCCCACCGAGTCGTGCCAGCGTCGTCGTTCCGAGCCGCCGCCGCTGTGCCGCCTCCGAGCTGTGGCCGTGCTGCCGCCGGGCACCGTCGTCTAGCGCCGCGCGCCAACGCCGCCCACCACCGCCCAGCACCGCGCCGACGCCGTGCCGCCGTGGTCTCGCTGCCTTGCTGTTTTGGTTGGAGATCGATGGGAGTGTGGCAAGGGGAAGGAGGTGGCAGTGAGGAACGAAGATAAAGATCAAGATTAGGGCTTGTCCTCCTTATTGTTACTCTTGTTTAACTGCTGATTAGGGTGTGATTAGGAACCTTCCATGGAAATTACTGCCTATTAGGTGATAGATTGTGGTATTAGTGATGGCTAATGAGGGGAATTGATGATTGCCCAAGTTTATTACCTATGCAGTAGTTTCTAGAGTATTTTTGGCATGTTTAGGTTGGGAATCTGCACCCGATCCTATTGCAAAAGAGGAGCGTAGCGACTTTATCTTCGTTTTGGATATAAGAACGTGTAAATCGGGCGAGAGATGTAGGAATTATGGCTGTTTTAGTGCTGCTGTCCAGAATTAATATTTGTTGAATTTTGCGGGTGTTAGCGGTATGAAAGAGATGACTTATGTGAAAGGAAGGAAGGGATGTGCGTAGGAGCGTTATACATTATATGTTGTCTTGTTTGTGTGAGTTTTGCATTGAGATGTATCGCCTTCTGTAGGTGGTGGTGCGACATCATCGTGGACTGTGCGCCGTGCTAGCCCTCGTGAATAGAAAGGCAAGTATACGTTATTTAAAGATTTAACAATCGATGAATGTTACTTGGTGAAGATATGATTACTGAGGCAATGCAAATTCTACTGAGTTATACTTGTTATTGAAATTGTTTATTGGTATAAGTTGCATCTCTGGCATTGCATACATATGATAGGACCTACCCTCGGGTAGGCATCCCACTGATGTGGGAGGGAAAAGCCCTACTTCGGTAGGCACTCCATGGGAGTGGAGTATTTGGTCCCCGGCCTTGATAGGACGGGCAAGGGTGTGCACCGACGGGTGACACTAGCTATACCGGTATGAGCTCACAGATATAGACGCATAACGCATCGCATTGCATTCATTGATGAAATGAGTTGGTTACAATGACAGAGACATAATGGATGAGGATTGACATTAATGTGGTATTGTTAAAGTAATCTCTTTGATTAATGTATACTTGCTGAGTCGTGGACTCAGTCTTGTTTTCTAATTGTTTTTAGGTGATTGTTGAAGGCGACATGCATGGGAGGGGTGTAGTTCAATTCCATCTGGCACAAGAACTCACACTTTGATATGAATGTTTGATTTAGTAAATTTAGTTACCTCATTCCTTAGGCTATTTAGATAATCATTCAATATTCTTGTCTTATGTGGAGATGAATGTTCATTTTGTTTGTTGGTTAATTGGTTTGCTCATTATTTAATATCTTTGTTGCCGATGTTAAGGTAATGGTGATTTGGTATATGATGTTGGCTTCAGTTGGGATGAGGTGGTTCTATGAATGGATTGTGTGATTGTCGGCCATATACCGTTAATGGGAGTAGTTTATATATCTGGTGTTGATGGTTGATTATATATGCAAATCTGTTAATTGTCTATGTGTGAATTAGAGCAAATTTTGGGGAGATGCTGCCAAAATTTGTAATTTTGTGTAAAGTTTGTAATATTCCAAGCCCGGATGGGTTGGGGTGTTACACCAGAGGATGAACAACTCCAGAGGATGTCATTCGGGATATTAGTGAGGATGGGACCACAAAGACGAAGCCAAAGATGGTTTGGGAGGAGCTGGGCCACGGAGTTGCTGCGGTGCTTAGCTTGCTCGAAGAGGTTTGGCGCTAGGAGAGCCGGAGTGCCACCATCCAGCCAGCAGTCGTTCTAGAAGGAGGTGAGGTGGTTGTTTCCAAGTGACATATGCATTGCAGCCCTAAAGAGGGCAATCTCGGACATAGATAATTGTGGGTCAAACCAAGCCCAAGGCCTGGAGGGGTCTTTACAGTTGAACCAACGCCAGCGGAGACGGAGGGCGCGGTTGAAGAGGCTAAGGTCCAGAACGCCCAGACACTCGAGGGACTTTGGTCAGGAAACAATCACTAATGACCCACCTTTCCAAAGGAAGGATCGGCGGATCTTGTCGATCTCACTAATGACCCACCTTGAGAGCAGGAAAACTGTGACGAAGTAGGTTGAAAGGGAAGAAAGGACCGCTTTAACGAGGCTGAATCAACAAGCTTTGGAGAGGAGGCGACCTTCCTAGGTGGGAAGCCGGTCACAAACTTTTTGGACGGGGTTGAAAGTGGCACTTCCCCAGCCTCTTGAAGTGAAGAGGAATGATGAGAACATGTTTGTCAAGGATACATCCAACGCTACATCAAAAAGGATTCATCAACCTCCATCTTGGCCACGTAGATCACACGGTCGATCAAACAATTGGCCGTTGTCTCGGCTTTCGGACATGGCACTATCACATTCAACAATTAGGCCGCCAACTTGGCCGCCTCCCATACGTGATGGCATATTCGAGAAAAGCACATATACTGTGACATCCTAATAAAATTATTAGGTGTCCCAATATTTTCTCTTAATAAACCAAGGTATCACGGTATAATTTATCAGCTTAATTCTAAATTAATTACTTTTTAGCATGTGATTAAGGGCCCATAAAAGTGGGATTAGCACTTTTAGCCCATGAAGAGGAGCCCAAAGGACCCCCCACGCCCTAGACTCTATAAACCTCCCTCCCACACTGTTCCCCGTCGACTACCCACTCCCCACCCCTAGACCTAAATTCTACGGCACAAGACTCCCCATCTCGAGGACGTTTCTAAGGTAAAATCCATTTTCCCGTAGGCTAATCGATGTGTAGATGGTACCAGTAGTCAGTAGATAGATCTCGTCGAGACGGCCAAAATGCATATGCGGATTGCCCAAATCGGTACTGTTTTCCTCCCGGTAGGGCTCGCCGTAGTTAGCTTCCTCCACAGTCGGTGGCGATCCTCGTCGTTCGCACCGCCGGCGGGAGATCAGGAGCGAATCCGCAGCCGCCACGTTGCCCCGGCGCCGTCGCACCCCGTGCCGCGCGCGCACGGGACACGCGCCGCACTAGTGCCCACAAACCGTGTCTCGGCGGAGCCGCGCCGGTGACGGCGCAAATCACACGTCGACGTGTGTCGATGTGGGACCCCCTGCCGCATCTATTCCAGACCGCGCCGCCACCTTCAGCCAATACCGTAGCGACGTGTGTTCCATGGGACCCGCCGCTATCGGCGCCTCCGACCGTTCGGTCTCCGCCGCCCAATAGGATCGTGCCATGTGTTCCCATGGGACCCACCGCTGATACCGGCGCCGTTTTGTTTCACCCGAGCCAGATCTAGTCTTGGTCGCAGACAAGCGGGCCCGGTCAAGTCGTGGGCCCCGCTTCTCAGAGGCAGCCGCTTCGCCTGCCGCTTCGCAAGCGACGCGTGGCACCACGTGCCACGCGCACAAGCGTAAATCACGCCGCGGTCACTGCCGGTGGTCCCGCCCATGCCGCGTTAGCCTGAGAGCCACATGGCGTGACAACTGTCATGTCACGTCACTGACACGTCATGCCATGTCGCCTTAGCCAGCACCCCACTGCCACGTGGCCTGCCACGTTAGCAGCCACATGTCATGCCATGTCAACACCACATCGCCCCTGAGTGCCATGTGTCACTGCCACGTCACTGACACGTCACTGCCACGCTAGCACTGTCCCATCGGCTCTGTCTCTTGGGTCCCGTTTGTCAGTCGCTGTGAGTCACTGTCCAGTGGGCCCCACCTGTCAGCCGAACACCATCGCGCCGGACTGGGCCGAGCTAGGCCATGCGCGCGCGGGAGTTTTGGGCCGGTTCCGTCAGTTCGGCCTGTTTAGGGATTATTTGGGATTTTCTTTTTCCTAGAATTTTCTATTTAGCCCGAAACTTCTCCGAATTGTTTAGGGAGCTCCGTAACTCCAAATTGGATGATTTTGGAGCCTAAAAATCACATTTAATCCTATAATTTTTCTATATATTTAATAATTATTTTCTCTGTATTGATCCTGCTGTTATATTGTTTGTTGTTCATATGTTTAAACGGTGGGTGCGATTGTTGCTCGGATTGTTGCCCGGAACCTATGTGGGACCCGCAAAGCGCGGAATTTTTCGAAGGCAAGCATAGTAACATATTCTCTCCTAGTTTTACAATACAATTTACTGTTGGTTATTTTCCAAATTATCTGCATGCATGTAATTAGGCATGAGTACCTGGACATGTTAATCATCTATTAATATGCTTTAGCCACATTTGTGAACCCGTTGTATTTTTCCTAGCCTATCCTTGACTAGATGTGTAGGATTGCATTTGGGATTCACTTTAAATTGAGCCTTGGTGAGGCATATGCTTCGCGATGGTATTTTGGTTAAATCTAAACAACTAAAACTAGTGTAGATGATTTAGGGGAGACCCGACAGAGATGCTTCCGAGATTGTGGTGGGGATGAGACGGTCTCCTCTAATAACGACTCAAGCTTGTGTATTGCTAGACCAAACCTTACCGTATAGCCACTTGTGCCTTCGGTCCTGGCTTAGTACACTACTAAACCCACTAACCATTGGCTCGTAGGCTGGCCGGTTACGTTTCCTCACCGCTGCCCTAGGGGGAGGCTTGCAATCTCCTTTGAGGGGTAGGTGCGTTCCTGAGACCGAATGGCTTAAATGGGGAATGACCCAGGGTGGTGTCCAGACGTAGTAGACGCCCTACTGTGGTGGGCTCCGGTGGGGCCGGGGAAACCAAAAGAAAGGGCTGGCGAAGTGGTGGGCGTAGTAGGCTGAAAAAAGTCTTGTACCATTTCTCCTAGTGGATGAGACGGGGCTTGTGGGAAAACTTGTACACACTCTGCAGAGTTAAAACTATCATGATAGTCGTATCCACGGTCATGGACTGGGCGAGAGGTTTGCACATGTAGATTCACCCTTTTTCAATAATAAACCTGACTAGATTAGGCTGGGATTGGCCTGGTGTGTGATGCACCTTCTTTTGAATATCAAGAGTCTATTGATGATCAGCATTCACAAACTAAAACTTGAATAACTAAAATATGACTAGAAGTAGGATTTGGGTAAAGTAACCTAATCCCCTCCTTGATCCTGATTGCTTGCTGGGTAGCTGCATACTCATTAAATTGCTCGCTGACATATTTTATTCAGATTTTGGTTAGGACCAGGAAGGCCCTGACGAGGGAGCGCAAGGCTAGCTAAGGTGTTCGGGTTGACACCTTGGAGTTCATCATATTTATTTAATTTGAACACTCTGATGTTTTCTGCTTATTGTTTAATTCTGCATGGACTATTAACTGGTATGCCAGTTAGCTTTTGTAATAAATACTATCGTTTACTCATATTTCATTTTAATTAAATATACTGTGATGATTCCACCGTATTGTCCATCACGAGATACTAAACTGGGATTAGTATTGACTTGTGGTGCTGGATTCCCATTACAAGTACTGGGGTCATGACATATACTATGTTTACAACTCCTGCATGTCATGTCGGTCAAAGGAAGGTACACAAGGAAACCAAATTACAGGCCCAACTCGAATTCTATTCCGGTTCGGCCATCAATGCATAGCCGACATTCAAACGGATGCCCAGGCCACATACGAACTCTGTTTTGGACATTATTTGTATCCACAAGGAAGCCTACAATGAGATCTTTCCAACGGTTCTGGCCTTACCTAGAAACTTTTTACGAGTCAACGAGAATCTGTAAAACAATACAAGTCACTTTTTCGGTCCGAATCAAAGTGGGCATTGGACCTTGTAATAGTGTACTCGGTTTCTCTCCACCTTGGCCAACCTCTAGCAGCCCCTTTCTTATAAATAGGCAGCTATACCCTATTCTAGGTTTTGGGTTTTGTTTAGTTATGTTTAGCCTTAGCTATATACCGGTATTCACGCATGTCGGTTATACTTCCTGTTTTATCATTACAGAACCCCACCGTTTGTGATACTTTTAGATCTGATCTTAATACATGTTTGCCAATTGAGTTGGTTGTTCATCTTGTTCTTACTAGTTCTTCGATTGCTAGGATCAAGGACCTTCGTGGTCAGGTTGATCGCACCCCGGCGATGTCAATAACCATATGGAGTCGGTATATCGGTCACTTAAGCGTAAAGTCCTGGACGGTTGTAGTCAGGCCATCAACATTGGTTCCTACCAAATCGAAGTTATCCTCCCTCATCAAAAGATTGGGACCCCTACCCCTATCAGAAGGCCAAGGTACTTGCAGGGGAACTCTCCCCAGATCCACGGGGAAGGGCCTAGAGTATGATCTAGAATGGTAGCATCGCAACAGTTGGGGGTGATTGAACACTTGCTTAGGTTAATGCAGAGGTCCGAGACAGAGCCGAAGGCGGTTACTAGGTCTATAATGGCGCGAAGTTCATCATGATCTGGACGGAGGAAGATGGCAGCGTCGTTAGCATAGAGGGGTACGGAGCCGCAGGGAGACTGACGAGGCGCTGAAGAGGATCAATTGCAATGATGAACAACATCGGGGAGAGGGGATCCCTTGGCGAACTCCCCGGCCATGGGGAAAGGAAGGGCATCAACGTTCGTTGAGGAGGACCGTGAAATACACCGACAACAATAAACTAAGCAGCTTGACACCCTATCATGGCTGCTTTGTACAACCCGTGGCCAAGATCTTCCTCTCTCCAACACCGTTGAGGGTTTGACACCTGCTGATGGAGTGGGAGCATGTCGGATTCAAGTCAGCCGTTGTTTTGCTCTCTATTTTGTCCTCTCTGACTTCTACGATAAAATAAGGGTAAAACTCTCCGTTCTAAAACATATCAAACGGCTCCCACATGCACGTATGTAACTCTACTATGTATTCGTACGTGGATTTTTGCTATTAGCAGCAGTGCACTGGCCACTATGTGCAATGCACTAGCAGTACGCTAGTGGCAGCATCCAATTACTGCACCTTGACGCAGACTGCACAGACGTTGCAGATTTTTTACAGTCGGATCAGAACAGCATCAGCATAAGCATTCACGCAATCATCAAATAATAATGGACTGGTGGCTGCACTGATCCTGCTGCAAGATCGCATGCCTTGCTTTCAATTGCATCAAGGTTTGGGTCCAAGAATTCCAGCAGCAGAATTTGGGGGGGATGGTCCAAGAAGCCAAAGGTTCCACATGTGGGAGGGGCACATCTGTTCTTGGTGGGCATCCCGTTGCATCATCGCTTCCGGCGGCACGATCCCCGATGCCCCAAATGCGTGATGGGCAGCAGGCCAAGGGCAAGGCCGGCGTCGCCGTCGATGCCTCGAGATCCATTCAAGATCGGTCAGCTCCCCACAAGGTTCCTCCTGACAGGGACACCAAGGGCACGGGTGCAGCCCTACTTGGCCATCGCCAATTGTCGCTCCCTGTTGCTAGCAACATCTGTAAAGTTCAGCACAAGTTAATCTGTGCAGGACGCTGTGGAAGATTTGAATCGGAAACATGGAGATAGCAAGAAGTGGGATACATACATGAATAATGAATTGTATTAACAAACGGAGCCTCAGAGTTCTTCAGTCGGAAGCTGGGGCGTCCAACGCCCGTTGGAGCCAGCCCAGTCCGACGCCAGCGCAACGGCCAGCGTTAGATCTTGAGACAAACTTTGTTATTTTTGTTCGCCATGTAAATGAAATCAAAACAATTAATAAAAATTAATAAATTATAAATATTCTCTAATCAATGTCAGGTCCCACACATATTTTTTTCAAATCGATATAACCAATATTCATTTTTATAAACGTTTTTTAAAGGATAACCTACATGTATAAATGTTGTATATCAATCTAAAAAATATACGTGGGAATGGACATGCATTAGAGAATATTTATGATTTTTATTGATTTTTTTGATTTTTTTACATGACGAAACAAAAATAACAAAGATTGTCTCAAGATCTAACGCTGGCCGTTGGATGGAGATCCAACGGCCAGCGCTGGGCTTTGAACGGGAGGCGCGTCCGACGGGCGTCGGATGGCCCCCGCGTCCTCTTCAGTATGCACCAAGAGGGAATACTGCATGGTAAATGATAGAAACCTGAGGAGCCCAAAGGTAAGCACAGGGACAGTAAAAGGCAGCAGAAAATTTTTTTGAGGTAGCACTAGTGAGGTTGATCTTGAGATTTCTATGTTGACGTGCTACTGTGCTGTTATCAGTCAGTAACAAATTCTAAACCAGTTGTGGCTGCAGGAAGTACTATCATCTTCATTGAATGATAGTTAGCAGTAGTAATTCCACTCATCAAATGGCATCGAATCGAAAGACGATGTACACAAGAAAAGGGTTTAACTTGAGTTTGAGACGTTTCATTCATAATGTATAACAACTGATACATCCCATGCATAAAGAAGAACGCCAATGGCATGTCCTATTTGAGGTTATAACATTTTTCTATGCATAGGCACACTTCTTTTTTTTCTTCAAAATTTGCCCCTTCAATTGAGCCAGTAGAAGTAGAGGCATACAACATAACATGGTGAGATAATCTTGATTTTGCAATTGAAGTGGATGGTTATTTAGAAGGTGGAGTGTTTGCAAGCCTCCAAGAATAAGGCTGAAAGATTATCTCAACCAGGTCTACAGCAGGTCTGGAAGCTTTGGGCGCCGTCCAAGTGCAAATTTTTTCTTTGGACACTCCTCCACAAAAAGATCTTCACAGCTGATGCTCTACTTCGTCGCCATTTGCCAAACGATTACTTCTGCCCCTTGTGCAGACGTCACTTGGAAACACCCGAACATCTATTCCTGCAATGCGATTTCAGCTGCTCCGTCTGGACGCGGGTGGCAGCCCTTCTCAATACACCAC
This sequence comes from Raddia distichophylla, assembly GCA_005191435.1. NCBI lineage: Eukaryota > Viridiplantae > Streptophyta > Magnoliopsida > Poales > Poaceae > Raddia > Raddia distichophylla. The sequence continues at coordinate 161,375 of SPJY01037796.1, read as the reverse complement.
GCCTTGACCCTAGGGGCTGGTCTCAGACTAGCGCCATCACAACCTGGTGGTCAGTCGACATTCTTCAGGGCGGGCCTCCTAGCGGCGTCCTCTCAGCCACCTCTGCCTCAATTTGGATGATTTGGCTCGACCGAAACAACCGGATCTTCCACCAGACTTTTAGGCCTGTCTCAGTCTTTTTTACCTCACTTGTTGATGACCTGCGCCTTTTGGAGGCCGTGGAAGCCCCTTTTGTAATAGGGTAGCTGCTTTTCTTTTGCGCCCACCGGGGGAGGGGCCTTTTTTCTCCCCCAACCCTGTACTTTTCCTCATCTTTTTGATCAATTCAAAGCAGCTCTCCTGCCCCTTTGCTCAAAAAAAAAAAAGAATAAGGCTCAAAGATTCCAGCAACTCTATACCCAGCCACCTCGCTAGCAGGAATAGCAGCTGAGATTTCTTCCAGGTCTTCCTTGGTCAGCTTTACCTTTACAGCACCAATGTTATCATCAAGGTTCTACCCTTTTGTTGCTCCTAGATTCAAAGTTATATAAGAACAACAGTAGCATCTGGCTCATATACAGGAAAAAAACAGTAGTATTTAGCTCATATAAAAACATACAACACTAGCATTTAAAATAAGAAGGTATCAAGATTAACTGGACTGTTAGTTATAAAAAAGATTAGCTAGACTGTCCACTATACCAGCCATGTATACAAAGCATTTCACAGTTACAGCCAGAAAAAAATTATGGGTTATTTTTCTGTGTTAAATTAACAATATTGTTCCACGAGGGAATCACGTCGGTGGAGAAACGTATTCTTAAAAGAAAGAGTGCTATAGGGAATCTGATCCTCAGGTCACAACACTTGCAGAAGTGGACAGCTGCTAAACTTGTAACAGTGAAAATGATCGTGGTTCTAAGGGCATGTTTAATGCTACACCCATTGCCATACATAACACTATTCATCTAGTTCAAATGAGTCTTTTCTGTTCTATTGTTACGCGGGTCTTATGCAATTGATCGGATTATTTAGATATCTCTTCAACACAACATAGGTCATCGAAAGAATCTCGAACGAGATGGATAGTGTTGAGTATGGGAATGAGTCACAAAAAGATGTAGCATTAAACTTGGCCTAATAACCTCCATATTATTGAGGAAAAGTTTTAGTAAAATGGCACGGATGAGGTATGTTGATATATTTTGACAATTATTTTTTAGGACCATGTCTGATTTGTAATGAAGACATCTTTGGATGCCATCTTTTCTTGACTGACTTTCTTGTTCCTTTTGATAATCAGTTCTTGCGTGACAGCAATACTGGCTGCTTGGCCTAGTGTAGTGCTGGGAGTTTGGGCCGGGCTGGCCAGGGCACGGCCCAAAAAAGGCAGCCCGAAGCATGCCATGGCACATAAAAAATCGGGTCGAGCCAGCACGACCCGAATGGCGTGCGCTGTGCCGAGCCTAAAAACCAGGCACAACAGGCCACTTGGCCCAGCCCGACTGTACGGGCTGTGCTTGGGCTGGCCTGGACTGAAATGAGGCATGAGTCAGTAGTTTGCGTTTTTCCAAATCTTCTGTTTCTCTGATGAACTTCTGTTCAACACAAAAGTTGTAGATAATTTCGAGACGCATCTTTTTTATGTAGACAACGTTTTCATTTGAGCAAAGTATGAATTTATAAAAAAATATTTTCTTCTCTGCCTATTTTAGGGCCGACGGCACCGTCCTCGGTAATTCGCCATTTTCGAGGTCTTTTATTGCTATATGAATTTCTAAAAAAAATATTTTTCCTGCTATTTTGTCACCCGTGCCGTGCTCGGGCCAGCCCGCCATGCTTTTGGGCCATGCCGGGCATATAATTTGGCACTCCGTGATTGCACGACACGGCCCGAAGTGCTGACCGGGCCATGTCGGCCCGTTTTGCACCGGCCCGAGGCACGACGGGCCCGGGCCTGGCGGCACGGCACGGCCCGATTCCCACCACTGGCCTAGTGTCACAGTCATCTGCACCTCAACAGCTCCTCTTAACTCCTTTAGTCCAAGCATGAATTGATTAATAAGCATCATTTCACTGACAGTTTGGTCATATATTCTAATTTGGTAGACCAGAGCCTCAAATTGCATTATATATTCGTTAACATCCTATTTGTTCTCATAAAAGATATGGTTTGTACTGCGTTGTTATAGGTTATTATTGAGTCTTTATCTCCTGTAATCAATCTGCCTTATCTAGATAATATGTTGTAACAATTCCTATAGCATATCTGGCACATTGCCAAGATTATATATACAATTGATTGCCGGCCCTAGAGGTTCACGGCACACCAAATCTCTCTGAGTTTCTTGTTACTTCACATGGTATCGGACCTCAAGGGAAACAATCCAGGCTATGGCAAACGCATTTGCTTCCACCGTCGCTTCCATTGTCGTCGTAGGTCCCGGGTTTAATCACCCGGTGAACATGAACATCAAGCTCACACAAGACAATTATCACTAGTGGAAGGTGCAGTTGATGCCCTATCTAAGGGGACAACTGTTGCTCGGGTATGTTGATGGTTCCATAAAGGCTCCTGATGCAACCGTGAAGCACACCATCAACAAAGGTGAAGAAGTGACGGCACCAAATCCGGACTACCATCAATGGATCCAACAGGATCAGATGGTGTTAGGCACCATCCTCTCCATGCTAGAGTCGAACATACTCGCAAGAGTACTGTTCCTGGCAACAGGGGCTGAAGTTTGGGGCGCGCTTGAGCGCATGTATGCATCCCAATCCCGCGCACGTCTAATCTAGGTACACCGACAACTGGCGAGTGCTAAGAAGGGTTATCTGCTCATGGCAGAGTACTTCAAAAAGGTGAAAGGCTGTGCAGATACCCTTACTGTAGCAGTGCACTCATTGGACGAGGAAGAGATCGACATCTACATGTTGTCCGGTTTTGATTCAGAACATGATCCATTCATTGGTGACTTTGGTCACCACAAGCTCCGACCGGATCACGCTCAATGACCTCTACGCACACATGCTGATCGATGAGATCGATGAGATTCGTCTCTAGCAGAACCAAGTCTCCATCGATCATCTCGACGCGTCAGCCAATAACGCGTCTCGCGGTGGATACGGTGGTCAATGGTGTGGCGGTGGCGATCGTGGTCGTGGCCATGGTTGTGGAGGCAGCCGCAGCAACACTGGCGACATGAGTCGCCAAATGTACCAGGTGTGCGGCAAGTTTGGGCACATGACACTCTGCTACCATCACCGATTCGACCACTCCTATCAAGAAGAAGATCCAAGGTTGGCCGCCCTAGCAAGTTCAGGTTACTTTGGCGGATCCTACGTGGTACACCGTCTTGGGTGTGTCACAGATCACATCACTGGGGAGCTGGACAAACTTACCATCCGAGGGAAGTACACCGGGAAAGATTAGGTGCACACTGCTAGTGGGTCAGGTATGCCTGTGATGCATCAGTTATTCTTAGATCAAGACCTTGTCTAAGCCTCTCCTTTTGAACAACATGCTGCACGTTTCGCATACACAACAAAATCTTCTTTTAGTTCATTGACTATCATGACAATAACATATTCTTTGAGTTTCACTCTGATTGTTTTCTCATCAAGGATCGCATCATGAAGAGAACTCTCCTTCGCGGTTCCAGTAAGAGTGGACTCTACCTGTTGGGTGAAGTTGATTCAATTCAACAAAGAGAAGCACACACCGTCAACATTCTACCCGATGCAAAGCTATGGCATGCTCGGCTAGGTCATCCATCTTCCCAAATAGTTCAGCGGGTCATTATTACAAATAAATTACCATGTCGTAGTAATAGATCTCTTGCTCATGTTTATGATCCATGTCAAAGGGCAAAGAGTCATCAATTACCTTTCTCTAGATCACATATTGTCTCTACTCGACCATCTAGAACTCGTTTTATCTGATGTATGGGGGACCTATGATCACCTCTTTTGATGTCTACAAATATTATGTCAGTTTTGTTGATCTGTACAGCAGGTTCACATGGATGTATCCAATAAAAAACAAAGCTGATGCTTGTAAGGTTTTCCCTTGGTTTAAAAATCATGTGGGACGTATGTTCAACACCAAAATCACTCACTTCCAATCAAATTGGGGAGCGGAGCATCAAAAACTCAACTCCTTCCTACAATCACTAGGAGTAGTACATCGAGTCTCTTGCCCTCACGCACACCAACAGAATGGTGCAACAGACGTAAGCATCGACACATTGTCGAAGTTGGTTTATCCCTCTTAGCTCAATCTGGGTTGCCTCTTTCATTTTGGGATATGGCCTTCACCACAGTTTGCTTTCTTATAAATGGGGTTCCATCACCCACCAACGGTTCGATTTCACCCCTGTAGAAGCTTTTCAGCAAAAATCTTGACTATTCCTTTCTTAAGTCATTTGGATGCGCATGCTGGCCCAATCTCAGGCCATATAATACAAGAAAGCTTCAGTTTCGCTTAGCTCAACTCATTTTCCTTGGGTGCAGTAGTATGCATAAAGGATACAAATGTTATCATAGGCATTCTGGTCGTACTTACATATCCCGTGATGCGGCTTTTGACGAGAATCTCTATTCTGGCCTCTCCAGCTCACCCGCAACACCTTCAGTCCCTGTCACTGAAGCAGCTAACCTGCTTCCAATTCGCTGTATACCCTCACCCGATCAAGGTCAAGTTCATGAGAATAACCCTGCGTATATTGAGCACGCTGATCTAACTTCGGGTGCTTTTGGTTTTGATTCTTCTCTTCAGGAACAGGAAGGAGAAGCCCTCGAATTTAGTGCATCGTCTGTTGAGCAAGTTGAAAACACTGTAGTTGGTCTAGTGGTTGCTGACAACATTGGATCAGCGTCAGGTTCTTCTTCTGCAGTAGCGCCTTCTTTTGCCGATGACCTTGGTGCATTCACAACCTGATCGAACTCACTCCATGCGCACTCAGCTGCAGGACAACGTCAAAAAGCCCAAGACTGACGGCTAGGGATGTCAATTTTATCCATGGGTTCGGGTACCCACGGGTACCCGACCCGATGGGTTCGGACATGGGCGTAAATTTATACCCATGAAATGTTTTGGGTTCGGGTTCGGGTATGGTTTTCGGGTTTCGGGTTCGGGTTCATTTTTACACCCATGGATACCCATGGGTACCCGAAAAAAATAAAATTAAATATAATATAACATGATATCATATGTTATTAATAAATATGTATTGATGAAAGGGTAAAGTATAAATATAAGTTTATTTATTTAAAGTTGATGAAAGGTTAGAGTTGAAATTGATTAATGTTATATATATTGTATTCAATATAGAGATATAGACTTATTATATATTTCGGGTTTGGGTACCCGTTCGGGTTCGGGTACCCATCGGGTTCGGGTATGGGCATGGGTTTATACCCGTGAAAAATTTCGGGTTCGGGTTATGGTATAGGTTTCGGGTCTCGGGTTCGGGTATGAGGGGGGTGTACCCGGTGGTACCCGACCCGATTGCCATCCCTACTAACGACACCATCCCTTTTGGCCGTCATGCTAACTGATGGAATCTACTACATATATCGATGCTGTTCAGAGTAAAGAATGGCGAGATGCTATGAACCAAGAATTTGATGCACTACTCAAGAACAGAACATGGCATTTAGTGCCACATCGACCAAGCATGAATCTGATTGATTCAAAATGGGTTTTAAAATTGAAGAGAAAGGCCAATGGTTCGGTGGATTGCTGTAAAGCTCGCCTTGTAGCAAAGGGGTACAAGCGAAGATATGGAATTGACTACGGTGACACTTTATGTCCAACTTTTAGTCCCGTAGTTAAAGCTGTCACCATACAAACTATTGTGTCTCTAGCCGTCTTTAAAGGATGGCAGTTGAAGCAGCTAGATGTTGAAAACGCTTTCCTGCACAGTGTGCTCGAAGATGTATATATGAGACAACCTAAAGGGTATAAAGATAGGAGAAATCCAACAACGGTGTGCAAGCTGGACAAGTCGTTATGGGCTTAAACAATCACCAAGAGCGTGATACTCTTGGTTGAGCATGAAACTTCAAGATTTTGGTTTCATAAGCTCTAGAGCTGACACCTCTCCGTTTGTCTACAATCAAGATGGTGTGATAATGTTTCTTCGAGTGTATGTGGATGACATCATAGTCACTGGGTCTATTACAAGTGCCGTGGAGAGCTTGGTTCAGAAACTTAAAGGTGAATTTGTAGTGAAAGACTTGGGAGAACTTCACTACTTCCTAGGGAGTACAGATTTAGAGGCGTAAAGATGGTGTATTGTTCCCTCAATCAAGGTACATATCAGATATCTTGCAGTGAACAAAGATGGCAAATTGTAAACTTGTGGCTAACGTACCACTGTCGGTTTCAGAAAAAATGTCCAAGGAAGAAGGAAAGGTATTGTCTCCACAATAAGCTACAAGATACAGAAGTACGGTCGGTACTCTCCAATATCTTACTATCACTCGGCCTGATATCTCCTTTGCTGTTAATAATGTTTGTTAGTTCCTACACTCACCTATTGACACTCATTGGGCAGCAACAAAGAGAATACTTCGGTATTTGAAATACACTCAGGTGGTAGAGCTCCTTATTAGTAAATCAGAATAGAATTTAATTAGTGCATTTTCAGATGCCAACTAGGAAGGATGCCCTGATGATCAGGTCGACCGGTGGTTTTGCAGTCTATCTTGGGAAGATTTTGATCTCATGGAGCTCTAGAAAATAGTCTATTGTCTCAAGGTCCAGTACCAAGGATGAATACAAATTGTTGGCAAATGCAACGGCATAGCTTGTGTGGATTCAATCACTGCTCAAGGAGCTAGGAGTGTATCAAGGACGAGCACCGGTTTTGTGGTGTGACAATCTTGGTGCCAAGTAACTTTCAGCTAATCTGGTATTCCATGCACAAACTAACCATGTATTGAAGTTGATTTCCATTTTGTACGTGAAAGAGTAGCAAACAAAGCATTGGAGGTCAGATTCATTCCCTTGAGGGATCAAGTTGCCAATGGCTTAACCAAAGCAGTTTTAGCATCAAATTTAATCCGATTGAGTCACAATCTCAATCTCGTTGGAGTTGTGATTGAGGGGGAGTGTAAAAGATAAGGCTTGTACTGTACTGTTATAGGTTTTTATTGAGTCTGCAATCAATCTGCCTTATCTAGCTAATCTATTGTAACAACTATTGTAGCATATCCGGCACATTGCACGGATTATATATACAAGTGATTGCCGGCCCTAGAGGTTCACGGCACACCAAATCTCTCTGAGTACGTTTCTTGTTATTTCATAGTTCTAACAGCAGCAGTTCTCTCATCTTATATCTATATATGATGTTCCTTCAAACTCATCTAACGCAGCAGCTTGAAAATTTTCCCAAATCAAAATAGCTAGATATTGTACCTAATTGACTCAGACCAATAAGCGGCTCTTCCCTCTAAATGAATTATTGCTGCTGTCACCTTGAACTCCTCAAGAATATTGTGAAGTTATAAGAAACGAAGACATTTGTGTAGTCGAATTCGCACATCTTCACATCAAAACGAGGGAAATCCATTTTAGGCATCCAGTTTTCTTATGTGTCACGGATCCTTCTGTGATCCTCTTCATGCGGTGGTTTTAAAAAGAAGGTAATAAGTGATCGAACGGTGAGCCAGAGGTTAGAGATTAATCAAATTACTCGAGAATAATCAGGAGCTAATCGGTCAGCAATAATCGACGAATTTAAAACATTTAGCAATTCTTTACCTGGCTAAACTCTCCTTTTTCTTTTTTGTTTACACACTCATCTCTCATCATTTATCAATGCCTAGCCAATTTTTCTCCTCCTCAATCCTATTGCCTAGTTGCTTTTGTCCATATCATACACCTAGTTACATCGGCCTTCCAAGTAGAGCAGACAATTTGTTGTCATGCAAGTATAGAAGGTGGGGGCAAAACGAGGCAGTGAAGCACACAATTAGCTTCAGAGAAGCAAGAGCCGTCAGAGATAAAGAGTAGATAACAACTGAGAGAAAGGAGAATTGGATGGTGGATACCTTCATTGAAGTGAGGAGTATAGGGAAAATCCTTCCTAGAATCCAATCAATAACACAGTCAACGCAATGGATAGTGACAACGACTCCTTCCTAGTAAACTAATCGCAAAGCCCTAGCTCAAATACGCCTATGTTGACAAAAATTTTAATTTAATTGGAGACTCTACTAAGATTAAGTTTACTTGGGGCTAATTGGGTATAAGCAAGATTAATCAGCCACCGATTAATCGGATTTACCTATTAGTGGTCTACTAGGGGTAAAATTGCAACGAGACTCACTAGGGGTAAAATAATCCCTATTTTTAGAACTTGGGTGTGGTACCTGGCTCAGGGATTTTAACGCCGTGACCCGTATGGCTACGACGAACCTTTTCAAGGGATTTATCTTACAGCTTCCACCGAAAGAATTTGGGATCGAATTTCCGTACGGAAACTGATACCAACTTTGTCATGGCTCAGATAATCTCAATCGGAATTTGACAAGAATTTGGGATGAGAAGGGAGAATTTAGATCGGGTAGGGAAGAACACAGGAGATGGGGAATGTTCAGTATAGTTGGGTTTGATTCTTTCTTCATCGATAATCCACAAACAGTATCCCTTGCGCTTACATATAGCTCAGCCCATTGGGCTTGCAAGACCCCTCGGCCCATTCGGCACGCAGGCCCAATAACACATATCACTTTTGAATTGCTCTTTCCCCGCACCATTACACTCTCCATCAGCGTGACAGAATCAGAGGTCGGTCATGCTGCATGATACATTGGATACGTTTCTAGCTTTTCAACAAGTTCAAGAACACGTGACTTGAATAAACGGTTTAGTTATGGCATTTTTCGTACTACTGCCATGTTTTAGTTGCAGCGGGATTTCTTATTACGTTAGTGGTAATTTGATCTAGTTAATCAATAATTTAGTTAATAAACAATATGACAATTAATCGTAGGATTAATTTGATACGATCTATAAAGATTAAGAAAACTATATATTAAGGTCTAGTTTTGTCGGATACTTGGTAGTGTTACCATATATTAGTGTATGTTTGATGTATTGGTAGTGTTACAATATATTAGTGTATGTTTGATGTATAGGTGCATCCGGCATATCGTCATCTTGTACCTCTTCTTCATTTGGTAAATGAGGCAAGTGCATGTTTAGCCAGAGTGATCCTATGTGTTTGCTTGTTTACTATCTTTCTTAATGTGCATAAAAATGTGTATAAATATACTTTGTGCTACTGGACTGTACCATTGAAGTGGAAAGGAGGTAAGTGCATATTTGTGAATTGATCATCATTTGCATTTATGTGCATGGGTTAGGCCAGGTGATGATCCTATAACTAGTAAGGAATGTCCAGGTCAGATAGATGAGAAGGTTATACGATCAGACTCGTGAGCTCCTTGAGCGGAGTTAGAGGGTCGTATTACTAATCTGGACTATCCTAGGTCATGTCAGTAAGAAAGATATAGGATCAGGTTGTGACCTCTAAGTCCTACGGAAGTAGGCACTCCATGTGAGTGTAGTATTTGGACCTTGTATGAAAAAGGAAAGGGCTACGGTGAACCCTTTGCTATACTGGTATATGTTGCAGTAAATGCGCATAATGCATTGCATTCCATGCATGTCGGTGATGGTGAGATGAGTTACAACAAGTGATGATGAGATGTGATATATAGTTGGTGATTATTAGCACCACGTGATATCTGACTGTGACCTTTGCATATTATTGTCCTTTGTTTAAATACTGGTGATGTTTCCGGATGACATTCGCGTGTCACCGGACTGAGTCCGGTGGTCATTGCACCCTAGTCTTTCCTAGGAAGGGGTTCCTCTAGACGTTGTCTGGTGGAGTTTGATTAACTTCGTATAATGTATGCTATACGAAGTTATTATAAAAAAATTTACTATAAATATAAGTTATGTGTAAAGTATATTTAATAATAAAATAAAACATAATAAAATAATTAATACTTAAATAGTTTTTTTTTGAATAAAACGAATGATTAAAGTCAGGGGTGTGCCATTTTATACTGAACTGAAAAAACCGAACCGAATCAAACAAACCAAAAATTTTGGTTGGTATTTCGGTTCGGTTTCGGTTTATGGTTTTAGAAAACCGATCAAATTCAATGTTTCGGTTCCGGACTGTAGAAATCCCTCGTCATACCGGGCTCCAGGCCTCCAGCCCAATATGTAGGCCCATTTTTCTTCCACCCTGCGTCCCAGTATCATCCCGCGCCGATGGCTTCACCCTTCCTCCTCCACGCACGCAGCTTCCTCGGTTCCTTCCTCCCCCACCTCAAGTCCTTACTACTGTTACAAGACGTAAACGGCGAACGGCGGCGCGGCGGCGTCTTCCTTCTTCCCTCTGCGCAGCGGCGCCTTCCTTGCCCTGCGCAGCGGCGCCCAATATTGATTTCCGCATCGATGCCGCTTGCCACCGCAAATGTCGATAAATAACAAAAGGACGGATGCAGTATATACATAGGGCGGAGCAAGTTTGAGCGAGGGTATGAGAAAAATATCGGAGGGCAGCTGGGACATGGTTGGCCCCGGCCGTCGTACGGATGGCAACGGGCATCGCCCACAGGAGCCACAGAGGGGAGGCAGGTACACACGAACGACCGAAGAACAGAAGGGAACGACAAATCTAGGAGGAACAAAGGATTAGTTGAGCAATCAGAGGGTACAGCTCACCTCTGCACGTCAGGGTCCTAGCCCGCCACTTTCCCCGTAGTACCTGACCTGCATTTTGTTCTCTTGTTTTTTTAAAAAACTTTTTCTCTCACCGGCTCTATATGCTAGATTTACTGCAACAGAGTGATAGGACACTACTACATACTCCCATAGTCGAAACTTCGGACGGTCGAATGTTGAGGCTGGACCGGAAATCGTTGAAAACGGTGGATGGAAGACCTTTGGTAAAAATATCAGCAAACTGTGATGATGTGGGGACATGAATGACACAGACCTCACCTAGACCAACGTGGTCACTAACGAAATGAAGATCAATTTCGACATGTTTAGTGCGTTGGTGTTAAACGGGATTGTGAGATAAATACATGGCACTCACATGATCGCAGTAAACAATAGTGGATCGACGAGGTGGAACATGGAGCTCGATGAAAAGTTGGTGGAGCCAACAAGACTCGGCAACACAGTTGGCCACGTCACGGTATTCGGCCTCTGCGCTAGAGCGAGAAACGGTTTGCTAGCGTTTAGAGGACCATGATATCAAGTTGGCGCCTAGGAAGACACAAAAACCAGACGTGGACTTTCTAGCATCTGGACAGCCCGCCCAGTCAGCATCTAAGTAAGCAACCAAATCATGAGTGGATGAGTTGTAGAGCTGGAGACCGTAATGAGAAGTGCCCTTGATGTAGCGGAGGACTCGTTTGATAAGCTGATAGTGAGAATCATTTGGGGTGTGCATGAACAGACATATTTGTTGGACTGGGTAAGAGATGTCTGGGCGAGTAAGAGTAAGATATTGTAAAGCGCCAGCAAGACTACAGTAGAGAGATGGATCGGAGAAGGGACGTCCAGTATTAGAAGAAAGTTTAGATCGAGTGTCGATGGGTGTGGAAATGGGATTGTAGTTAAGCATATTAGCACGTTCAAGGATCTCAAGTGCATATTGTTGTCGAGAGAGAAAGAGACCAGATTTAGTGCGGTGTACATTGATGCCTAGAAAATGATGAAGATCACCTAAATCGGTCATGGAAAATTCAGAACGTAAGGCAGTGATAATGGAAGATAGAAGTGCGTTGGAGTTGGCCGTTAAAATGATGTCATCAACATAGAATAGGAGATATGCTAATGAGGAGCCACGCTGAAGAATAAAAATAGATGGATCACATTTAGATGGTATAAAATCAAGAGATAAGAGATAAGAAGTAAATCGAGAAAACCAAGCTCGAGGAGCTTGTTTGAGACCATAGAGAGAACGATGCAGAAGACAAACATGTTGAGGGTGAGCAGAGTTTTGAAACCCGGATGGTTGTGAACTGTAGACTGTTCCATGGAGATGACCGTGGAGAAAAGCGTTTTTGACATCGAGTTGATGAATAGGCCATCGGTGAGAAGTGGCAAGGCTAAGAACAGTTCGTATAGTGGTGGGTTTGACCACCGGACTAAATGTCTCCCCATAATCTATCCCAGCTTGCTGAGTGAATCTGCGAAGAACCCAGCGTGCCTTGTGACACGCAAGACGACCATTGGAATGAAATTTGTGACGAAAAATCCATTTGCCGGTAACAATGTTGGCACCCGGCGGAGGGGGCACTAGAGTCCAGGTTTGGTTACAGGTCAAGGCTTGAAATTCCTCGAGCATCGCATTGTACCAGTTTTGGATCTTTGAGAGCTGCACGATAGGAGGAGGGAACAGGAGAAATTGTTGGCGAAACAGGTTGCACGGTGAGAGAAAAAGTGGTATTTAGGCATGGAAAAACCAGCTTTTCCCTCTAGTAACCATTTGGTGCGCATTTTCCGGTGGATCAACTGGTTTGGATTTAGGCGGTGAGCTAGCACACATGGCGCGGGAGGACTAGACGAAGGTGCGAGCGCATCTGGTGGAGACGTGGAGTAGTCAAGGGGGCAACAGATGGCGCAACAGAAGCAGGCGCAGGAGCATGCACAGGGACAGATGGGGTAGCTGCATGCATGCGCTGGAGCATGCATGTGTGCATTCGTGTTTGCATGCGCTGGTACAGATGGCGCAGGCACAAGGTATGTGAGGTGGAGGTGCTGATTTCCTGATGGATGTTTGGCTGTGGCAGATTGTCTGTGGTAGGCATGGTAGGGGAAGGGGAGCCGGTAGAGTAAGGGAACGTAGATTCATCGAAGGTTACTGGCGAGATAAAATAACCCGGCCGGCGGCTGTGGAGATCAAAGCAACGATAACCTTTGTGTTCAGGAGGATATCCGATAAACACACAGCGAAAGGAACGTGGGGCAAGCTTATTATGTGGCGAGGTGGCAATGGTATTAGGGAAACATAAACACCCAAAGGTGCGGAGATGATCGTAGGTAGGGTGAACACCATGAAGACGAAAATAGGGCGTGAGAGAGTTGATAGCCATAGAAGATCGACGGTTAAGAAGGTGCGTAGCAGTGTGAAAGAGCCTCGACCCAGTATTGGGGCGGCATGGATGCATGAACGAGAAGAGTTCGAAGAATATCATTGTAGTGTGTATAGCTCGTTCGGCTTTGCCGTTTTGTGGGGAAGTACGAGGGCAAGAAAGACGAAGCGCCATGCCATAACGTTCAACAACTTACGCCATCTTCACCGAACTAACTAATAACTACATAACTTAGAATAAATAAACAAGTGGCTTGCACCTTAATTAGTTGTTTAACCATAGGTATACGTGAGCTAGTAGTGTGGTTTCTTTTGATTGCCTCTTTGTTTCTGGAAGGGACCACACTAAGTAAGGTCAGTTTTGGAAACATGGTGGTTGTGGTGTGTATATATATATATATATATAT
>SPJY01037796.1:0-147750 GCA_005191435.1 Raddia distichophylla | reverse complement strand
ATATATATATATATATACACTTATATACTTCATGAGCCGTAATCAGGCCTCAAGCCGGAGCTTCCACGTCACCATGAATTCTGCCTCTGTCCACATCATTCTTAAAGATTTGGACCATCCATTGCAGATCCGATGGCCCCAGGCAGACGGTCGGGTTCTGTGGCCGTGGTTTGGCCACGTAGCCTCTGTCTTATCTTGCTTATCAGCCCCCTTGCCTTCCCAGGAAGCACGCAATCCCCCACGGCTTTCCTACCTGCGTCCCTCTCGGCTGCTCCGCCTGCGAGCCGCCGCCGCCGCCGCCGCTACCACTGCATCGCTGCACCCCGCTCTTTCTCTAGCCCGCCGCCGCCAGGCGACGCTGTCCCCCAGCTCCTTCCGGCGGCGCCTCCTTGGACGGACGGCAGCAGGCGACGGAGAGGCCTCGGCTACCGTTGCCGCCTTCCTCCTTTCCTCGCCTTCTTCTTCCTCTACATCGGCTTTCTCCTGGGGTTGGCCCCATCTCCTCCCGCTACCGTCGGCCTATGCCGTCCCCCTGCTCCATTCAGCGGTGCCTTCATCGACGGCAGTGACGGCGAGTGACGAAGCGGACGAACCTCCGGGTCCTGGCGTAGCCGTCTGTACCATGCACAAAGGCAATCCCTATAATTTTCATTAACTGACACTACACGTTATTGTTAGTTGTAATTACAGTAGGACCGACCGGTCGAAAATCCACGTTCTTGTCATGGTAATATAACATGCAAATGTTGGCATCATGCAACTGGACTGCTGAAGGCCAACCTCTGATGGATTCTTAGCTCGAGATCCTGCTGCCTCCCCCTCCACTCCCCATATATACTGGACTATTCCTTGTTACAAGTACAGCACAAGCTAGCGCTTGTCTTCTCCGTATCATACGTCCACTTTTTTTTTCCCCTTCTGGTACAGATGATTTTAGGTACGCATGGACATCTTGACATCTTGTTATATACTTGTCGGCCGGATGCATCGAGATCATATAACTCAGGATTAAGGGATTCGGAGCTGAGAGGTGAGAGCAAACTCAGCTAAGTCCTCACTGCAGTTGTAGATAGTTGACGTGAATAATATTATTTATATTGCTTCTTAATTAACCGACAAAAATACTATGACAAAAATACGGTGACAACCATATTAATTGGGAACTTTTAAGGTTTCCCGTATACATACTTAGGTCAAAATACTATATTGTTTTGCATGTCAAAAGTACAAGATACCCAAATTTGACAGTAATTTATATTTGATTATTTATAAAATCAAATAAAATTAGGGCGCGCCTACGGATCGGACGTCCGTTCGGCCGGCCCGTCGAACGGACGCTCGGCCCACGAGCTAGCAAGCACGCGCGGGAGTTCCTAGCTGCTGCATGCATGCAACCGCGTCTATCCCGCCAAAAATTGAAAGCATGCACGCAGCTGCGTGGGAGTCCCTTGGGTTGCATGCACGATGATGCAATCGCAGACGTCAGAGAAGATTCTTTTTTTTTTGTTTTTTTAAACTATCATAACTTTTGACTGGGAGCTCCAATCGACAAACCGTTTTCACCAACGTGTTCCTCGTATTTTTTCGAACAAAACAAGACCCATGTTGCTATATAAATTTTTACTGGAATAATTTGTCTATACTAATAGAATAATTAATTTTGACTATTGGAATAATACGTCTAATACGATGGAACAACTTGGTATTTGGCCTGCTGGAACAATAGGCTAAACCCAATTGAAACAATGCATTTGGTCTGATGGAACAATTTGCATACCTATTGGAACAATGTATATGGTCTGCTGAAATAGTAAAAAGAAATGCCTACTAGAACAAGAAGGTTTGCCTACTGAAACAATAATTTTTTTCTACTGGAACAACAAGGTTTGCCTACCGACTGAAACAATAAGGTTTGTGCTACAGGAACAGTTAAACTTTGCCTACTGAAACAATAACTTTTGCCTTATGGAACAATAAATTTGCCTTATGAAACAATAACGTTTATATTCTGAAACAATAACTTGTGCCTTCTGAAACAAATAAGATTTGTCTACTTGAACAATAAATTTTGTCTACTGGAATAGAAAAATGTTAGATTGTATGGAACAATATGTTGACATGTTGGAACAAAAATTTTTGACCACTGGAACAGAAATGTTAGTTTACTGGAACAAATACGTTAACATGTTGAATCAAGAAAAGTAGGCTATTGAAACAGAAATGTTGGTTTGTTGGAACAATTAATATATCCTATTGGAACAGTACGTCTAATCTGATGGAACCTTTGCGAACAAAACACACACACTGCTGGAATAAAAAAATAATGATGGAACAACAGGTTATACATGTGGAACAAGAAACACACACTGCTAGCAAAAAAAATGATAGAACAACATGTTATATGTGTGGAACAAAAAAACAAACTGCTGAAACAAAAAAAATGATGGAACAACAGGTTATACATGTGGGACAAAAAACACACACTAATAGAATAAAAATAAATAAATGATGGAACAGCTTGTGATATGGGTGGAACAAAAAACACACTGTTGGAACAAAAAATGATGGAACAACAGGTTATACATGTGGGACAAAAAACACACACTGCTGGAACAAAAAAAATAATGATGGAATAACAGGTTACATGTGGAACAAGAAACACACACTGCTAGCAAAAAAAATGATAGAACAACATGTTATATGTGTTGAACAAAAAACACACACTGCTGGAACAAAAAAATTTGATGGAACAACAGGATATACGTGTGGGGATAAAAAACACACACTGCTGGAACAAAAAAATAATGATGGAACAACATGTTATATGGGTGGAACAAAAAACACACTGTTGGAACAAAAAATGATGGAACAACAGGTTATACATGTGGTACAAAAAACACACACTGCTGGAACAATAACTTTTGCCTTCTGGAACAATAACTTTTTTGCCTTCTGGAACAATAACTTTTGCCTTCTGAAACAAATAAGGTTTTGCCTATTGGAACAATAAAGTTTTTCTACTAGAACAATAAAGTTTGTCTGTTGGAACAATGAGTCTAGCCTCCCGGAACAATCTATCTTGCCTGCTGGATCAATGAGTCTAGCCTCTCGGAACAATCAATCTTGCCTGCTGGAACAATTTGTATACCCTTGTTGGAATAATGTATTTGGTCTGCTGAAACAATAGGCTAAAACCAATTGGAATAAAAAAATATCTAGTCTGATGGAACAACTTGTATACCTATTTGAACAATGTATTTGGTCTGCCAAGGTTCTAAAAGTCGCTATTCGCTAGTTGGTCGGTGAGGTGGGGAATAGGGTTAAACGGGATTAATCGAACATATAAATCAGTATTAGTCAGAATTAATCGGGATTAATCAGTAATCGTTCCTAACCGGAGGACAACAGACTAATCGGGGATTAATCGGGATTTTTAAAACCTTGGGTCTACTGAAACAATAGACTAAACCCAATTGGAACAAATATGCTTAGTCTGATGGAGCACAACTTGTATAAATTTTACTAAAACAATTCGTATATACTAATGGAACAATTAATTTGGTATATTGGAACGATACGTCTAGTCTGATGGAACAACTAGCATACCTATTGAAACAATGTATTTGGCCTGCTGGAACAATAATAGAAATGCCTACTGGAACAACAATGTTTGCCTACTGGAACAATAATTTTTGCTTGATGAAACAACAATGTTTGCCTACTAGAACAATAAAAGTTGTCTACTGGAATGATAAGGTTTGCCCTACTAGAACAGTTGAACTTTACCTACTGGAACAATAACTTTTGTCTTATGGAACAAATAAGGTTTTGCCTACTGAAACAATAAAGTTTTGCCTACTGGAACAATAAAGTTTGTCTACAGAAACAATAAGTTTTGCTCTACTGGAACAGTTGAAATTTGCCTACTGAAACAATAACTTTTGCCTTCTGAAACAATAACTTTTGCCTTTTCGAACAAATAAGATTTTGCCTACTGGAACAATAAAGTTTGTCTACTGGAAAAATAAAGTTTGCCTATTGAAACAATGTATTTGGTCTACTGGAACAATGAGTCTAGCCTCTCGGAACAATCTATCATGCCTGCGGAACAATGATTCTAGCCTTCCGGAACAATCAATCTTGCCTGCTGAAACAATTGTACCAATGAAAAATAAAAAAATTCAAAAAATAGAAAAAAGGAAAAGTATTTAAAATGACTTCATTAGGAATTTAGATGAATTATAAAATTTGTTCTGCGCAATTTGGACTCCAAATGAAAAAATACAAAAAATGAGAAATGAAAAAAAACATAATCACAAACATTTGCATTGGGTGCTCGCGTACTTGGGTGCTCGCATACGAGCTAGCTAGCTAGCGCTGCTTTGGCCTCGTGCGTGGACTGTCCCGTCGGAGCCGCGCACGATCGTCGGCTCGTGGGCTCGGTGGGCCGACATGGGCTGTGCCGTCCGACAGCGTCGGACGTAAGATTCAAAGCATTTTCGAAAAATTAAACCTCACCATATAAAATATAGAACAGCAGGTTCACCTGTTAATTTTGTATTTTTGTGATTGTTCATTTTTTTTATTTATTTGGAATTTTCTGGATTTTATCTAGAAGAGGAATTTCCATGGGTTGCGGGTGAGGGCGTGCTCGGTGACCAATCAACTGTTGTTCCATGTAGGCTATCTAGATCCCAAGGGTGTCACAACCACTGCATGTTGCTACCCAGATTTTTAAATTGTTATCTAGAAATTTATTATTGATGTGTATATATTTAGGCTACAAATATTTGGCATAAAAACGTTGCATGTTATCGATCCCATTATATGATAGTGCTTGATTATCATGTTAAAATTGAACTTTGTTGCCACTTGTAGTATATTTTTCCTAAAGCCAATCCTTTGATTATATAAGGGTAGTTGCTTGGGAATAGGACATGTTATCATCATTCAAAACTTCTATCAGTGGGCTTGGATTACCCATTGGCATTTGAAATTAAACAACTAAAATCTATGTGGCGTGTAGACTCGGGGTGACGTGATTGGTAGCGTGGGGTCGTGGATCCCCACTGTATGCATGGCATGTGGTGAGGCATAGCATGGATTCGTACCGTGTATATTTGAGTATGTGGTGTATACCCGTCTCGACAGTAGGGGCGGCTACGACTTGAGGACTCCAAGGTCGCTAGACCACTCTCGTTGGACGACTTGCGGGTGCATGCGGCGGTAATGCCGTTGGGTACGTATATATGCCTCGACAATAATAAGGGTGGCCTATGACTTGTGAGGATTCCAAGGTCGTAGACCACTCTTATTGGATGACATATGTGACAACAGTGAAGGACCAACTCTTTGTGACTATCTCACCTTCGCCTTACAGTACCACCTTGGATGCGGATAGTGGTAAAACCCTAGTTCGCTGCTTGGAAAAACTAGTTTGGGTTCGTCTTCCTACATAAAGGGTGCTTCTCGTCTCGTGAGGTGAATCCGAGGTCGGTGGGTCACTCTGAGTGTGCGGGCCCGAATTTGGGGACCCGGGTAGTGGCTTTATTCTATTCTCCGGTTTACTGGGAATACGATTCTAGGGGTAAAGTGTACACACTCTACAGAGTTTTAACCAAACTTTTATGACAGCCGTGCCCGCAATCACGAGCGGTAAAGAGGATCTTACACTAGTAGTACCACAACATTTTTAACTAAAACGGGTTGTTGAGGAGCTGATGTGGTTTTGGGGTACCCGAGTAGTGGTGAAACTCGGTATGATTCTAGGTATTCTGAGCGGTAGTGAAGCTCGTGGTATGAAAATACATTCTTAAATGGATGAATCTCATAGGATAACTTAAATATAAATTTGCTTTGTTACAAAATTTGAGAACTTAAAAGATAGGCAATTTTTGTTAGGCAAAGATAATCACCACTATTCCATTGTACCTGCATTGCATGCTAAGGATGGTAGCTTGTTGAATATTTGCGTACTCACCCCGCATTTCATGCGGGCTGTTCAATCCAACGAGCAGGTGAAGATAACTCTGACCGGGACTACTTCGAGGAGTACTTTGATGAGTAGCAGGCTATCTAAGGGCTTCCTCAATAGTCAGAAGCCTTGGCTTTTGCTCGACTCTACCATTTATATCCGCTGATGAACTATGTTTTAAATAATATTTGTGATGTAATAGTTTAACAGTCGGTATGGATGATACATTTACATTTGGTTTATATTGAACAAATATGTTATTAACTCTGATGGAAAGTTGTGAACTAGCCTATGATTCTTGGGGCTAGTTTGTATGCATGATTAGGGATTGGTGCTTACATCGATCCTTACATTCTGACAGCTCGTAGATTTTTCCTTATTTTTCTAAAAGGAATTCGAAGCTCGAGTCTATTGGCGTGCTGCACAACTTATTTATCTACCTTCAGAAAAATGCTCATAAGTTTTAGAGTTAAGTAAAGATAGCGACAAGACCATTTATTAGAGAACAAGTTTTTGTTGCAATCTGTTTTTACTTTTTTTTTTGAAAAGATGCTCTAGCCATTTGGTTTGATTAGATTTTTCTATAGCCACTTTCTCTTTGATTTCTTCTTGTTTGCACTCTTGACAATCAGGACCATGGTTTGAAAATCTCCACGTCTTTGTATGAATTTTATTCATGCCATTTGGGGTGCGGTGGCGGCTTTCTATGCTCCTCAAGGGCGCACTCAGCATGGCGGAGGAAAGCATGGCAATGATGGTGTCTTCCCTTGTTCCTTGAGACCGCGCTCTAGACGGCGGAGGGCGAGTATGGCGTCGGCGTGCTCCTCGAGGCCACGTTATGTGTGGAGGAGCAACCACAGGGGGCAACATGCTCGTCGAGGGAGGAGCCAATGAGGTGGTGGGCACGAGGAAGGGAGGCGGACACACGGAGCCGGAGGAATTAAGGATGTGCGAGTGTAGCCCAATATTAGTTGGATGAGATTTGTTTTATAACAGTGGACGTACTAGGTAGCTACTTGGTTTGTGTTTTTAAAATTTGAGAACATACTATAACTAGGGGTTTTTTAATAGTTGAGATATATGTTTAACGTCTTTATTTTACATATGTCTTTATTTTACATATATGGATGAGAGAACAGAAAGGGATAAAGTAGCTAATAAGAGTAAATCAACAAATTTCAAGATATGTGCGCGCATACTAGTACATATGAAGTCATATTAATTAATTTTAGAGATTGTTATAGCTAGTTCATATTGGAGAGGTTACTTATATATTTACTATCCATATGTGAAACGATAGTTGACTCTACCATGGGACAAACTTTGAGCAAGCACTATATATTCACCTTTTAATGAACTAAAGCAAAATCCTTTATTAAATCCATATATAATAATAAAGTTCCCAAACATTCAAGCAAAATATTACATCAACAAGTGCACACAGTATTTCGCGGAGTTGGGGTTGTTTATCATAGATATGTACCCAGCCGCGAATTATTTGAATGGGATTAAAAGTTCGTACACACTCTCATCACTTCAATAACAACATCCACACATATTTCTTGCACGTAAATTATTCACTTGGAGTCCTGCAACTGTTCTGGTTCCATTGTTGCTCATGATCGCATTATTTGCTCTGATCACCAGTTGCATTTGCAATAGCCACAGTACCTTGAACCTATTTAAATGGAAGAAGATTAGGACAAAGACGTTGTACGGTATTCATGAATTTATATAGTAGACGTACAAAAACCTCTTATTTTACTCCCTCTCATGCATGAAAAACATGTTGTTTTACCATCAGGCTCCATGTCTTGTAGCCCTTAGATTAAATCAAGATTAGTGCAGGTAAACAGGGTTCTATTCATAGCGGGTATACCCGTTAGAGGTATAGATATAGAAATGTTAGTGTAATTTGAATGCAATCATAAATGCTTATACTCTGCAATGTTCCTGGCCGGTGGACAAATAAAGATGTTCTGATCGTTTGAATAGATTATCGATACTCAAATACGCAATTTAAATCGTGTGAGTCTATTCAAATACGCAATTTAAATCGATACTCAGTAATGGAAAAAGGCCCGCGAATGTGAAAAAGATACTCAGATCAGATGAACTGCTATTGAATCGAATAGATACCCAGAAAATACTTAGATGAACTGAGTATCTATTTCACATACTCAGTAATGTGAAAATACCCAGAAAATACTTAGATGAACTGAGTATCAATTTCACATACTCAGTAATGTGAAAATACCCAGAAAATACTCCGATGAAATAGATACTCAGTAATGTGAAATAGATACTCCGTAAATACTCAGATGAACTGCTATTGAATCAATAGATTACTCGAGTATATTTAACAATAGAGATTGAAATGAAATCTGAAGAACATGAACGAGCCGGGGGGAGACTGCCGCCATGCTGAGGAGGGGAGGTTGCCGCCACGCCCAGCCAAGGGAGAGGGGACCGCCGCCATGCCGTGCCGGTCTGGACCTAGGGAGGATCGGGCGCCGAAAATCTCTTAGATCCATGCACGAAACCAATGCCCCAAAATCTCATACATCTCATAATCATGCACAAAACCAATACCCGAAAATCACATACCCGAAATCTCATGCGGGTGCCGAGGTCTCGGCAGTGGAGGAGACGGCGGCGGAGACACGGAGGAGCTCCATTGCGGCAATATAGTGGATGCCGGCGAGTTTCACTGCGGTATGCCGGAGTATCGCCGCCAGGGAGACATGGAGGAGCTCCATTGCGGCGATGTGGTGGACGCCGCCGAGCTTCGCTGGATTATGCCGGCGTTTCGCCGTCGGGAAGACATAAGAGGAGCAGGGAGCTTTTGCGTGCTCAGATCTGATACGCAATGGGGGTGAGGACGAAGGCATTTGATTTTTTATTAATGATACATGTTAATGATGCTGCTTTGATTTTTTTTTTAAATGCCCTTAACGGGTATACGAATAGAAACCCAATAACAAAATACAAAGTCACACCTCTGATCGGGAATTGACTCAGATCAATCCGACGGATCATAAGACGGGAGCACAGGCTCCCTAGAGTCCCAAACATTTTTACTATATATATATATGGTTTACATATTCCAAAACGAATAGTGTCGGGGATAGAATTACGGCCTATTGCCATGGCCCACTCCCTGACGAAATTGGATTCAATATTCAAATTGGATTTTCCATTCAAACTACAGTTAACATTTGAATTTTTTAATCCATTTTAAATTTAAAATTGAATTCAAATTTAGACCAAATTTAAATTCAATTTAAATTTTATATTCAAAACTCAAGTCGTATTTTCAATTCAGGATTCAAGCAAGTTATAAAAAATGATTTGAAATTTAAATTCAACCCAAATTAAAAAAAATAAATTCAAATTTTAGTATGAAAACTCAAATCGGATTTTAAATTCAATATTCAAGGTGTATTGAAAATTCAAATGTATTTTCAAATTCAAAATCTAAAAATGAAAAATAGATTTCAAATTCAAAACAAATTTTCAAATCTAAATCGAATTCAAAATTGAAAATCAATTTGAAATTTGATATACTATAAAATAAAAAATATGAACTAAGAAGAAGTGAGATCTTGCGAGAGAAAGTTGTATACTGTCGTTCGATCAAATCGAGCGAACGAAGTCATAAAACGTATTGAGATAATATTTCATTCTTCTATATACCACCGTTCAGTATGATTTGGTACAGTTCACTCAGCCAAACAAATAGATGGACACAAATTCCGTATCATCCCATATAGGAACCATCTCATTCAGATAACCAAACACACTCTCTAAGTGGATGCGTACGTGAGCCAATTAAGAAGAGCATGCATACATGTTGTCCTGAAACACCATGTTAAAAGAAACACCCCACCCAACGGGAGCTTGTGCGATATCCGCCTGAACAATGGATGCCCTTTGCACGCGCGATAATGTTTGCCTTGGGGTTCGGCGCATCAAGCACAGTCCAATCGTTGACGCCAATCGAACCGAATTCGAAAGGAAAGGGTGATGGGATCATTCGCTGTTGGTTCACAGGGTTTGGTCCAGCAACCACGTGGTGCAGGTACAAATGCATGCGAATCTCATTCTGGCAGAGCACACACTGGCCTGGAGCGATCTGGTAGTAGGGAGCAGCCATGGTTTGGAACAAGTCAGCAGGGCTTAGGAAAGCTAAGGTTTATCAGACTCTTAATTTCCTGGTGTTATTGGCTCTTGTGGTTGTGGGTACTTATAGAATCCGGCCTGGTAGGTTTGTGACTTTGTGATATGTTAACCATATATATTGACGACCAGCAAGGAGTTTGCTATTTTTATAAGTATCAATTGCGTTAATTGCATATATCCATGGAGCATATAGGAGCAGAAACTTATATGATTAATTCATCGGTCGTAAATCAAATGTATGAAACTGAACGGGAGCGTATCTCATTTTGTGTAGACTTGGCGTCCTTTGCGATGTCAAAAAGACATGACTGTTAGGGATGTGATCGGATCGGATAAGGTCGGATATCGTTCTATTCATATCCGTATCCGTATTTTTTACCGAATACAAATTCGAATACAAATGTGTCGAATATGAATACAAATTCGAATAATACTGGATAACATCGGTTACGAATACGGATCGAATACAGATCGAATAACACAAGGATACAGATACGGTTAGTCGAATAGTTAAAATTAATTTCCAAAAATCCATTCCAAATTTAAACAAAATATGGTCAAAATTTAAATTTAAAAGTGGAAATTTATAACATTAGTAAAAAAACAAAACATTAGAAAGTCTATACACGAATATTATTAATTTAGTCTAGATTTAAAATTTTTTAAAAAATTAAAAGTTGGGAAAGTATCAATAAAAAATTAGAGAAATACATTAAAAAATTCGAGAAATACATTCGGATAATATCCATATTTTATATTCGGATATTATCCGAACAAAAACTCAGATATTCCTTATCCACCGAATAATCAGTGCTCCGTATTCGTATCCATGTCCACGCCAAATTATCCATATCCATATCCTTATCCGTAAAAATAGCCGAATATCCTTAAAACTATCCAAATCACTATCCGATCAATTCGGTCGGTCAGTCGGTCGGTTGGATAATATCCGTACCATTTTCACCCCTAATGACTGTCATAGATTAAGATTGACCATGCAGTATATTTAACTCTTAGGCCAAGCATCGTAGGTCTGCAGCCACACCGGATCGATATTCATACTTCTAGAGTTCACACTAATTACCGTGGCATGTATCTAAGTAATTTGACTAGGACTAAAATTGATGTTTGGTGAGGGCATTACCCACTTTCTTGGAACATTAAGCAAGTAGCCAAGTAGGCCATTAATGTTATATTGCATTAACCATGGTTATTTTCGATATGAACATATATAAAATGGCGAGCGCCAGACGTCGGACGTCCGATCCGCCGAACCAATGACGTCATCACTGCAACTTGAGAAATGCCTACTAAAACTTGAAAAAATAACTAATGAAACTTTGGCAACCTGATGATGAAACTTGACGGTTCAAAATGTTTTACGAGTATGAAATCCAAGTTTCAATAAGCAAAAAACAAGTTAATTTCCTGGTGTTATTGGCTCTTGTGGTTGTGGGTACTTATAGAATCCAGGCCTGGTAGGTTTGTGACTTTGTGATATGTTAACCATATATATTGACGACCAGCAAGGAGTTTGTTATTTTTATAAGTATCAATTGCGTTAATTGCATATATCCATGGAGCATATAGGAGCAGAAACTTGTATGATTAATTCATCGGTCGTAAATCAAATGTATGAAACTGAACGGGAGCGTATCTCATTTTGTGTAGACTTGGCGTCCTTTGCGATGTCGAAAAGACATGACTGTCAAAGATTAAGATTGACCATGCAGTATATTTAACTCTTAGGCCAAGCATCGTAGGTCTGCAGCCACACCGGATCGATATTCATACTTCTAGAGTTCAAACTAATTACCGTGGCATGTATCTAGGTAATTTGACTAGGACTAAAATTGATGTTTGGTGAGGGCATTACCCACTTTCTTGGAACATTGAGCAAGTAGCCAAGTAGGCCATTAATGTTATATTGCATTAACCATGGTTATTTTCGATATGAACATGTATAAAATGGCGAGTGCCAGGCGTTGGACGTCCGATCCGCTGAACCGATGACGTCATCACCGCAACTTGAGAAATGCCTACTAAAACTTGAAAAAATAACTAATGAAACTTGGCAACCTGATGATGAAACTTGACAGTTCAAAAAGTTGTACGAGTATAAAATCCAAGTTTCAATAAGCAAAAACCAAGTTTCAGTAGGCAAAGGCCGAAGTTTCAATCATGAAATCCAAAGTTTTGATGTTAAAACCCAAAAGTTTCAGCGGACGAAAACCTAAGTTTAAACTAAAACAAGCTCAAGTTTCAGTAGTAATAATCGAAGTTTCAAAAGCTAAACATCCAAAGTTTTGGTGCAAAAAATTCAAAGTGTCGGTGGACGAAGTGCAAGTTTCAGCAGAGAAAAGTTCATGTTTTGCTAGGCAAAACCAAAGTTTCCATGGTGAAATTCAAAAAGTTTCAAAGCGGAAAATCCAAAGTTTCACAAATATAAAGTCCAAGTTTTAGAGCGTGCAAACCCATGTTTCGGAAGGCAAAATCACAGGTTTCGTCCCGAAAAAAATAAGAGTTGGACCTCCTCCTTGCCTTCTTCCCTAAATCCGACGAGCCTCTACCCTGTGCTCGTCGAATCCAACTACAAAAAGCAACCCCCCCAATTTCGTACTTACATGCTTGACATTTTCATGCGAATGAGGGTTTCACTTCCTTCCTAGCCGTCTTCTTCTCCAAAATCCAGTGGGTTATGTGCTCTTTGTCTTCTTCTTCCTTACAATAACCTAGCTTCTACGTGAAAAGAGATGAGAATTTGAGGAAGAGAGAGACTAGAAGAGGGGAGAGATGGAACAAAAGAAGGTGTGCAGCTCCTGTTCGTTGGCCTCGCTCTGCATGGACGTGAGAAGCTCTGAGCGTGAGCTCCTTTTTTTTGGAATCCAGACTACGGACTTCAGCTTTGCGGACTATAAACGCGTTGAATAAAAGCAAGGACAGTGTGCAGTGTTGTCTGTGGGACCTAGCGTTGGGAGCAGGTGGTTGTGCGCTGCAACCCCACATCCCTCGCGCGCGGCGTGCGCGGCACGCCCAGGCTCGTCCGAGCATGTCGAACGACCGACGGGTAGTGTTTCCGATATAAAATTATGCCGCACTTGGCTCAAAAAATATGCCTCGTTACATTTGGGTTTAACAAATTACTTGGCCTAAAAGAAAAAAAAAAGGCTAGAGCTATATATGATCTATGTTTCTCTGTAATTCCCGTTTTTCATTCACAAAGATCTATTCAATTGACATCTAGCTGCTCTGCATGTATGCAATGGAAAACACGTTTCTTGTCTCATATCTAACTGTATATATGCAATGGAAAACAAGTTTTTTTTTGTCTCGTATCTAACTGCTACCGATCTCTTATGGCCAATTTATGTTCGACTTCTTAAAAAGATGTTGAACGTCATGGGACTTCAACTTTCTACGTACATGGTGCTCAAAATTATAAATAGGATAAAATTGAGACAAATAATCAGTGTGATTTCAACTACTCAATATATCCTGTGTACCACTTGGTGCAAGTACGTACAAGTTCATGCATGTGAAGCTTATTCTGGCAAAGCACACGCTGACTGGGAGTTTGGTAGTTGGGAGTAGCTATATGCATGGGTTGCTTATGAAACAGAAGGTTTATCGATCAAACTCCTCGTGTGTTAGGTCTTATTATGGGCAAGGGTCAAGGGCGCATGGTGTCACCTCTCAATTTTAACTTACTTTAAGGGTCGACGATCCCATGCACTAACCCCTGAATTAGTACGCTAGCGCGGAAGACCACATAGCCGATACAAGCATACATCGATAAATAAATCCCTGAATATTACAATCATTGTTACACCCTTAGACGAATTTAGTAAGGCGGCCCATACACGCCTTAAATTACAAAACAATGTTTAGAGTACAGCGGTCACCGAAATATTCACCCAAAAGAATTCCTATCGACTACGGTCCATCAGCGACTGGAGCGACCCCTAAGACTCCTCAAGTTCACCATAGTCCTGTCCGTCGTCTTCGTGACACTCGCAAGGGTCAACCTCGACTCCATCGACTACAAGAAGTAAGAAGGCGAGGTTAGCGTCATCCAAACACTGGCTAGTTAACACTTCCCTTAATGCATAAAGCCAAGAAGTTTAGAAGGCTTTATTTGGAGATAAGGTTTATTTTATTTGAGTAAAGCCAAGTTTATAAGATTTTGAAAACATCCTAATTAGCATCAACTAGAATTTGATCTTATTAATACAAATCAAGGATTTCCATCTTAACATGCACCCAAACCCAATTAACCAACCAATCACACCAACCAACCCACAAATGACCAACTCTCATCCAAAAACACAACCAGCTTTACTGTCGGCACCCGATTTACAATATCGGATTCCACCTGCGTAAACACGTACTAGTCCCAAGGATCATGGCTAGTACACACAGATATACAGAAACGAAACATTGCCAACGATTTTATTACAAGAGGGAACATAGTCCAGTACAACAACACAAACAACGGCTCGCAGTCCGCAAATCAAAGTACACAACGATACAAGCCTAATACAACATCTAGAATTTTATTCACCCCACAGGCACGACGGCTGTAGGAACGCGTAACCCTAATCTTCATACTCTTCATCGGAGAACGCCTCCTCGACGTAGTCCGGATCCTCCTCCTCGGACGGCGGGCCATACTCAGATGGACCAGCTGTTGAAAATTTGAAAAGGGAGAGGAGAAAAGGAGAGTGAGTACAAATTGTACTCGCAAGTCCGGAATTATGCAAATGTGGTTTAGTACAAGGAAAGCTTAGGATATTTTGCGAAAATTGCAATTATTAGCCTAGTTTTGACAAAGCGATTTGGAAACAACAAATCTTAACATTTTTTTTGGGCTCTTCTCAAACGGTTCTCGCCAGTTGGCCTCAGTGCCATAGCAAGAACAAAATCCTTTCTCATTTTTCTTTCACAAACCGGCTAGGTCCATTCCGCGCGACACTTCCCGATAGGCCGTCACCCAATTCGGAATATCGCCGGTGGCACCTAGCTCAAACGAAATCCTTCTCAAATCCTTTACTCATCTCAAATTCTTTGCTCAAAAACCCTTTCTAAATTGGTTTTATAAATAAAGAATCTACCATATAATCAGTCCCTTCGCACGCTCATAACCGCGAGCACGGCTATCATGACAGTTTTAACTCTGCAGAGTGGGTACGCCTTACCCTCAAGAGACTACGCACCTAGACAGTGTTTCGCCACAAGACCGCAAACCACGAGGACCAACGATCGGGCCCGTCCCATACCGGGGCTCGAGGTCGCACTGTAATGGCTCAGTTCATAGGATCATAAGATGAGCAGTCCTTAGACTAGGGGAGATTTGATATTTTAGCCCAGTTCCAAAACCGGTGCCGCACTGCACCAACCGACAAAATATCTCCCTAGTCGGAATGTTTTTGGGGTAAGAGGAAATTCATTTCCTACCCAAGCATCACCCTTGATGCGCTATCTTTAAATCATCCTTTCCCAAACATTTCTCAACAACAATCTCATTTCACACAAATGATTGAATCATTCCGCATAAATAGTTTTAAGCATTTATCCTACCACAACGAGTATATAAATATGAGCAACTTGTAGTTTAGCCTTAGGTTTAATCCTACCATATTTCTTACCTTTCTATTCGGCATGATATCTAAGTCTAGGAAATACGGCGTTTATCCTTTTCAAACTAGCATGCATATTTTCAAATCTAGCAAGCATTTTCTAAATAACCGAAAATGGCTTCACAATATGATCAAAGGGGGACTTGCCTTGATCGGTTCCGGGGAAAGCGAAGGGGACGTCGTCGATCGGGTCTTCGGGAGCTTGACCTCCTAAATGCGCACACGCATGCAAAGCAATACAACACACAATAAGCAAAATATTTTATGTCATGTTGTTTTTAAGGAAAATGCAGCAATCTTACTTTTCATGCAATTTTATTTAGAAGCAATAATGACAATGGCTATGCACATGAAATGATGCACCTAGAGTTTATCTATTCAACCAAAAATGGATTCCATAAGCATGACATGCAAATACATATTTTTCTAGAGTCCAGAACTAATAAAGCATTTTCAGGAATTTTTATAGACTTGTTATCAAGCACTAACTAATTTTTGACAAATGCTTTAGGATATCAATAAAGATTTAACAGAAATGGTAAAGAGAAAATAAAAGAAAAGGGGGCCTCTCGAGCTGGACCGGCCCGGCCGAACGGCCCAACACGGAGGCGAGGCTCGCAACGCGCGGGCGAAGGGAGGGGTACGCGCGGCTGGCAAGCGGGACCCACCCGGCCCCACTTGGCAGTACCTCCCGCACGGTGAAGAGGGGAAAAAACAGGGGATGGACTCTGGCGGTGGCGCTGCCAACGGCGGCGATGATCCCGGCCACCGGAAATCGATTGGCCACGCGGGGAGCAAGCTACGAGCGAGGCGAACCCAATGAGGATCGAACCGACCCGCGAGGCGAACAGAGTAAGCGGCGCGACGGCTTGCGGCGGCGGCGACGCGGTAGCTATGCGGCTCCGGCCAGGCGACTAACCGGTGCCCAATCCCACGGGCCGGGAAGGAGATAGAAGACAGGGGAGGCTACCTTGGGCTCGCTAGGCCGACGGAGACGTCGAGGCAGCAGAATCACGGCGGCGGCGACAACGCGAGCTCCGGGACACGCGCGCGGATCTCACGGCGTCAGTCCTCCTAGCGCGAGCTTCGCTGGGGCGACCTGCGTGCCAACACCGGGGTGAGTTTGAACCGAAAAGAGTGAGGCGAGGTAGGAGAGGGTAAGGAGGATAGCGAAGGAGTGGGCAGCGGCACACCGGCTCGGAACGGCGACAGTGCGGTGGCGCGAAGCAGCGGTCAATAGGGTAGCAGTACCCCACTTATAGGCAAGCTCCGGCCGGAACGCATTCAATGCGACGCTCGGGGTTGGCCATCGCCAGCGTCGATCCCGGCCGGTGCCGTGAAGTGAATGCTCGGACGCGACGGCACCGAGGTGGTTAGGCCGGCGATAAGACAAGAAGGGTAGGGGACGGAGAGGGGTCCGGCGGAAGAGGTAGGGGCGAGCATTGCGTGGGGAAAGGAGCCCTGGCGGCCCCGGGTAGGAGGACGAACTGCGGCGGCGAAGCAAACAGCGGGCGCGAACAGAGGAACAGGGGAGAAGAAGAAGGGAGGAGAGGCTGACGCGGTGGGCTCCACCTGTCGGCGGCTCCGCGCTCGCGAGCGCAAGGCGACGGCCCGCGGCAGAATGGGCCGGCGCGGCAACCATGGCCCAACAGATGAAAAACGGAAGGGGAGAAGGGAAAGGGAAGATGGGCCAAGCCGGCTTGGCGGCCCAACCAGAGGAAAGAGAGGGAAGCGAGAAAAAGAAAGGGAAGGGTGAAACTGGGCCGAGACCTGGGCTGAGGAGGGAAATAAGATGTTTTGAATTTTCTGATTTCCAAAGAACCTATATTCTCCAAAACCTTTTTAACATATTAATACTTTTAGGAAATATTATTTTGTTTCCCCAAAATTTATAATATATTTTCAAATAACTTCACAAGGAGTATTGGTTTTAAGAAAATATTATTTTAAACCAATTACCAAATTTTTCCACCAAAGGGCATAGACTTGGAAAGTTTAAATTATTTTTCTAATTTAAATGCAATGCATGAAGTGATGATGCAATAATGGATGATTTAACATTTTTAAATCATGCATTTAACAAATTATTAACGTGCCAAATCGGGTTTAAATTGTTGGGATGTTACATTTACAGATCACCACACCAGTTTATTCGTTCCTCATGAACTTTCTCCCGGTTGCCCCCAACCATTCCTAGTTCTGCCATCATTTCAGGATTTGGCAAATCCAGTTGTCGACCACACATGCCATGGCATGTTCCGTAACACCCTAACCCAAAATTTCTTAGAGCCTAGCCCACCTACGGGAATGGCCCACGCATGCATAGCACCCACTTAGACTTTTCTGCCTCGCTTCGTCCAAAAGGATTAACCCGGGGTGCGTGTTTGGCTCCAACAGACATTATATGCTACTATAACTCTTTCTCAACTAACAATATGGGACTAATCCCACCATCAGATCCACATGGGCCACATGGGCCTCACAAGTACACATCGGGCCAGAGTATTACATGATCACCCCGACCTAGTAGGGTTGCCAGCCCTCACTAGCCGACCGTCACCCTGGGGATATGTGGCCATTATCACCCTCGGTGATGGCCAATACCGGTCCCCTACCGAGAATGGTTTCAGAGGGCTTCCACAAAGCGCCCACTCATGCCGATCTAAAACCCGTACTCCGCGCGATGGCCAGGCGTAGTGCTGGAACCATCCCTCAGATGGCAGCGCTTCCCCGCTACACGTGTTACTCCACGCTCCTCCTGGGTAAACCCTGGCTAAACCCAGCACAAGGCATATCGTGCCTTAATCATCCATCACATGTCATCTTGGGGCAACCCACCATTCATTCTCTACTTCCACGGCCATCGACCACACCACACAGTTGAACCTTCCCAACGAACTGACCAAACTGAACAAGTACCCACATAACCTTGCCCACAAACACAATCAGCCCAACATGCATCTACCAGCCCAAACTGTCACATGTCATGTCATATTCGAATGAAAATGATAAATGATCGGTGAACCGTTCCGTGGCGGTTAGCCAGAAGATTTGTTAAGCCTAATGCCAGTCGAAGCAAGTTTTATCCATTAGGTAGGGTTAAAGTAGTTACCAGGTTAATCATAGGCTAACAAGAGTAATGACAATCAAGGCAGTCATTAAGGCTAAAACAGTTCAAGGCAGACATGTATAAATATTACATGATTAACAATTAGGCAGACTAATCTGCATGCATTTTAATAATTGAACAATATAGTTTAAAAAAACTGGGTAATGAACATGGTATTAGCGATGTTAATCCGTACTAGGGAAAGTCGCTGTCTCTCCCAAATACGGTTCACATCTAAAGAGTAAGTGTTAACTCGCCTTGATTAGGTAGGCGGTCCTCTTCGGCGTCCCCAAATCTCCCTTCAGGATCGCCTACATCTAATCATACCAACAAATCATAATTACTTACTAATGCAATGGAAAACATGATGCATGTACAATCTAGGTCGATCCCTCGACATTAATGCCAAAGGTCGATTAACGAAACTATCATTCGTATGATATGCTATGCATGACACATGCATTAATAAATAATATATTAGTGTATAATAGTCTACTAATTCCCAAAATACGATGTCGAACGATTAAATTGCCAAAGAATGATTAGGGTTTTTAAAGTGACCTGATAACGACGAATATTCGGAAACCAACCTACGTTCAGGTTAAAGTTTAACGGAGTTGGCATTATGCTAAGTGCTTCTCAAATAGAGGATATAATCCTAATCATTTTCATTGTTAACCTATTTTCCACAATCATCCCATGGATAATTTTAATAGAGAAGAAGCTATCTAATTAGTGGTGGTTTATAAATGGAATAACCATAAGATTATATTTAATTTGAAATGTAAAATTCAAATTATCCTAGAATTATTAAGACATTAATATAACCAATATTTTCTAAAGCACAATTGGTGTCAAAATCATTAATTGGAAATAATCAACAATGCCCTAGAATTAACGTACATATTTTGTTGGGAAAAGTTACAATTACAACTACAGTGCTAATTTTCCATTACAGTGAGGGATTTT
The DNA here is from genome assembly GCA_005191435.1 of Raddia distichophylla. Classification (NCBI taxonomy): domain Eukaryota; kingdom Viridiplantae; phylum Streptophyta; class Magnoliopsida; order Poales; family Poaceae; genus Raddia; species Raddia distichophylla. The sequence continues at coordinate 127,880 of SPJY01037796.1, read as the reverse complement.
ATATTTTTATAAAATCATAAATGGTCTCTAGTATTTATCTAAATTTTTCCAGAATTTTTAGGAGTCTTTAGCTATTTTTAATAATCCAAAAGATAATTCGGGATTTATCTAAATAACAAATTCGCTGGAAAAATGATTAAATCCCCTCGAGCCGAGCCAACCGATGAGCGGCCCACTAGCGAGAAATGGCCCACAGCCGGCTTTGCACGCGCGCACCCGAGCGGCGCGGCTCACGTCGAAGACGGCTTTTGAAATGGCGCCAAAACGAAGCAAAGGCGCCCGCGGTTCTGGCGCCACCACTAAACCCGACAGATACGACCAGGGCCCACCTGGCGGCGACTCTAGCCCAGTCTCAGCGCACGAATCATTTTCTGGTAGGTGGGGCCCGTGGAACAGCGTCTCAACGGCTAGCGGTGTGCACGCATCTTGGGGCTTGATCCAACGGATCTGGTTCATCGTCAACCTCAGAGCGAGGTGACGTGGCTCGGCAGCGACGGTGTGCGGTTCGGCGGCGCTGGGGCCCTTTTTCAGCCATGTGTGTATGCGCATCGGCCTCTACGGCCTGCTACGGTTCCAATGATGCTCGCGCCGAGCCGGTGGTGGCCGGACGCGGCGGCGCGATGACAGCGGCGAAGCGAAGGCTCGCCGGAGCAATCTAAGCCGCAGGAGGGACCTACAGGCTACGTGCATGCTCGAGGAGCTAGAGTGGCTACGGGGGTGCTCACCACAAGCCTTAGCGTGGACGAGGAGGCTCGGGGGCAGCTGGCGGAGGAGGGCCCGTCGACGGCAGAAGCAGAGGAGACGTCGGCATGACGACTCAAGGCTTCTCGACTGAAATTAAGAGAGGGAAAATGTTAGGGAGATTCTCGGGAAGATTTGGACGCGATGAATTGCAAGGGGGCCCACTGGTTCGCCGGGAATGCTCAAACGCCGGCGAGGAGCGGATTTGGGGGAAATTCGTAAAGGCTAGGCCGGCGGGGCAGCTCGGGGCTTTATAGGCGGCGGACTGTGTTGAGGGGCTCGGGATGCTGTCGGTGACGTGGGGGAGGCAGTGGAGCGGCAACGGGACCGGCGCGAGGCTAGGCGTGGCAGAGCGGAGCAGGGGCGGCCCGGCGCGGCGAGATGACGCGCGCGGCGCGGTGATGATGGAGGGAAGCGGCGCGCGGCGCTGACAGGGTGGCAGCAGGAGCAGCGCGCACGGCTGACGCAACGGCCAAGCGGCGGCGGCCCACGCAGCAGAGAGGAAGGGAGAGAAACAGAGAGAAGGAGAGAGAGAGCTACTGAGGTGTGGGGCCCACTTGTTAGTTGAGTTTAAAATCAAGCACAATTTGAAATTTATGCGAATTTTGTTGAAATGCCCCAAATTGGGGTGTTACAGGTGGGGTTTTGGTTTATAGAATGCCGGTCTTGTACGTATGTGATTTGGTAACCATACATATACATATACATATACATATACATATACATATACATATACATATACATATACATATACATATAGTATAGACCAGCAAGGAGTTTGTTATTTCATATTGTTTTGCTCAGTTGGCCTTAGCGACAAAACCATAAGTTAGTATTTGCCTTGTATATATCCTATCCATGGAACATAGAGGGGCAGAGCTAGTACATTAAAGTCATCGGTCGTAGAACACATGTATGAAAAGCCTTTTTATAATCCTTGTGCTAATCTATGGCTTAAAATAGTTGGCATTTCCTAATACCCTGGTATCACATCTCCATCTCCACTGAAGGCGCAAATACACGAAGGGCACACTATTAAAACGGATCATTCTCCACCGCCAAAATCATCCACATTAAGCTGGAAAACCATCTACCCTAACTAGGGTCGATGGCCGGCCCCGATGTTGGAAGAAACAAGACATCAATACTAAGACGTTGTTCTTTTCATTTTAACAGCTTAACTACTTATCTACGTTTTAAAAATACATATGCTTTGAGTTTTTTTAGCTCATTTTTTCGTTGTTTTGAAGGTGGGTCCTAACTCTTTAAAAAGCAAGTCAAACGAAATGGATCCGAATCTCTAGACTACCTCGAGAAGCTCTCAAAGTTCAGTCATTTCAATCGTTTAGTTGTTCAGCTGTTCAACGGCGGCGGGCGGAGCGAAGGTGTCAGCGCTGCGGGATGGCGTTGTGCAGCGACGAGAAGGCGCGGCTGGGACGGCATGGGGGCGGTGTCTGGCAACCGCTAGCTAAGGAGACACTGCGGCATGCTACAATCGATGGTGACAGGTTAGGTCGCGGGGACAGGGCAACAACATCATCTACCTCTCCAGCAAAGGCTTCGACGGTGCGGCAACGGCTTTGGCTTTGGTGACGGCTCCACCAGACACGGGTCAGATTGATTTTTGGGCAGGCTTTGTATTTCTGGTGTATGTATGGTGGGCGAACGTTGGTTGATTTGGAGATAGAATCAAACCGACTCGAGTTGGATTTAGCTATCGACTCGGTTGGGATTTGGCTGAGGTTAGATTGGGATAGGTCAGGTTTGGATAGGTATTAGGAGGGGTTTGAAGTGGAAATCAAAAAGGGGTCGGTCTAGGGTCAGTCAGGTTGGGTGTCGGCCTAGCCAACCAGGGAGGCAGGGACAGGGAAAGGGTGGGAGAAAAGAGATAAAAGAGAGGAGAGAGATATTATTATTTTTTATTATTTTAGGATGTCACAAAATGACAGTAGAATATGTTGAATGTAGCATACAAGTCATGACTATCACAGATTAGGTTGTTCAAGTAGGACATGAATGAAGTTTCGAAAGATGATATGAATATTTTGGTTGTCCTAAGTGAAGATATTTTTTTTTGTTATTCTATGCGAGGAGTTGCCTTTTCTTCTTTGTTGACTTCTTGTGCTATCCTTAATTACCGTGATAATTTGTCGTATCGCTTTTAACTCTGGACCTTCAATTTGCATAAGTGTTTAAATTGTGATTGCGTAATGGTTGTATCTCTGGTTCATGGAAACCTCGAAAGTTACACTTCCACTATCTAAAAAATTGAATGGTACGATTATCACATACAAAGACTGAACCATGCAGTACTTATTTTTAGTCCTGAAGCATCTTATCTTTCTACTCGCAAGATCGACTTTGGTACTTATAGAGTTTCAAAGTAATCGTGGCGTGCCTAATTTGACTACTAAAATTGATGTTAGGTCAGGGTATAACCACTTTCCTTTTGCAATAAGGTGGGAAATATTAAGCAAGTAAGCATTAAACATAGTTAATTTAGATCAGGATTAGATCATAATATATTAGCTAACGACGAAAGCCAGCACATGGAAAAAAAAGTCCTTGTAATTATTTGGTTTTAAGAATTACTTGGTCTAGAATAAATGTTATGATTTATGCCAATGCAAGATCACAAACGACTACATCAGACACGATGTTTGGGAACGTAGTTCGGCTTACGCCTACCTCTGTGGGGCTCTGATTATGGGCGCTCCTCCCAAATCCATAATACGTAGGTCACGACCACATGCCAGTCGTTGACCCCGTAGGCCTATGCTACTGTTATGCAGTCGTTGTCATTGGTTACACCAGGGCTGCATACCTTTATACAGTGGAGGCCTGGCTAGAGCGACTCCAACTCTAAACCAACTCTGTTTATTACAACATAGAGTTCATATAACCTACTTGTAAACAGATTCAACACAAAGGCTAACAAACTCTACCTTCAAGAATATAGTCTTCTGCACCTTGAATTCGTTCCAGCTCTTGCGCAAACCATTGTACCCAAACTCTGATTGCCCTTAAGCAAGCTTCCCAGCCCTCCATCGCGCACCACATCGTTTGTGCACGGTAAAACATGCCGCACCCCGGCTATCCGTATCCACGACATAGCTTCGCCTCTAGTGTCGTGATGCATCGTCTCCCGTGTAACAACCGGTCGCATCACTGCTCCTATCGTTTCCTGCAGACCTCGTCGGCTACTTTGTCGGCCCGATTGCCACGTCTGGTCAATACCTATCAACGATAAAATCGTCGATCGCCGTCATCCTCCACCTTACGCCAATGAGGCATTTTCCACAGCGATCGTGTATTCATGAACCTCGTGTATCCCCCTAAATCTTTCGCATGGCCAAGCTTGCTCTGATACCACTTGTTAGGATTACGATGTTTGGTAGCGCAGTTCGGCTTTTGCCTGCCTCTACGGGGCTATGACCTTACTCCAGGCTAGCAGCCCCATTGGCAAAACCACCTGCAAAACTACCTGCGATGGGTTATTTGCACCACTTTGTATACTTGTGAGGGCAAAATATCTGCTTTCTTAGGCTAGAGAGTTAAGTGCACCGACAATCATAGTCGAGGAGGTGAAGTAAACATTCCAAGTCGTTATACTTATGAATTATATCCCGTAGACTAGTACCAACTATATTCCCCACCTTTCTTGTAGGTACTCATGCATAAATATATGGTGATTGCCAGGAGTCGGATGTCCGACAACTGGTGCGCGGGCCGAACCAACCAGAGCCGTTGGATCAATGGCACCGCGCCAATTCGAGCGCTGTCGTGCGCACGCGTTCCAGGCAGAGTTGTTAGTCGTCCTTTGATTAAAATTCCAAATAAACTTCTAATTTTTGTACAAAATTCAAACGGTGTTCAAAATGTGTGGAATAAATTTCATAATTCTTCTAAAATCGAGAGCAACCTGTCGGGGATAAAATCACAGCCCATTGCCATGGCCCATTTTCTGACGGCCCAATTGAGCAGCCTACTAGGGCCCAACTCCCTAGAAGGTCCTATCTGGCCCATGTGCATGTTGTCGAACAGCTTCCTGGATGGCATCATGCATAACGGCCAAGAAATCGTGTTTGAGTCCGTCTCGAACAGGAGTTCTGCACGGCTACGAGAAGACTCGGACGTTGGTTTCCCGGATTGGAGTAGGAGTCGTGATCCCCAAGACTTGGAGTTTACCTTATCTACCTCGGGATGTATTTGGCATGTACTGAGTTCGTTACAATCTCGTAGTTAGCACGGCCCGATTATCCCCCAGTAGGTCGGTTCATCAACACTATATAAACAAGGCCCCTACGGCGTTTAGGGGGCATCCAATATCAGCCAATCTTGTGCATATTGAAGCTTAGATCGCATACTGCTTCCTTGTACACCCATAATCTCGCCGAGACCTGTTCGTCTCGTCGAGTTTCTCCTTGTAATTCTCTTTGATATAAAGAAAGGCTGGACGTAGGGCTATTATCTCCTCGAGAGGCCTGAACCAGGATAAAAACCTTGTGTTTCCTTGTTCGTCGCTGGTTGCTGTTCGTATTGTTCGGCGTGTCTCCTATCTCCCCTTCTCAAGAACCTTAGTTGACTTGAGATCGATATCTCAACTGTTGACACAACCCATTTTAAATACTTTTAAATTTTTTTATTTTTTTTTCACTTTTTCATTTTTTTTATGTGAAACTAGGAGAAGGCACTTATGAATTTACACCTATACTAGCGAAACTTGACCGTGTGCTGATGAAACTTGGCAGTGTGCTGATGAAATCTGATGAAACTTGGATGAAACTTCGACGTAACCGGATGAAACTTGGATGAAACCTGTTGAAACTTAATGAAACTTGGATTGATCTGATGAAACTTGAAGAAACATGGATGAAACCAATTGAAACTTGACAGTTCGGCAAAGTTTAACGAGTATGAAACCCAAGTTTCAGTAGGCTAAACCCAAGTTTCATCAGATAAGTTTGAGGATTTATATGGCAACAAACATCTTGTTTTGTTCGTAAAAATACGAGGAACACGTTGGTGTAAATGGTTTGTGGATTAGAGCATTCAGTCAAAAATTATGGCCATTCAAAAGAAAAATAATGTGGGACCCACCTGCATGCACCACCTTTGCCCATGGGAGCACGCCCGCGCGCTGCTTACGCGAGTCCCGCGCGCAGGACGTCAAGTGTTTCCTAAATATCTATAGAAACCGGTTGTTTCTTGTACAATTATTGTGAAGACAACGAAGTACAATTATTGTTTCTTGTACAATTATTGTGAAGACAACGAAGTACAATTATTGTGAAGACAACGAAGTACATGCATAAATAATTTTTCTTGTACAATTATTTTGCACGGCGTACCTGTTGCCTGAAACTTAATATATATTGCCGGTTGTTTCTTGTACAATTATTGTGAAGACAACGAAGTACAATTATTGTTTCTTGTACAATTATTGTGAAGACAACGAAGTACAATTATTGTGAAGACAACGAAGTACATGCATAAATAATTTTTCTTGTACAATTATTTTGCATCACAACGAAGTACAATTATTGTGAAGACAACGAAGTACATGCATAAATAATTTTTCTTGTACAATTATTTTGCACGGCGTACCTGTTGCCTGAAACTTAATGTATATTGCCAGTTGTTTCTTGTACAATTATTGTGAAGACAACGAAGTACAATTATTGTGAAGACAACGAAGTACGTGCATAAATAATTTTTCCTGTACAATTATTTTGCACGGCGTACCTGTTGCCTGAAACTTATTATATATTGAGATTTCATGGAACTTGATATTACCGGAGACTATAGATGGCCGCGGGAGAGCGCCAAAAATTTTTTACACTGGGGAAGATTCGATCCCGCGACCTCCAGGCGCGCTGCGGCGCTGCGCAAGCTCAGCTAGCCAACTGAGCACGCTTCGGTTGTGCTTAGATACATCAAGGCTTGTTAATATACGCATATTGAATGAATAAAATTTTAAAAAAATATAATCGTGCCGTGCCGTGCCGGCCCATGGGCTTGGCCTTTGGCCCAAGCACGGCACGCCACTTCGTGCCGGGCCGGCACGGCCCGTTTAATATGGTGCCGGATCGTGCTCGTGTCGGGCCAAAATCGTCGGGCCTCATGCCGGCCCATTTGGCCATCTATACCGGAGACTTGATGATACATATTGAGAACTTTGTCCAAAACTTCATGATACCCAACTATAATTAATACCTAATACTCAATTATATTCGAAACTGAATTGATATCTGGTACCAACAAGAATGAAAACGGCCCACGCTCGGGTGAGCCAAACCCTGCCTAGATATGGGCTCGTTCAACCCACCAAACCAACTAAGCTCAATCAAGTCTTCGAGCTGTTGGGGAGGCTTGACTTAGGCCTTTTTTTGCAGCGCTACCTCCCGTTGCTTATTACTATAACAAAATTTATTAGTTTTATATAGCATATATGTTGTGATAATTTGTAATGATTTTTTTGTGACTTTCAGTAGTCCTTACAAAAATCCTAAAACTAATTTTAATTATTTTTTTATAATCTTTAGACATTTTTTCGAAGGATACCAAATTTGCTACAGTAATACACCAACGCAACGATACGCTGAAAAGAACAAGGCCTTAAGCTCATTCAAGGTTCGAGTAAGGTCGCGAGCTTGCCGTCTAGAAGACCAAGAGGTGGAGGGTGTGGTGTTGTGCGAGAGTAAGTGTAGCGCCAGTAAGAGTAGTAGCAATTAACCCTAGTTAGAGAGAGGCTTCCTAGAGCAATTGGATCCATCATCAAAGAAAGCTGAAGGTGATTATCCTTCTAGATCCAATGATAGAGACAAACTACAAGCAACGACATTCAGCCAGATTCATGACCAAAAACAAGAAATAGGGGGCAACTCCCTCAGATCCATCGCGCAGAAACCAGAGGTGGTAGCAAATCAACCAGATCCTTGACCAACAATGAGCAAAAAGGGTGCGGCGCGCTTAGATCCATAGTTTAGTTCAGAGGCTAGAGGCAGTGCCCTCAGATGCACTATGTAGATGAGTTAGAGGAGACAGTTCCCTTGGATCTACGAGCCCATGACAAAGAGGGGAGGAGAGGTGATGGGCAGTGCATGGTCATCACGGGGGACAAGAGGCAGCCATCGGGTGATACAAGAGTGAAAGATGTGATACGAGAGTGAAAGATCCTTGACCAATGATCAGCAGAAACGGGGCAACACCCTTAGATCCATAGTTTAATTGAAAGGCTAGAGGCAGTGCCCTCATATGCGCTATGTAGATGAGTTAGAGGAGGCAGTTCTCTTGGATCTAAGAACCCTTGACAAAGAGGGGAGGAGAGGTGATGGCCAGTGCATGGTCATCATGGGAGACAAGAGGCAGCCATCGAGTGATACGAGAGTGAAAGGGTGTGTGTAGGGTCTTCCAAGCCTCTAGGATTTTGTTTGAGGGGTGGCCGAGTGAGCCAAGGAGGTTGCCTACGCTAGCCTATGTGTTGACACGGGAGTGAAAGGGTATGGGGTAGGGTCTTGCAGGCCTCTAGGATTTTGTTTGAGGGGATTTTGTTAGGTGGTGGCCGAGTGAGTCAAGGAGGTTGACTACGCTACCTTACGTGTTGATACGAGAGTGAAAGGGTATAGGTAGGGTCTTGCAGGCCTCTACGATTTTGTTTGAGGGGTGGCCGAGTGATTGAAGGAGGTTGACTACGCTAGCCTATGTGTGACCAGAGCTACGTTAGCTCAGCTCAAGCTTGTTTGATGGACTAAACTGAGAGTCGTGGAGTTGGGTTGACTTAGGCTCGTTTATGGAAAGCCGAGGCCCTACCTGAGTCGAGCTCGAGCCACGTGAGTTTTGAGCTAAAAATGTTTTAACACGAATGGCATCGTCCTCCGATCGTCAGTATTGCTTTTAATTGGAGTTAAATATATTCAGTATTACTTGGTTTGTAGATAGATCCTTCCTACTATGCTAGCTAGTATATCCATGTAGCCGAGAAATGCTTCAACCTAGCACATTAATATGCAATTGCAGTAGCATACGCTGACATATTTCGGATCTCTGTTCATTTGGGATGGTACTTACTCAGAACTAGAGTTCAAAGAAATAACTGTAAATTAAACCGTCAGAAAACAGACTATGGAACCAAGAATTTGTAGTCGCATAATTGTCAAATATGCCAGAGATCTGAAAACCATCATAAACAAACCACAAATATAGATGTGCAATAAGGAACTTGAGTATGCGTACTACCAATTTTCTGAATCATAACTGCACACGTTTCAAAACATCTGAAGCCAAGATCCAAGATCTAGATAGACTTTGAAGCAAGCAGAATTATGGCTAAGTGACCAATTCAAATAACAAAGGGAAATGCAAATAGGCTAACAGCGCAAACCACAAAATACAGTTTCAATTATTAATATAGTTCAACAGAACCACCATGCCTCAAGGCAACTGTTTGCATAGTACCGACATAAACCATGTGACAACGCGATCCATAAAACCGTTCCCAAACAACTTGGGACAAAGAAGACAATACTTCATAAGCACACCAGAGACAACCGAAGATTTACTGGCCACCACGTAGGCGAAGCACCAGGTGGAGAGTGGATTCCTTCTGGATGTTGTAGTCAGCAAGGGTGCGACCATCCTCCAGCTGCTTGCCAGCAAAGATCAGACGCTGCTGGTCCGGGGGGATGCCCTCCTTGTCCTGGATCTTGGCCTTCACATTGTCAATAGTATCAGAAGACTCCACCTCAAGGGTGATGGTCTTTCCAGTCAAGGTCTTCACGAAGATTTGCATGCCACCCCTCAGGCGGAGAACAAGGTGGAGGGTGGACTCCTTCTGAATGTTGTAGTCAGCAAGGGTGCGACCGTCCTCCAGCTGCTTGCCAGCGAAGATGAGACGCTGCTGGTCTGGGGGAATACCTTCTTTGTCCTGGATCTTAGCCTTGACATTGTCGATGGTGTCAGAAGACTCCACCTCAAGAGTGATAGTCTTGCCGGTTAAGGTCTTCACAAAGATCTGCATCTGAACAATCAAACAGTTGGTTTATGTTTGCAGGATAGAAGATAAGAATAAAAAAATATACCATTACCAAAAGATAATGAGCTTTCATACATCAAACCACAATCAAATAAAAAAACATATTTTACAAAAGATAATAAGTTTGCATATATCAAACCACAAGAAACAGATAAAAGGGCATATATATGTACCAAAAGATAATAAGCTCATACATTATTGAACTACAAGAATCAGGTAATGATTAGTAGCATATATCTTTATCTACCACAGACTAGCCATTCAGGTGTCAAACATGCGGGCAAGGTAATCTACATACCTACCTCCTAGGGTTCAAGAATACATGTTTGGGAAAATCTTCTCCAGTCTTTTCTAGCAACCGACTGAAGCAAAAGTACATCAAAGTCCTAGTTCGACCGATATGTGCATGATACTAAAATTTGATCAGTACATCAAAGAACAAACGTATAAAGAGAACTAACTAAAATAACGCAATCAGTAGGAAGATTTCTCCTGGGAATCAAACCAGACGGGCGAGATGGCAAAATCAGCTATGCCAAAAATGTCGAAACCATAGATCTAGATCACGCAGCCGCAGGCACGAAGAAACAAACGTAGAGATAACCAGATCAAACGGGCATCAGGGATTAAATCTAGGACGGAGGATCTACTCCAAAACATACGAAACGAACCACAAACCACAAGCAAGATATGCCTCATGAATCTCCCAGAAATTCGCTACAGACAGCGGAAGCAGCATGGACCCGCAGATCGCACACCAGAACCACTCCAACCATACCAGATCAAGCAGCTACGAGCGCACGGCCACAAGCAGATATAGAGGGATCGGAGATCAAGCAGATGACAGCAGCGATGAGATCCGATCAGGCGTCTAAGAACGAAGAAAAGACAAATCTAGAGAGGGATCGGAGGCGGGGAGCACACAAATCTAGAGAGGGATCGGAGGAGGGGAGCACGGTACCTAGAAGGCTTGAAGGCGGCGGACGATGCGACGAGCAGATTTGGGGAATCGTGAGGAGATGCGGAGAGGGAGGCGAGGAGGGGGCGGGTATTTATATAGCCAGGGTGGAATGGAATCCCTAATACCGTGCCGTGACGGTTCGCTTGATCATTCCGTCTTGGGCCACCAGATGCCGACGCCGCTTAGGTTGGGCCGTAAAAGCCAGCCAATGGCTGTTGGGCCGCTCCTCATCGTGACTGTAAGGCCCGCTGATTTTTTTCCCCTTCCTATAAATTTGTTTTTGTAAGGTACTTAGATCAAGGGACCAGGGTTAACGTTTACTTCTCGTAATAACTTCGTATAGCATACATTATACGAAGTTATACGAAGGGTTTTTTTTAATTTATTTAGATATTTTTAATTAAAATAAACCAACCCATATAAAACCGGGTCGGCCCGACCTGGGCAGAGACCAGGACCCATTGGCTCGGTTCACACAGTAATCGAACCAAACGGGCTCGAATCGGGCCGAACCAGGCCGGCTTGTTGGCCACCTTTGCGTGCTGTGGGAAAAATTACCGAAATAATCTAAATGTAAATTTTAATTAATAATTGGAAAAGGTCCATTTTAGATACCTAAACTATCTCGAAAGTCCAAAAAAACCCTAAACTATGATTTGGTCTGTTTTACATACCTGAACTTTTAATACCGGCTTAAAACCCATCACAACCTAGTTTTGTTAGGTGTTTTACTGACGTGGCGTCGCGTAGTGGCGCCACGTGTCAACCAAGTCAGCAAAACCACTACTATATGGCGCCACGTCAGCAAAACCACCGAATAAAACAGACACCTAAATTGCCGAATTAATCTAAATGTAAATTGTAATTAATAAATTAATTAATTGATAAATAAATTATTGGACTAGGGACGGCTCCTGCCACTCCACGTAGTGGCCGACACATGGGGTGGCGGGAGCACTGCTCCCGTCGCGGGCCGTGGCACCTGCAATGCTCCCACCACCCGTGTGGCAACAGCCTACTCCCGCCACTTCGTGTGGCAAAAGCAACGCTAGCGCGACACGTGTCACACCGCTAGGCGGGAAATTTTTTTTTACAATTGCAATTTTATCTAGTTTTGCAATTATAATTTTGTCAAGTTTTAGAATTCAAATTTTATCAAATTTTCACGTATGGAAATTTCTTTTTTACAATTTCACCGGCCCAATCATCATTTGCGTAATTTAATTACTCAATGAATTTTTTTTTTCATTAGTATAAAAATGAGCAAATGCACTTGTTGGTGATTAGTAAACGGCTTATCTTGAAGCAGGCCTTGGGCCGATTCCGTACCGGCCCACCACGCAAGCAGAGGACCAAGCAGGCTATCCCTGGCCGTACTAAAGAGTAAAGAAGCCACCTAACTCGCTCATGACTGTCCCGGGCTTGATTGGGTCAAAGATTATCCCTTGGTAGGTCGGTTTTTCAACACTATATAAACCGAGCCCCTACGGCGTGTAGAGGGCACAAGGTTCTAGCTTAATATTTCCTGTACACTCATATTCTCGCCGAGACTTGTTCATTTCGTCGAGCTTTCCACTTGTAATTCTCTTTGATATAAAGAAAGGCTGGACGTAGGGCTATTATCTCCCTTGAGAGGCCTGAACCAGGATAAAAACCCTTGTCTCCCTGTTCGTCGCTGATTGCTGTTCGTGTTGTTCGGCGTGTCTCCTATCTCCCCTTCTTAAGAACCTTAATCGACTTGAGATCGATATCTCAACCGTCGACAATTGGCGCCGTTCGTGGGGACTTAGCAGATCGAGCATGTCAAATTCCATCAGCGACCAGGAAACTCTTCCTGAGCACTATGACTCAGAAGGACAGGATGTCTTATCCCCTGTTAGATCTGATTGATCTGTTCGATCTCGAAGGCTTTCCGTATCTAGGACAGCAGTTTTCGGCTATAACCCGGAGATGATCCCAGATCGAACTCCCGTCATTGACGATGACTACGGAACCGATGATCTTTACGACGGTTTAGATTTATCGGATTCCAAGGCTATGTCGGTAGATTATACCTGTGGCGACACAGTGATGATGCCGTCTAGCATACCTTCGCACGGCCCCGCAGCATTAACATGGCCGGTGCGGGAACCTCTGAGGAACCTGCGCGGGCTGCGGCGGCTGGCGAAATCTGGCAGACTGACTCTGCTCGGCATCAAGACAAGGCTGCTTTGGTTGCTCACGAGCAAGACGTCATTCGCCGCAGCCTTGATGCCTCCATCAATCAGACCGGAACACAAATCGAGCACGAGGTGCTGCGCTAAGAGGAGATTAATTATAGATAGTTAGTCACCAAGCAACACCGGAACATACGGAGACATTTGCAGCACTGGCACATGCTGCAACAGATTTTCCTCGAGGCAAAGACTCGAGACCAATACCGAGTATGGGAGGAGAATGAGCTCCTGCAATATTGGGTCACGAAACTCACGACAACCCTCACGGAGAAGGCTGCAAGGAGCATAGACATGGCCGAAGCACAAGGTCTAGGTCGGGCCGGGCTTGGAAAAGCCTGGTCCCGTGGGACCAGGCCTAAGCCCGGCTCGGCCCAGTGCATCGGGCTTCAAAATTGGGCCCGAGCCTGGCCCGAAGCCCAAAAGCCCGGCCTGAAGCCCAACGGCCCGGCCTGACCACGGCTTAAATCACGAAAAACTTGAGCCCGGGCCTGGCCAGGCCCGACGGACAGGCTTCGGATTGAGGCCCGAGCCCGACCCGGTACACCGGTCGAGCCGGGCTAGGCCGGGCCGGGTTACTGGGCTGGGTTTTTTTATGATCGGGTCTAGGTCCAGGTAAGCACAGATGCTTGAGTTAACTTTACGTTAATCCAGACGCTTAACTTAATGCACCCTGGCCCATAGATGAGCAACTACTGTTGCCAATCCCAACAGTAGTTGGGAAGGAAGACGACATTATTGAGGATAGGTTCGTCTTCCACGAAGGGAGGAGCCTATAGGCAACATGGAGGTGAAGCTCGTCTGGGAGTCCTTAAGTTCCACAAACATAGAGGAAACCGTGATGGCGGTGATGGGGAAGACCGCCATGGCCACCATGGGCGCATCGGTGAGGAAGGAACCCCTGAGACTTCCTCCAAGTCCACGCCCTACGATAGCACCCGACTCGTCACCAAGCACTAACTTGGACGTGATATCACCGGTGCGGACGCCCACAACTCTATGAGCCAATGGTGCCAAAGGTCGGGGCAAGGTCAGGACAGTCAAAGCTAGCGATGCGACAATTAATCATTCCGTCCTCTTTAGGTGGGTAGCCCGCAAAGGGCGTGGAAGAAACCATTGAAGATAGGCTGCCATGCCAGAGGACGGGAATCGGGCCCAAAGTGTGCCACCACGGATACAGGGTGCAAATGTCATGAGGTGCATACGGGCTTATACTAAGGAAAGCGCCCTAGAAGTGTGCGCTATTCTTGGAGCTTGAAGACAAGCTGGTGGACGACGCTTACTAGGTAAACACTCCGCTAAGGTCGTCCATGTTCCTGTCACTTAACGAAACGTCTAGTTGTTTCGTGATGCCACTCGGAGCATGTACTTTGTTTGTCGTGAAGCAAGGGACATCGAGCATGTCGCAAGGATTAGGTGATAGGAACAACTGCCGGAGAAGCTCGAGGAGGACCTCAAGGTCTCCCGGGCTCGAGTGTTTGACGTTAAGGCCGTTGTGGTTGGAAACCGAACTTCAACTTACCACTATGAGCTTTTTAGAGAGCGCTCATTAGCTACGCGATCGGTGCTCTCAGCTTGAGGAAGAGCCGGGGAATTAAAAGAAATCTATATGAACCAACCTGAGTGTTTCGTTGTTCCTAGTAAAGAAAACTTGGTTTGTGGGTTGAAAAAAGTCTCTTTATAACCTAAAGCAGTCTCCGAGACAATGGTATAAAATGTTTAAATCGTTTATGCTCTCACATAGTTTTATGAGGTCAGAATTTGATAGTTGTGCTTACATAAAATTCTGAGATAGTTACTTTAAAATCATACTTAAGTACTGAGTTTGAGATGAAGGATCTAGGTGCAACAAAGAAGATCCTTGGTATGGAAATTATCAGAGACAAAAAGTTTGGTTTCTTATATGTTGGCCAACAAAGGTACATTTAAAAAGTCCTTCATCACTTTAATATGCATGAAGCAAAACTTGTTTAGCCGACTCATTTCATATTATCTTCTCTATGTGCCAAGTCTAATATAGAAATTAAGTATACGTCATATTTTCTTATTCTAGTGTCGTTGGTTCACTAATGTATCCATGGTTTATTCTTGTCCTGATTTATCTCATGCTAGGAGTGTTCACTGTGCAATGAACATTAGAAAGTTGTTCAGTGGATTTTTGGTATATTCATAGCACTTCTAATGCTTGTTTTCAGTTCAGGAAATCTGGCGATGGACTTATTGATTATGTAAACTCTGATTATGTTAGTGATCTGGACAATAGAAGGTCTCTCTCACAGGTTATGTTTTCACCATTGATGGTTGTGCCGTTAGCTGGAAAGTAAGTTTGCAAACTACAATTGCTTTATCCATAAATGAAGCTGAGTACATGTCTATTTCTAAATCATGTAGAGAAGCCACATGGCTGAGAGGTTTGTACGCTAAGCTTTGTAAAGTTACATCTTGGATTACTTTATTTTGTGACAATGAAAAGCTATATGTCTTACAAAGGATCAAATGTTTCATGAAATAACAAAACATATTGATGTCAGATATCATATGTAAGCACAAGGTATGTAAGATCAGCATTCATAATAATCCTACTGTTACAATAACAAAGCCAGTTCCTACTACTAAATTTGAGCTTTGCACAAGCTTAGTTGGTGTTACAGTATAAGGCCTAGTGACTTTTGGCGCACGGTGATTTTTATTGTTGAAGTGAGTTGATTGATGATATTTTATTTGCTACAAGATGAGAATTTATCTCAAGGTGGAGTTTGTTGACACATGGACTTGTGGGGACGCTTAGAGGTCCCACGGTTCGGGATATACCTTTTGTAAGACGCACAGACAGTAGACGACTCATTATTATTCCCCTACGTTTTTACTGTGATATAGTGGATTTCGCTGACCGGCACCCGTGGTTTTTTTCCGCCAAGGTTTTCTACCAAAAATATTGTATCGTGTTCAATCTTTGATTTGTTTAATCAGTTGTTTGAAATAATTCTAACACATCCATGGGAGCTTGACATATAACAAGATTAAAGAACATAGAAACTGACAACCTCATCGTTTGATTCATCTAGACTCTGCAATTTTTAGTATAGAACTTTTTTTCTATATGAGTTGAAAGGATAAAGAATGTCCAAAAGTACATACCTGAGTAATGTATTAGCCGAAGAAGCGTTCCTTCAAGATTGATTGGGGGTACATGGTCTCTCTTAGAAATGATATATGTTGTTCTGTATCAACAATACATACATCCTCCACGGGCACTACATATATCCTCCAATGGCATGATTCATGATAAAGTAATTCATAAATTAATTGCAACTTTATATATACTAGAATAAATACAATGCATAAACTATTATGATAATTAAAGTTTGCTCTTCTAGAGTCTCAATACGTTGTTCAAACCTGCTCTTTGGAAACCGCCAGTTGATTCTAAAATTTATATAGTGTCTGCTAGCAACCACATTCTAAGGTAAGAATGCATAAAGCGCTTTTCATAACGTGTGTCCAGTACATATGAGTGTGCTCCGGTGCTAAAAGGTCGGCGTGATGACGAGGTGGCCCGCCCGAGTGGCGACACGACTGGTGTAGCCGTCCAAAGCTCCATTGTTGGAGTCACAGGGCAATGCTCCAAGCGGTGCGATGAGGCCACTTACAGAGGCTATAATGGCCGGTGGAGTGCCTCGAGGTTCGATACTACCACGGTGGGGTTCAAATAAACCTGTTGGCTAATGTATCCACTTTTGTTTCAATGCCACATGTTTGATTCTTCTCTTCTTTTTCACTTCAAGAGTGATTGTAAAAAGATCAAAGGAGAGCAAATTTTGGAAGCTTCTATGAGAGTAGGAGGTCATGCCTTAGTACCATGGAAAGTTGAGCCCCTACTAATACTTTTCCCTTTTCTTTAATTTGACTAGCCATGACTGCATACTGAGATGACAAATCATGCACCATGCCCCTAAGTGCCACATACTTTCTCAACATAATTTCGCCCAGACGGCATGCCCGTTGCCCGCGTGTCTTGTTTCCCTCTTCCCCGTCTCCCTGTCCCATTCCTCATCGACCGGTTCACCATCGCCACCAAAGGTTCCCATGCACCCTCCTCGCCCCTGTCGTCCGTGGGTCCACTTGAGAAATCCCCAGACTGCTCCTGCGGCCTAACCTGTTTGTCCCCGATCTCACCCACTTGCTCCGTGGGCCCCTCCTCACCGTGCGCCATGTCAGCCCTCGCATGCCGTTGGGTCACCTCATCGCTGCCACCGCGCCCTTCTTTACCCGGTCCGTGCGCAGCCTCCCCGCCTTGTTTTCTCCCATCTCTCTCTCTCTCATCCTTCCTCTACCAGTCCCCGCCAAAAGCTAAGCCTTGGTCAGGCGCTCGTGTCAGTTTGTCACCGCCTTGCCATCGACTTAACCTCCACGGAAACCCCCGTCCCACTTCCCCCTCAAACCCCTCACAGACACTCTCACCTCCCCTCTATAAAATCTGAGCTGTAGTCTCTCTCCCTTCTCCTCTTCGCCTCCGCGGCTCCGCCATTGGAGCCTAGTGATCACCTCAGGCAGGTTCGTCGCTTTGGTGAGTCCCTAATTCCCTTATCGCCTTCAATCGACCCCTCTTTGCTCCTTGATGCCCCTTGCATGCTATTGAAGCCTCTTTACGTGTGCTACTCAGGGGGACCTCGTTGGCGTCACCTTCCTGGAAGAGTTCCAACGCATCGTCACCCTCCCAATCCATGCCTCCATGACCCGATACAAGCTTTTGGTGAGCATCGCTTGGTCCTAGAGACCATTACCGTGCTTTTAGTTTTGGATGCCTAAACCCTAGACGTGGTATAGCCACGCTTGGTCATGACCTCCACCGCCCCTAATCACTGTGTCGCCATCATAGTTCCCCCTTGGGAGCGCCCCCAGCTTCAGGGGTCTCCAGGACAGGAGTTTGCTGTAGGTTTCGGTGCTCTGATAGTTGACCTGCTCAAGGAAAATAGGTCACTAATTAATCAAAATGGCTAGCACCACCACACAACAATCCCCTGGCCCACCTCCCTTGTTCGTTCAGCTGTCGACCAGCTCCACCTGCAGCCCCTACCCGGAGTCTCAGTCAGCTCGCCTCCTCGCTATCATCTGTTGTACCCCTCTACCTACCGCCCTCCGCAGGCCGCTGTTGCCGCTTCTCTGTGTCGCTGCCTTCCCTGCCCAGCTTCTGCGGACATCTCCCGCCACCACCCCACTCTTAGCCGTGAGGGACACCACAAGGTCGTCCCGCCGCGGCTCTCATTCTCCTAGCTCTAGCTCAGTCTAGCGCCGAATTCGTCGCAGGAAAGATACCGCTCCCAGCTCTAGTACCACTATGTCCTAAATAGTACCAACACAGACCCGGGCCCTGCCGAGCCCGCTCTAGCCCCTTCCCTTCACAATGGAGGGTAACAATTTCGTGACATTAGTTTCATAAGGCACAAGGCATAAGTGAACGCTGAAAGTGGCGGATGATGAAGAACGAAATGATAGAAATTGTTAGAATATGTGCCGAATATGTGTATGAGGAGAATGACAATTTAACTCTGGGTTGTAAAAGGCATGGTTGAGTTAGAGTATGAGTCGGACTCTAGCCTAGCCTCCGCTATATAAATGGGGGCGGCCCTGGTGTAATCAAGACATAACGACTTTTGTAACGGCATAGGTTTTGATACCACTTGTTGAAAAATAAGACATCAATACTAGATCTGAAACGACACCGGAGGCACGATATTCGGTAATGCAGTTCACCTCTCATGCTACATCTGCGGGGCAATGATTATGGGCGCTCCTCCCGGTCATCTGGCCCATCTCATTGCCCACAGTAATCCGGTTCCCCCGAGACCCAACACCTGCTCTCGGGCCTAGGTCCCCACATCTATTGGCCTAACTGGAAGCACAACCCAGGTCCTGACCCAACCCAGCCCAAAAGACTAGCCTGAAGGGAGAGGAGTGCCTCCACATTTTAAGTTGTGCTCCCCATCATCAATATCCGATGTGGGACTAAACCCAACAATCTCCCCCATCACACATCAGACCAACTATTCTACACCGTGTGATCTCCTAGAGATGTTTCGGGTTACCAACCATGGCTCTGATACCACTTGATGGAGCCCGCTGCGATCCGGCCATCTCATGGTTCGGCCGGTTTAGGGTTTGTTGAGTTAGGAAATAAAGAGTTTGTTAAGTTATCTTTACTTTCCTAGTTTGCTATTAGAGTTTGAGACAAGTTTATTTGAGTCTGTATCAGAGTCTACTACGGATATTTCCATGTTTAGCGTTGGCTATATAATAGTCAGATCAACAAGAAATAAAGATAAGCAGTAGATTATCTCTGTTGTCTTCCATCTCTCCTTTTTCCTCCCTCTAGGCTAGGCTTTCGACGGCGCCATCTAACAAAAATGATCTGCTAACAATGGTAGTGATCTATCAATGCTAACAGTGGTAGTGATCTATCAACTGCCCAACGAATGGCATCATCTATCTGTCCAAGAATGAGCCCTCCTACATTAATCGATCGCCCAATGATTATATATAGGACAACCCAGGGAATGATAGGAATGATGTTGTCTCTGTAGCCATTTTTTATGGTAAGAGTGTTCCTGAGAATAATGTTAAGAAGAGCTGCCTCTGCCTTCAACACCCTAACCTTTGACGTGTCAAACCAGATTGATATCAGTATACATGAATTCAGTATCTTCTAAATGAGGGTACTCGTCTATCCAAAAGGACTTGGGATAATCAAAGCCATGTAAATCCATCCCCTGTTCCCCTGTGCACCAGTGCCTAGCGCTCTGTTGATTTCACAAGCATCCATCTTCTTCTCAACACTGTCTATGGTAAATAGACCTCATCAAACATCGGGCCGAGCTGGGTTTCGAGCCGAGCTGGTAAAAGCCCGATCCCGTGGGACCAAGCTCGAGCCTGGCCTAGCCCAGTGCACCAGGCCTCAAATTCGGGTCCGAGCCCGGCCCAAAACCTGAAAACCTGGCTCGAGCATGGCCGTTTGCACATTTTTCTTGGGGCCGGCCCGACCCAGTGCACTGGTTAGGCTAGGTCGGGTCAGGCCGAGCTGCCCATGATCAGTTCTAATGGTAAAGTACATCTCATGGTGCGATTTAGGTGGAATGTAAATTGTGGCAAAGAACTTGCAGATCAACGCGGCACTCCAGGAGATAGAATTGTTGCCAAGAAGGTCTAGTAGCCTTGGAGTGGAGGAGATTGTAGGAAACCTAGGCCGAGAGTGGGGTGAATCGGACTCCTAATTCAAATTTTAACCTTGTTTGCGTGATTAATTAGTCCGGTTATTACCCAAGCTATCGATGAAATCCTATGATCTAGATGCGGAAGCGATGGCACAATTAATCAACAGAAAAATGTGGCTTGATGGCTCACACAAGCAATGCAGAATTAAGATAATGCAAGAGACGAGGAGACGCAAACCGAGCTGTTTACCGAAGTTCGGTGCTCAACACATGAACACCTAAGTCTTCGTTGAGGAAACTTCTCACACAGAGAAGTCGGGACTCTTTCGTCCCTAGCCCTCGATCCACTCGTGATAGCTCTTCACCAACACATGGTAGGCGAGCTCCAAACAATCACACAAGACGAGTTCTTCCACAAGCGGAAGCTCCTCGCACCCACGGCGGCGACACACGGCGCCGACCCCGACACATGGAGAGTTTTGTACACGACCTTCAACGAATGAAGGCAACGCCCCTCCGACACACGGAAGTGACCCCTGACACACGGATGATTTCGGTTGATGTAGTCATTCGGTTGATGAAGCCCGTGGCGTGACGACGATCTCCTCGGCGGTAAAGTCCCAAGAGCACAAGACCGAAGACCGTCTCTCACCACTACCCCTTCTTTCCCACCATGGAAACTAGGGTAAGAACACCATGGGAGAAGGGGCAAGAGTTGGGGATGGACGAGAGGAGGTAGGGGTACCTTCTTCCTATTCCTCTCTCCTTCTCCCTCTCTCTCTCTCTCTCAATCTCTCAAACACATGAAACCCTAGAAGGAGGTGGGAACCATGGGAGGAGCTCTCAAGGGTGGCTAGGGCTAGGGGTGGCTGATAATGAGGCTCTCTCAAGTTCCCCGTGCTAATGGCTCCTATTTATACCTACAAGGCGAAAACCCTAAGAATAGACGGTCCAGATTGAATTTTCGGTGATGCAGTCGGACCCAGTCCGATGAAATGTTTCACCTTGGGAATGACCTGGTCGGACCGAGTCTGACGGTGGTCGGACTCAGTCCGACAGAAGGGTTGCATTTGGGGACTTCGCTAGGAACCTATGGCCTGGTCGGACCCGGTCCGATAGTAGGGTTGCATTTTGAGTGACTTAGCCGCTGACACGCTCATCCATCAGACCCAGTCCGACGGGGCTAGTTTTTGCAGCCCACTACGTTTTGGCTATCCCTTTCTCCCTTCATGTCTCGCCTAGGGTTTTGTGCCTTGTTTGTCGACTTGTGAACTCGGCGGAAATATTTGGACACATAGGCGGAAAGTTTCGCACTCATAGGAAATATCTGGCTTTGAGACTTGGCGGCTACGAAACCCCGGACAGCTGGCTATCCCCTGGAGTCCCCTGGACCTATCCCAAACTCTCTCAAAGACGAATGAGGATAAGAGACCGGAGATGTGATCTGTGGGACCCTATAGCCAGAGATACGATGATCGGCAGGCATGTTGACGCTAGGCTACACACACGCAAGAAATCAAAAGAACTAGGAAACAAATGTTCTTAATCTTGGCGTGATCCAGCTCTACAGCCCAGTTGCCATCAATTACCAAAATCATTCATCCCATGGGAGGCTTAATCTTACAGAGATACACTCCTCCAAATATGGCCTAGGAACATCCCTAACCTCTATCCAGTTGATCCAAGGAGGTACTATGAAACACGGGGTCCTACGAGAAGTATATATCAAATAGATCCTGAGAGATGATAGAAAGGAATCTAGGGTCGTCGGCTATTATCTCTTCTGAGAGGCCTGAACCAGGATAAAAACCCCTGTCTCCTGTTCGTTGCTGTTCGTGGTTGTTCGGCGTGTCTCCTATCTCCTCTTTGAAGAACCTTGGTTGACTTGGGTCAATATCCCAACCGTCGACAGTAACGGCACCATTATTGGAAATGAACATGTTCATATGTACTATCAGTACCTTTTTTTTTGTAAAAATAAAAATAGAAGAAATCAGAACATGAGCACTTAACATGAAAGAATACAAACATGAATACATAGAAAAAAATAAAGATATGAAATTTCTACGCGGACTAATATCAGTAATTTTTTTTATTCTTGTTCCCTTCCGATGGATGATCCAAAATATGTGCAACCATTAATCTTTTCAACCTACTAAAATAACCAGAAAACACATGTGACACCTGGATGTGAATATGTAAAGCATACACAACATGATAGAAATAAAAAAGATACAATTAACATACACATATGGAAGGTCAAGCAATTGCTTTTTCTCTGGTTTAGCCAATTGTCTTGTAGTTCCTCCATGACCTTGGTAGTATATCATGATCTTCGATAGGATGGTTTACACGCACTTTCCAATATTCCTTCCCTAGCTTGAATCCAGTAACAACTTCATATGGATTGCTACTCAAGAAAGTAGCATATGCTACACACATTTTATTTGGATATCTATTGGTAGTTCTGAGCATTACAGTGGTTCCAACCTTTTTAAAAATTAAGCCTTCATTAGTAAACCAAGCCCTAAACTGTATTTACCATGATTTATAACAAAACAATATTATTGTTCCTAAATTACCTTCATTCCCGATGGAGAAGTATCCTTGTGATGGTCATGTCCCTTGCTCATATTGTTTTCATGATGCTTTAGATTCTTACCATGCTATATGTAACAAAAATAGATGGTTTTGAATCCAAAATATGCATGTTTCATGTTTGACAATAAAGAAATTTTTATATTTATAGTCTTGCCTGTCCCGTGCTCTTTTTACTACAATCTATAGACGTCCTCCCATACTTACCATCCTAAAAATCAACAGATAAGATTACATCAGTATGGTATGCAGTCGAACTATCAAATGTTAATAAATTATGTAACAATAGTTTTATGCTGACTAGAGACCTCTTAATGCACCTAAAGAGATTCAATCTAAAACATTTACCTGTTCATTTGCAAAACGGGTCGCACATAGTGGTGACGAGTGTTTTTGATGCATTCCTTCATTGCTACTATGATCACAATGTTCGTAATGCATATTGAGGGATTACAAATGCATATTAAATTTAAATCTAGAGTACACAATCTGCAACAATAATTCAAGTTATTAACAGCAAGATTTCTATAGGGCACAATCTAGAATAATAATGTACGAAAATAAATAGTGGTAATAATAACAAATTTACTATTGATGTATCTTGTTGTCCGGTCATCAAGAAATCTAGATCCGCTACACTGCACTCTACTCTCTGCGAAATAAATAAATAATGATTAAACAACAGCATGGTTTGATCACTTAATCAAGAAATTGATAATACCTTTCTTTTAGACTGTATTTGATAGGATTCAAAATTATCATGGCAATATGTCTGAATATTCACCTACAATAAAGATGCAAAGATGTAGAGGTTCTAGAAAATTTCAATACAAGATACACAAAAAAATATTTTACCTCCGGTGGTGTTATGTTCCCCTGCCTTGTGTCTCTGTTTCGCAATTCTTCGATCAACATGTCTTGTTTTTTCATATGTATATCCTGTTTTGTTACATATTCCTGCAACCTTTTTAATTCTTGCATAAGATGTGTCTCCATATCGAGTGATGACCCATATGAGGTTGTAACTTCTACATTCTTCAAACTACGTGGAATTTGTTCATAGGCTTGTTTAGGGATTGGAAGCAATCCCATACCATGGACTTGTCCAGAGTTTTCATCACCTAATACTTTGTGTAATGCATCTCCTTCCCATGCAAACCTTCCACAATTTTCAACTAACTCAGGTTGATTCTCCACAAGATTTTCCAACTCAGCCTGCAAGCAAAGGGTAAAAACATATTACAATAGTTCGATCATATTATAAAGTGTGAATTTCTGAATTGTTTGTATATACAACATACCACATGCTCATGTCCATGTTTGCTCCTTTCTTTGTGTGTTGCAAGGTATACTTTTGGTCTGTGTGGTTGCTTTTTTTCAGGATCACATTGTCTCTAAACAAGACAAAAGGAGATACTATTGTATCAAGAACAATATAGACAAGAGTATATGATAAAAAAATATATGACTCACCATGTCCTCCACCCAACGCACATAACTCTTTGTCCCTGCCGTATGGGTTGTCTTCCTCATTGCACAACTTGTTCTATTTCTCTCACTAAGTACCTATAGTGAAGTATTGGTAATGTATATACATCATGCTTTATTGACTACAAGCATATATAAATATAGATGAAGAAACAATAGCAACACTTTAATGATCACCTTTTCTTCTTTTGACTTCCAATGATCAACGATTGCAACCCAGTCGTCCTCATCCACATCTTTTGGGCACCGCCTATACAACACAGACCTTTTCTTCTTCACATAAAAAAAAGACTTCTTTAGTGTTGCCTTATACTGCCTCCAATCTCGGCCAATTGTTTTAAGTATCCATTTTTCACATGATTGAGGATAGAAGAACTTGGTCTAGCATAAGTTATAAATATGAAGTTAGCATTACAATGAAAATTTAAATTTTTAATATTTCCAAATAAGATCCTAGAATGGATAAAATGTAGAAGAAGACCTGTACTAACTGAAGTATTGTTTTATCTCCACCATTTTTTTTCACTAATCTCCAATCATTCTTGCCAATTGGACAATATACCCCGTTCCTCGCAATGGTACCTAAAAATTGTCCTAGAACTCCACCTTCTCTCCCAACAGGTTGTCCTAGCCCATTACATTTTATAACTATCCGCTTCCCTGGTGGAAGATTCCAAACATCTGGTAGCAAAGTCTCTGCACGTGTCTTCACTACATCATCTTCACCTATATAGTTATAAAAATGAAAAGGCATGATAAATTTATGGTCAAGTACAGATGGCATCAACTAATTACATATGTACCTAACATATTAGGGTCAGAATCATCTCGTCAATCAACTAGGACTCCATCTTCTTGTGATGCTTGAGATTCTGGCAATACTTGTTCGCTGCCTCCATTATGACTTCCATTGGCATGTGCGTCACTAGTTTGTATTACATTCAATTGTTTCCTTGTATGCATTTTCCTATAAGTTGACATCATTATAAATTCATTACTATGCGATTGCATAAAAAAGGAAGTGTAATACCATTTTGAAGAAAAAATTGTAAAGGAAAAAAATTCAGCCAATTAGGTGAACCATGATGACCTTATATATATATATAAAAGGGATCAATGAACATGTCCTCATGGCGCTACAAGAAAATAATGCAATGAATGGTGCGGCGAGCAGCAATCTAAGGCATGTGTACAGCGATGAAATGCACAGAAAATAAAGATTCTAAAATTAATTATTTGCTTAATCTCATCTGGCCATTCCTAAGTTGAACGTTTCTACCGTACACAATGTGAATAAGTCATCACAACTGCATGGCCATGGCATCAAAAAACAAATTTTGAACTGCATCCAAAGAACATCTTGTATAACTGCGAGTGCTCGCCATCTGCTGGATAAATGTAGCACAAACATGCACAGCTAATTCAGTATATATCTAGATAGAATTCAGTGATTTAGTCCATTGGAAGGGATTTACTGCAAGAAATGGTGGAGGCCGACAAGGAGTAGATGAGGTAAGAAGGCAGCAGGCGGCGCCGGTGGCCGGATGCGACGGCAGCAGATGACCGCCCTATACTATCAGTGCCATTTTCCCTTTCCAAACTCATTATCTGCATAATTAAAAAATTAAATTAATAACTTGTGTGGTACATCAAAAAAGGATGTGAAATGTGGAACTTACATGAGATTTGAACCACCCATGGAATTCCTTGTTTTGCTTATCCTCAATAAATTTTGGGTTGACTAGACGTCGTGGATATTTGTGCCTAATCTCATCAGCATGAACTCTATACATAAATCCATAATTAGTTAAATAGAAAAACAAATAGAAAAATTGGTAAAGAAAAGTGAATCACCTGAGATATGTATTTACTTCTAGACAATTGAACAATACATATCTATGTGCTTGCACTTTTTCCAAATTTGATAGAATATAATTCCCGGGATTTCCAAGTGGCTTTCCACCAAATGGAAATAAAGTTTGTCGTTCTTCATTACTAGAAGTTTCACAGGACTCATCACTGTCATCGTTCCGTGAAGTCCTATTATGCTTAGTTTCGAAGCCTTTTATATATCGTGAACAAAATGTCATGCACTCATTTGTCAAGTACGATTCAGCAATACATCCTTCGGGGTGAGCTGTGTTACGCACAAATGACTTCAGAAAACAAAGGTACCTACACAACCAAAATCAGATATAAATGTTAATATCCATGAATTTAAAAAATAGCAAGGTTAATCTGAATTTATTTTTTGTAGGAATACCTTTCCACAAAGTACATCGATCGATAACATACAGGACCTCCAAATTTTGCCTGTGTTGCTAAATGCACCATAATTGTGAAAAAACCAGGAGGGAATATCATCTCCATAGGACATAATGTCAATTTAATTCGATTCTCTAGCTTCTCAAGTTCATCTACGTGAAGGACTTTCGCAGAAAGTTCCCTAAAATATGCAGATATATCAAACAAGACAGATGTAACGTTATTTGGAAGCACACCCCGCTGGGCAACAGGTAGAAGTTGTTGCATTAGTATATGATAGTCGTGACTTTTCACGCTTGATTTTTTCCCTTTAGTAACATTCACACACCTTGAGATGTTTCCTGCATATCCATCTGGATCTCTTATATTGTGAAGGACTTCACAAAATTGTTGTTTTTCTTCCTTTGACATGGTATAAGAAGCTGGAGGCAAGTAAAACTTATTAGACGATCTTCTCTGTGGATGAAGCTCTGGCCTAATGCCCATTTCTTGTAGGTCTTGCCGTGCTTGCAAGTTGTCTTTTGATTTTCCTGGTAGTGCTCCAATTGTCCCACATATATTTTCACACACATTTTTCTCTATGTGCATAAAATCAAAACTATATCGATGCACAATGTTGTCCCAGTAAGGCAAACAAAAAAAGCCACTGACACACTTCCATGTTGTTGACTCCTTAAAGTCAGCAATTGCTTTTATCTTAGGCAAAATTGAAATTTTAGAATAAATGGTAGGTTTAGATCTATGTTCTTGAGTTCCATTGAATGATTCGGCACCATCTCGGAGCTCATCAGTAGCAGATAGAAATCGACGATGTCCCATGTAACAATACTTGTGACCATACTTCAACCGTTTGTAACATGTTTCTTCACGACAAGCCAGACAAGCAAACCTACCATTCACACTATACCCTGCAAGAATCCCAAGCCTAGGGTAATCACTCACAGTACACAATATAGCAGCACGAAGTTGGAACATCTCCTGCCGAGATGCATCGCATGTAGGTGTACCAACCTCGAATAATTCAGTCAATTCTTCATAAACTGACTCCATAAATATATGCAAATTAATTCTTTCCAGGATAAGATGGTCCAGGAATTAGTAAAGCAAGCATAAGAGAGGAAGCTTCATGCATAACCAAGGGGGAAGGCTATAGGGTACTAAGACAACGGGCCAACAACTATAAGTTGAACTCATCATCCCAAACGGATTGAACCCATCGCTAGCAATTGCAAATCTAATATTTCGTGGATCTGATGCAAAGTCTAGATACTTGCCATCAAATACCTTCCATGACTCAGAGGCTCTGTTTCTTTCAGATTATAATCAGATTATAAGAATCAGCCGGATGACGTAATGCCCCATCCTTTGTGCGTTCCTCATCATGCCATCTAAAAGATTCAGCAGTTTCTTTGTGCATAAAAAGCCTCTTAAGCCTTGGTTTAATTGGAAAATATCGTAATACTTTCCTTGCAGTAGCCTTCTTCCTTTCCTTCTTTGTTAAAGTAGTCCACTTTGCTACATTTTTCCACCTTGATGTTCCGCATGTCAAGCAGTAATCGTCATTTGCCTTTACTTTACGATAAAGTTGACAGTTCTTTGGACAAGCATGAATTTTCTGATAACTAAGACCAAGTTTACCAATTACTCCCTCCGTTTCAAAATATAAGGCGTATTTCAACTTAACACGTAGATTAAGGTGCATTGAAAGTTTAAAAAGCAACCAGTGAAATGACCGGACTACCCACATAAAAAAATCAATGGAAACATGCACCTCAATTTATTGCGCCTTATTCCCGAGGAGGTGAAGCACCTACCCTACCCAGCATCTATCTCCTGTGTGCATGTTTCAATTTTTTACTATGGCTGTTACTTACAGCCAACTTTAATCTAAATGGGGGAGGAGGAGAGAGAGAGAGTTGTTAGAGACTAGTGGGCTGCGCATTGGAAGTTGATACTTCATGCATTTATTCTCCCCTTAAAGCAAATGAGGGTATGACTGGAAACCAGTACGCCGGTGAAGCCTATGTAAACGTGCGCGCCTTATATTACGAGAAAACGAACCGAGCATAATACGCCCTATAAAAAAAATTGGAGGGAGTATCTTCTTAGCATCAGCAAATGTTCTAGGAATATTCTTACCATTTGGTATGGCTAATTGCAAAATTGCTAGCAAATCACCCATCGATTTGTTACTCCACTTGTTAATGCATTTCGTGTGAAACAAAAGTACCAGAAGAGAAAGTTTTGATAATCCACACCCTTCCCACAAAGGTTCATCAAGCATCTCTAAGCAAGTTATAGAAGTCCTCTGCTTCCTTATCTGGTCCTGGCTTTGAACAACCTTGTGCACCAGAGTCATCCATAGGAGGTTCATCATCTATGTATCCAAAGGCATCTTGAACTAGTTGGTGCATACTAGTGTTTGTGGAATCATGTAACCGAGACTCTTGGTTAGCACTTATGTAATCTATAGTTTCTTCATGACAACTCCAAATAGTGTATCCCAGTAACATTCCATGACAAACTAAGTCATCATATACTTCAACCTGATGCTTCAACCGTCTATTAACACATTTTACACATGGACACCTTATCTTGGCATCAAGACTTAAATCTTTGTATGCGAATTCAAGAAAGCCCTCTAACCCTTTCAAATATTCTGCACTTGGTCTAGTGGAACGAAGTAATTTCTTCAAAGATTCTAAATCCGCAGACATTATCAAACAAATTTGATATGTTGCCTTCCAATGTTCAGCCTGATAAATAAGTAAAGAAAACTAAGAACAATACTAGTAGACCATTTGTCAGTATGGGAACTGTTATATGCATGCAATGCCATGGTTACATGAGCGGTACTCTACAATTCCACACATAGTTAAAACATCTGAGTTAATTAAGCAACAATCAATTCCACACATAGCTAAAACATCTGAGTTAATTAAGCAACAATCAGTAGTACATCAGGTAAGACGTTCTGTTATTATAACCAAGTTTCAAATCTTTTGAAGTTCGCCAGGAATATCTACCCTCACCAAGCACTAAAATTCAAGAGCAAAAAACAACACTAGACAATATGGCAAACAGGTACTTGTACTTTTCAAAAATTACAACTGTGCAAATGATTGTTAATTTGATTGTGCGCAGTACAAAAGGAAAACGCCAATTAACAATCAAGTGGTGTGCAAATTCAGAGTATTATATTACCATTCACGAACTGGCTAGTGGTATTGAAAATGTCAAACGCAACTTTCTAATCAACTGAGGATTCCTTGCTGGCCTGTATCTTATTACTAGCAGTCAACAATACTAGTAGATAGTCAGATTGGCCTGGTATTTTGTTTGCATAGTGGTCAACAATGCCTGGTATTTACAGTGACATAAAACACCGAACTGTTTTCAGAAAATTCCCAAATGTGGAAGGGAAGAAATGAATCCTGGATGTACGTGGTAGCTTCCTAGCGGCACATCAAAGTTAGACCAAGATGTCGCGGTAAATAAATGTGTGGAACGGTACACGGGTCCAAAGATTTTTTTTTGCCATTGTTGTCCCCGGACAAAAAACCAGAAATCCTAGAACTTCTCCCGCCGTCGGTCGCTGCCACCAAACTGGACTCCGCAGCCTGATTTCTCTCCCTCTCCAACACAAAATTCAGATGCACAACCAGAACTACAAACACAGCTGTGGACGGCCCCAAATCGCTCCTTTTTTCCCTAAATCAAGCTCTAATGCAAACCCAAATTGTACCACAAAGAACCATAATTCAATCAAACTGCAAGCAAAATCCTTGCAAAAATACACAAATCCAACATTGTCGCTGCCGGCTTTGGAGACGTATCTCTTACAGCGGTGTTGTTGTGCACCTCCGACCATAGCCACACCCTGGACATGATGCCCTGTTCGTCGGCGCTAGCTCCCGCCGCCACCAATCGGAAGCACGCGCCACCGCTGTCCTATCCGCCCACCAGTTCCGACCTAGCGCGCATGGAAACAGTCATTGGGGCTGCCCTTGTAGAGAACTACAGAAGGAAAGGGATCTCCTATCCCACGACCACGAGTATCCCAACCGTGAAGGGAAACCGTTGGATGGGCCGGCTTGGTTCGCGTTAGGGTATTTTGCCATCACGGTGGGAATTTGGGTCGGGAGTCGGGACGGGATGCCCTTGGAAAAAATAAAATAGAATTTATGTACAGAAGATAGGCATCACAAACCTTTGGATAAGGCTCACGGGATTCAACTGGAGATCTCAGGTTCGATCCACAACGGTAGCATTTTTCTATTCCGTTAGGATTTCTTTGTTTGACGTTCAAATAATTGATTTTTTTTTCAAAATATTATGCTTGGATAATTGGAAATAACTTATATATGTTGATTTTTTGCCTTTTATATAACCCACCAAATAAACGGGCAAGATTTAGGCTTAACAATCAAGCGGGATTTGTCCTTTCTAAAAAACAACCGAGTAATGCACTGTTAGGAATTACGCCGATGCAAGATCACGAACGACACCAGGAGACACGATGTTTGGTAACGCAGTTCGGCTTTCGCCTACATCTGCGGGGCTCTGATTATGGGCGCTCCTCCCCAATCCATAATACCGCAGCACACCGGCTAACCAGGTCACGGCCACATGCCGGCCGCTGACCTCCTCTCTTGCCTATGCAACTATTATGAAGTCATTGTCTTGATTACACCAGGGTTGCCTCCCTTTATATAGTGGAGACCTAGATAGAGTCCGACTCTAACACTAAACCAACCCTGCC
This sequence comes from Raddia distichophylla, assembly GCA_005191435.1. NCBI lineage: Eukaryota > Viridiplantae > Streptophyta > Magnoliopsida > Poales > Poaceae > Raddia > Raddia distichophylla. The sequence continues at coordinate 96,610 of SPJY01037796.1, read as the reverse complement.
TATTACAACACAGAGTCCATGTAACCTACTCGTACACATATTCGACACAATACCTAACAAACTCCACCTTGGAGAATATGGTCTCTCCACCTTGAAATCGTTCCAGCGTCTCTTGCGCAAACCTTGTACCCGGCCTCTGATCGCTTCCTCCTTTGGATATTTGTTTGACTCCGCTTGGATCTGCATCTCTAGATCCAATCTTTGTGCTCTCGAGCAGGCTTCCCAGCCCGCCACCGCGCACCACGTGCGTGCACAGCAAAACATGCCGCACCCTGGCCATATGTATCCACGTCACGGCTTTGCCCTTAGTGACGTGATGCAGCGCCTCCTGTGCAACATCCGGTCGCATCACTGCTCCCGCCGTTCCGATCTATCCGGCATCCATCCGCGCCTGCCGGTCTGATCGCGAACGCCGAGGTCGTCGCCGTCGCCTGCCGACCTCGCTAGCTACTTTGTCAGCCTGATGGCCACGTCTGGTTAATTCCTACCAACGGTAGCCCATCGAACGGTTTGAGCCTCCTGTCCGAAGTGTCCGACACCACCAATCGAATCGCCGATCGCCGCCATGCTCCACCTTGCGTCAATAGGGCATTTTCTGTGGCGCCTGTGTATGCATAAACCCCGTGTCTCCCCCTAGATCTTCCGCATGACCAACCTCGCCAACCAAGCTCTGATATCACTTATTATGATATGCGCCGATGCAAGATCATGAACGACACCAGGAGACACGATGTTTGTTAACGCAGTTCGGCTTTCGCCTACATCTGCGGGGCTCTGATTATGGGCGCTCCTCCCCAATCCATAATACCACAGCACACCGGCTAACCAGGTCATGGCCACATACCGGCCACAGACCTTCTCTCGCCTATGCTACTATTATAAGGTCATTATCTAACACTAAACCAACCCTGCCTATTACAACACAGAATCCATGTAACCTACTCGTATACATATTCGACACAATACCTAACAGTTTAAGATTTTTTTTTGCACATAAGTGTCAGCAACACATAATATGTGATGCAGTATATTCTCCCTGCAACACAATTTTTATGTGATGCAGGTATGTGTTATAGTAGATAGTCATCGTGTGTTTTCCAGCAACACAACCGGTATGTGATGCGAAGGGTGTGTTGCTATAGCCTAGTCTTCTTGTAGTGTCGAACTATTACCAATTAGCGATTTATTGAACTTTGTGAAGGAGTCCTAGCCTCTAGAGGCAAGTCAACGGTGAACACCTCATCGTGGAGTCGATAGACGATGACGAGCCAGTAGGGAGCTTCAAGGTGGCGCGTGCCTCTTCGAGCAAGAAGAGAGCTCTGGAGGCATCACCACAGAGCCAAACTTGAAAGTTCATGCATATTGCTACAGCCGGAACACAGACCGAGCACGAGGTGCTGCGCTAAGAGGAGATGAATTATATAGATAGTCACCTAGCAACACCGGAACATACGGAGACATTTGCAGCACTGGCACATGCTGCAACAGATTTTCCTCGAGGCAAATACTCGAGACCATTACTGAGTATGGGAGGAGAATGAGTTCCTGCAATCTCGGGTCACGAAACTCACCACAACCCTCACAGAGAAGGCAGGGAGCATAGACATGGCCGAAGCACAAGGTCCAAGTCGGGCCGGGCTTGGAAAAGCCCGGTCCCGCGGAACCAAGCCCGAGCCTGGCCCGGTGCGTCGGGCTCCAAAATCAAGCCCAAGCCTAACCCAAAACCCGAAAGCCCGACATGAAGCTTGACGGCGTGGCCTGGCCACGGCTTAAATCGCAAAAAACTCGAGCCCGGGCCTAGCCAGGCTCGATGGACGGGCTTCGGATTGAGGCTCCAGCCTGACCCGATGCACCGGTCGAGTCGGGCCGGGTTGCCAGGCTAGGCTTCCCGTGATCAGGTCTAAGTCCAGGTAAGCACATGATGCTTGAATTAACTTTACGTTAATCTTGACGCTTAACTTAATGCACCCTGGCCCATAGATGAGGTTCCTCTTCCATGAAGGGAGGAGCCTATAGGCAACATGGAGGTGAAGCTCGTCTGGGAGTCCTTAAGTTCCACAAACATAGAGGAAACCGTGATGGCGGTGATGGGGAAGACCGCCATGGCCACCATGGGCGCATCGGTGAGGAAGGAACCCCTGAGACTTCCTCCAAGTCCACGCCCTACGATAGCACCCGACTCGTCACCAAGCACTAACTTGGACGTGATATCACCGGTGCGGACGCCCACAACTCTATGAGCCAATGGTGCCAAAGGTCGGGGCAAGGTCAGGACAGTCAAAGCTAGCGATGCGACAATTAATCATTCCGTCCTCTTTAGGTGGGTAGCCCGCAAAGGGCGTGGAAGAAACCATTGAAGATAGGCTGCCATGCCAGAGGACGGGAATCGGGCCCAAAGTGTGCCACCACGGATACAGGGTGCAAATGTCATGAGGTGCATACGGGCTTATACTAAGGAAAGCGCCCTAGAAGTGTGCGCTATTCTTGGAGCTTGAAGACAAGCTGGTGGACGACGCTTACTAGGTAAACACTCCGCTAAGGTCGTCCATGTTCCTGTCACTTAACGAAACGTCTAGTTGTTTCGTGATGCCACTCGGAGCATGTACTTTGTTTGTCGTGAAGCAAGGGACATCGAGCATGTCGCAAGGATTAGGTGATAGGAACAACTGCCGGAGAAGCTCGAGGAGGACCTCAAGGTCTCCCGGGCTCGAGTGTTTGACGTTAAGGCCGTTGTGGTTGGAAACCGAACTTCAACTTACCACTATGAGCTTTTTAGAGAGCGCTCATTAGCTACGCGATCGGTGCTCTCAGCTTGAGGAAGAGCCGGGGAATTAAAAGAAATCTATATGAACCAACCTGAGTGTTTCGTTGTTCCTAGTAAAGAAAACTTGGTTTGTGGGTTGAAAAAAGTCTCTTTATAACCTAAAGCAGTCTCCGAGACAATGGTATAAAATGTTTAAATCGTTTATGCTCTCACATAGTTTTATGAGGTCAGAATTTGATAGTTGTGCTTACATAAAATTCTGAGATAGTTACTTTAAAATCATACTTAAGTACTGAGTTTGAGATGAAGGATCTAGGTGCAACAAAGAAGATCCTTGGTATGGAAATTATCAGAGACAAAAAGTTTGGTTTCTTATATGTTGGCCAACAAAGGTACATTTAAAAAGTCCTTCATCACTTTAATATGCATGAAGCAAAACTTGTTTAGCCGACTCATTTCATATTATCTTCTCTATGTGCCAAGTCTAATATAGAAATTAAGTATACGTCATATTTTCTTATTCTAGTGTCGTTGGTTCAGTAATGTGTGCCGTGGTTTGTTCTGTCCTGATTTATCTCACGCTATGAGTGTTGTCAGTAGATACATAGTTATTCTTGGCAATGAACATTAGAAAGTTGTTCAGTGGATTTTTAGGTATATTCATAGTACTTCTAATGCTTGTTAGAGTTCAGGAAATCTGGCGATGGACTTATTGGTTATGTAAACTCTGATTATGCTGGTGATCTGGACAAGAGAAGGTCTCTCACAGGTTATGTTTTCACCATTAGTGGTTGTGCCGTTCGCTAGAAAGTAAGTTTGCAAACTACAGTTGCTTTATCCACAAATGAAGTTGAGTACATGTCTATTCCTAAATCATGTAGAGAAGCCAGATGGCTGAGAGGTTTGTACGCTAAGCTTTGTGGAGTTACATCTTGGATTACTTTATTTTGTGACAATCAAAAAGCTATATGTCTTACAAAGAATCAAATGTTTTATGAAGTAACAAAACACATTGATGTCAGATATCATAGGTATGTAAGATCAGTATTCGTGATAATCCTACTATTACAATAACAAAGTCAGTTCCTACTACTAAATTTGAGCTTTGCACAAGCTTAGTTGGTGTTACAGTATAAGGCCTAGTGAATTTTGGCGCACGGTGATTTTTATTATTGAAGTGAATTGATTGATGATATTTTATTTGCTACAAGATGAAAATTTATCTCAAGGTGGAGTTTGTTGACACATGATACGAATTTAATGTGAGTCTTGTGGGGACGGCTAGAGATCCCATGGTTCGGGATTAGAGGATTTTTTTTGTATTTGACTACAGTCAATTTTGTCCCCTTTATATATACCTCTTGTAAGACGCACGGATAGTAGACGACTCATTATTATTCCCCTGCGTTTTTACTGTGATATACTGGGTTTCACTGATTGGCACCCGTGGTTTTTTCCTACCAAAGTTTTCTACCAAAAATATTGTCTCGTGTTCGATATTTGATTTGTTTAATCAGTTGTTTGAAAAAATTCTAACACATCCATGGGAGCTTGACATATATGTAAATAAATGGAGAACTAACAAGATTAAAGAAGATAGAAAATGACAACCTCATCGTTTGATTCATCTTACAGTACTCTGCAATTTTTAGTGCAGAACGTTTTTTTTCTACTCCATATGAGGAATTTAGGTGGGTTTCTCTCTCTCTAGAAGTCTCACACAGGGATATTTGGGTATTTTTAGAAGTGGTGGACTACGGAAACCGAGTTTTCGAGATTTCGCAAAGATCCGGCATAGTCCGAGATATTCGAACCCCTTTTGAAATCCGACGAAAAACAGGAAATAAACCTAACTACTCCTAAACTATACGTGACCTCTTCTCTCGCCCGGTCACGCATTTGATACCTTGGAGCAGCTCAGAAAATTTATCGATGCTTCAAATTAGGATTTATAAAAATCGCCGAGTCTTCGCTAGGGTTCCGAGAAAACCAAAAACCTCCTAGCACTTAATAATTATTTAATTTGACATCAATGCCACTAATAAAAATTAGGGCTCAACGATGCTCACAGTATATCCATCGCTCGCTAGCACTAGACTCCCTCGGACATTGCTGACTCTTTATATTGAGCATCGAAATCAGAGTTATTCTCATTGTCCTCCTCCTCATCATCATTGTGATTGTCATCACAAGGTGGTTTGAATTGAGCTGTACGATTTCTAATGCAATGCTTTTGTTTCATGCGGGAGCCCATCTAATGGACAACCATGTGCATTGGAGGCACATCTGGCTCAAAAACTCTCCTAATTTATCTCTTCTAACAATGTACTATTCTTGGCTTTCTCTTCTTTTCCCGTGGAACTGATGAGCTGCCCAACTGAGTGAACCAGAGCTAAGCCTTCACCCTTGTCCTTGCCCCTTCATCATCACCTCCCCTATTTCCTTTGCCACCATGGGTGAACAAACCACCAAAAATCTGAACCATGGTTGATCTTTATAAATCCTCTACTACAAGCAAATCTAAGCACCTTCCACCAAAACTAAGATAAGGAAAATAAAAGTAATATGAAAAACTGATAATAAAAAACTAGGGCTAGAGCTACATACCCTAAAATTAAAGAAGAGCCATGAAAAATATGAACTACCAAGCCCTAGGAGAGCGCTCGATGAACGAAACTCGCGGAGGAGCACCCTACAACCACATCCGATTAGGGTTAGGGTTTTGGCAAGGAGGAGCAAACATGGCGTGAGATGGGCACCAATGGAGAGGTGAGGCAATCCATGGAGGAAGAGAGCAAGATAACAGGGGTACCACAAAGGAGGGCTTGCCGAAAAGACCCGAGGATGATGACATCAGGACAGGAGAGGTGGCGAACGATAGGAGATGCCACACGGGCACAGGAAATCCCATGATTTTTCTTCCTGTTGGACCAAGCCTGAGTTACCGGATGGGTCCAATGAGACAACACTGTGCATACAACACATACATCCTTGATCCTTCTGTACCACAAACTGAATCCAGTGAGATGTAGTTTCATAGCCAAACCTCACTAGACTGAGTCTGACTAGGTCCGGTGGAACACAGGACGGTGCACAAGCATGCTAAACCCGTCCTAACGAGCCACCAGACTAAGTCCGATGGGATACTTTTGTGTAATTAAGGAAAAATCAAATCGGTTCACATGCCTTAAACCCTTTCATTTAGTGCAGGGAAACCTGGTTACTTCTTTTCTTGCCTATTACAAAATCAAATTGGTTCACACACCCATCGATTTGGTGCTTGCAAGGATCATAAGCCAAAGCCCACTTGTGTTTAACTGAGAGAACTTTCGGCGCCAACATGCATGTACATAGATGATATTACTGTGGTGAACTCTTTGAAGAATAATGTTGATAAGCTTTTACATATCTTAGGTAAGGCCATGCCCAATGGGTCCTAGTTTAGGATTCTGAGACACCATAGCGAATAGGAGTAATATATAAAAGAAAAATATGGATAAATAATGAAAATGCAGTGTGAATAGTGGATAAATAGTGTCTAGGAATCTTAAACTAGCTAGGCCACCATTGGGGATGGCCTAAGGACCTTGGTGATCTATGATACTTCCTTGGCGTTGAAGTGCGTTGACATAAAGATGGGCTTGTGTTACCTTAGCAGAAGTACATTGTTGATGTCCTAAAAGTTTTTGTCCAACCAAACAAAAAAGCAAGCTAACAGTCCTTGCATGACCTTAATGGAGGACTGTTTGTTCGTAGCACTTGATTGCTATTTGCTTTCAAATAGCCGGTCATTTGTACGTGGCACTTAATGGCTAGATGTTAATCTCTCTTCCCTTTAAATAGTCGCCAGTCCTGATAGGTGGAAACCTGAAAAATGTAGCAGATTTCCAATAGCATGACAAACACCAACGGGCCAAACTAATCAAAATGTTAAGAAAACAAAGGGGACCTTGGTGGATTTGCGTTGGTGCAACAACTTTCCAAGCACTTCACCACTGTATCAGGGTTCGGATCAATAAACACAGCCACCTGATACATTCGAGATACTTTTGTAAAACATATGTACAATTAATGCCTACCTTTTAGATATAACATTATGCGTTTTATTTATCAGTGAAGCACTCCACTGCCTAGAATATCACTCGTGGTGGTTTCTCCCATGAAAATGGGGGATGGCTACGCAAATACTGAAGTTTGTAACCTAACCAACCGATGCTGAATGATTGAATTGTAACCTAACCAACCGATGCTGAATGATTGAAACCGCTAATCTAAGAACTTCTAGATTCATTAGTATACTCACAGAATATCTCTCTTTACCAACTGTGATAACTCGATGTAGTGTAGATCTGCAAGTTAAAATGAAGCGAATAAAAAACAAAATTCTTATACAAGGTTTTATATTTACATATTGACATGAGTTGGAACATAAATGCATAAGGCATCTCTTTATTAATGCACAATCTCAATACCTAGACACCATATTACCTAAAATAAAGACAGTCATGCTACAACTATTTTTTACAATAGATGATCACTTCTCCACACCAAATCAACATAGGTTAGACACATGTACCTAAAAAGACAATTTGTCCACCTTTCGAGCAAATCACCAATGTTAACAACAAGACCCCTACAAGCACGTCAGTACATAAAAAAAATATAATTAAAGGCCAAGAATTATCTGATGAACATAGAAAAATGAGCCCAAAGAATTAACAGAAATAAGAAATTAAGCAAAAATGAAACACACTGATAATTTCTACTATGCATTCACCATAAAGTAAACAATACTATTAAATGTGAAATTTGTATTATTGATAGTCACCAAAAAATATTTACCCATGAATATGATGAACATCTTCCCAAAGCTGGGGATGCCTATCCTTTTCCCTGCATATCTGTACATTGATAATAGTGTAAAAATCCATATTATGCAAGCCAAATTCACAACTAAATTGATGGTATGCTTTTCAAATATAGGACTCATTCTAACTTTCTCAAAATTAAAAAAATATATTTTTCATGATAGCTAAGAAAAAGATAATGGAACTGAGGTCCATGGTTTCTATACACCTGCAGGCCAGGGGTACCATCTAATGCTACAAGAAGGGATATTATTCCCAAATCTGAATGAGATGTTGCACCATAAGTTTCATTACCAGACTCATTTACTCCACCTGCATTGAATGTATCAAACGTAAGAATGCAGTCAGCTCCAAGGTTCTTGAATAAACTCTGAAATGCTTCAGGAATTTTAATTTATATCCGACTCTCTGTTATAAGACTATGTAAGAAAATGTGACATCCTAATTTTCAAAATGCAGAATTATTGCATGTGGCCTTTATTTAGCACAAAAAGTATTTTTAAAAAACTTAAGATTTTGAAAATGAGCATGTCTTCTCCAAACATTTTCCTTCAGGTGTTAAATTTAGGAGTTTCGAAGGCAAATCACATTTTAACATATTTTTACCATGTTTAAACAATTTTATCAATTTTTTTTCCAACATTAAGCTATTTTTTTCTGAAAAGTAAAACCACTTTCTTTAAATATTTCTATTTTCAAATCATGTTTAAAAACATTTCTAGTGCAAATCATGGTAAAAAATATTTTTAATATGCATCGCATGTTCCAAACTAATTTTGTAATTTTTTGGCAATTATTTTATTTTCCCTAAAAGTTTACATTAGTTCCTTTAAGGTTTTGCCTATTATTCTTTCTCCTTTTATATTTTGGAAAAAGTTGTCCGTGGACAGGAATCCCATTGTTCAACCCACTCGGCCCCCCGACATGACCATGTGCATGCGCCCCTACCACCACCGTCGATGGAGATGGCCCCTCTCTGGCAATGTGCGCGCGGGACCATTGGTTCGGCCCCGCCGTGGCAGTTGCTTGTGGCGGCGCTCGGTGAGGCGAATCATTGGTGGCGATTCCAAGAAGGATGCATGGTCACGAGGCACCAGCGGGAGGCAGGGATGCTTAGGGTGACGTTGAATAGGACAAAAGTGGTAGCGCATCGTTGGATGGCGGTAGCCAAGGCGGATGGATGCGCCGGCGAGCGTTCGATCCCATTGGTGGCACGCGAGAGGGAAGGTTGCACGATCGATGAGCCATGGTGGAGGACAGGGATGCAAAGGGAGGTGCCTACATGGGGAGAAGTAGACGGCAATGCCAAGATAACATCAACCAGTGATGGGCAAGATGGGGCTCATGGCTCCATCGCCCCTACAACCCCACCCCCACGCCGCCATGGAGATCGACGCCAGTGGTGGCTTCGCCTGCACTCAAGCACATGGCGTTGCAGGCAAGGAAGGAAGAAAAGAGCTACCGGAGTTGGGTTAGTCGGGTTGCCAGAGTTCGGAGAGAGGGAATGGAATAATTGGAGGAAGAGGAGGGAGAGGATGATAAATGGGATCCACTCATTAGACCGTATTTTGGATTGTATTTTGAGGTCGCATATCCCAAAATCTCTCTATAATGGCATCTATGCATGTATTAATCCTTTATAATGGCACCTAAGACCTAGCAGACTTTGCGGTGGCATTTTCGTTTAAAGAAAACTCTATAGTGGCATATTTTTTTACCAATCTATTTTCCCTCTCACCTCCATGTGGTCCCTACATGTCATCCTCTTCAATCTATTTTATTTCACTCACATGACCCTACTAATAATTTATTACGATGATAAACAAATGTCTCTCTTACACCTTGGCCCCACATGTCATCCTCTAATTTTCTCTCACATCACCTCTCTCCCTTACATGTGGGTCCCTCTATTAATAATGTGTATGACAAAAATTCACTTTTCTCTCACTTGCACATGGCTTCCACATGTTATACACTTCTCCTTATTTTCTTTCACATAGAAGTGGGTTCCACCTCTTTGATATTTGTTCTGTTTTCATAATCCCCGTTTTTCTATTACCCATTTTACCCTTATTTCCAGTTTTGCCATTAGCTCCAACATGTTGATTCATGTGAATTTCTCTTTTGCCCCTAATATTCCAATTTTGCTCTTGGTCTCCTTTATCCAATATTGCTTCGCCCCTAAGACACTATTTAAGCCTAGATACATCCTGCCAACATTATCCTCATCGGCTGAGCCGAGCCACCTGCCTCTTGCATGTTCTCGCCCTTTCCTGTGCTTCCTCTCTCTCTCTCTCCCTCATGGGCCCATATCCTCTCCTCTCCTACTTGACGGTACCCGAGTGGGTCGAACAAAGGGAGCCCATGAACTAAATTGGCCTTTTCCGATTTCCAGAATTTTCGATTAATGATAAGCCTAAATCTCTTCATTGTAAGTTCATCCGACCCCCGAATCTAGTGATTCCAGATCCTAAAAATTTATAAAATTCACCTCCTTCTTTAGAAATATTTATATGTAGTATGTATTACTATAATTGTTTTGTGTTTTTGTTGGTGAAAGTCAGACGGCCCATGAGCAAACGCGGCCCATGAAGCTAAAAGACCTAGGAGGGACCCTCCCCCCGAGCTGCCCAAGCTCATGGTCAAACTCCCGCAACGCGAGCTCGAGCTTATGAAGCTTGAGGCACGCGACTCCAAGCGCACTCTGCCTCATCACCCGCAGCGGGCACCACAGTTGAATCTTCGGGTCGTCTCAACCCCGATACCAAGACGCGCCTACCACAACCACGGTAGAAGATGCCCTTCCACTCATGGGTCGGCTGTCCACATCGCCTGACACCAAAAAGGCATGAGGCGCATCGCCATGAACTGATGGGCGCTCGCTATTACCCAGTGGATGGCGTAAAAAACCTAGCGGACGAGAGGTAAGTTACTATTGACCAACAGATACCCGCGTGCCCTCGGGAACCGACAGTGATCTACAGTGCACGAGCGGCTTGCCTATAAAAGGATCCAAGGACGAAGGCAGCATCATCGACTTTTACCTGCTTCCAGACATAGACTCACCGCAAGACAACTCCAGTAGAACAAGCGCACAAGCACTAACCTAGAATGTGATAGTTGCAAAAGGGAGTTATTCCCCTCACATAGCCAGGAATACATACTTAGTGCCCAGAGCACTTATTGTACTCGAGCACAAGCTTCCCCAAGCTCGGTCTCCCACCTTGTACTTGCTTCAAACTTGATAAGCAACAGAGACCGGACGTAGGACTATTATCCGGTAGTGGAGGCCCGAACTAGGATAAAAATCACTGTCTTTGTCTCTTTGCTCCGGCTACCTCCCAGCCTCCCCTCGTAAGTCATAGCGTAGCGAAGGAGAAGGGTCGTGGTTAGGCCTCACACCAACTAAATTCGGCCCGTGGAGCCTGTCTCCATGTCATCGACAGTTTTATTGTTTTCTCGATTTATTTGCTACCACTAGATCACTCGTGCAACAAAGGAGGCTTGTTCGACGCCACCTAAGTCTAACAGGAACCCGATGTTCCCAAAGGCAAGCCTTTACCACAGCTCCTAGTTTTCCTAGAGTTACCAAAACAGCTATATTACTAGTCGTGCGGTAATTTAACTTAGATGTCCTAATTGCATGTTATGCTGTTGCAGTATGCAACCATTGCCTCAATATACCCATAGGCCTATAATATCATATATCACAAAAACTACCTTTGGTTACTAGCTTAGCAATGCTTGGATTGGGTGGAACAATGGATGATTTACTTAGGTATCATCTGGAATTGGTAAGTGGTTCGGGGTGTGCTGTGGTGGGTTCACACCTTAATTTAAAACTTGACAACTAATAATTTGGATTGGGAGCGGTTGGTTGGAATGGCAGGTATATTATGTACGAGATTGGGTTTGTGTTTGGTTTTCACTCTGCGAAATAAGGACCGATGATTGACGGGCTCAACCAAGAATTTTGTATGACCACACGTGAAAATGGGATCACTTTAGCCAATTTTATATTCATGCTCGCAAAACTGGGTACCAATGGAGCTACTATTTGCAAGTGTTCTGTGATGGGGGACTCATCGCGGCATCTTGCGTGGGGGTCTATGATGCCAGTTAAGGATCCATGAGCAGCACTCACAACAACGATTAACTCCTTTAGACCACAACATTACACATGGAATGTAGAGCTACAGTTACCGTAGGATTTAATGGGCTATTATTAATATCTAAAAGGCCTTGTCATAGATTTCTATGTCGGTGTGGGTAAAATGTACACCTCTGCAAAGTAAAATCATTTGAATGGTCATGCCCACGGTTGAGGGTGATTTGGTGGTTTCTCACAATGTAGCTTCACTTTCATAAAATTGATTAGGGTAATGTAGTTTTGGCTTTCGTGCATTTGTTGATGAGATTGAGGTGAGATTTTGCATTGAGGTTGTCTTTTTTAGACTGACATTGAGAATTTGCTTTGTTGTCATTATTGTTCAAGTTATCTTTGTTCTTATGCTACGTTCTATCTATGTTTTCTTAAATTGATTTTCAACTGTTTAGTAAAATGTTTTTATGCAAATAAACCCTTAGCTTTCCTAGAATGAGATCAAACCTGGCCCTTTCAGGGAAAAAAAATGTTAGGACTTGCACTCGTACTAACCTTGGTTCCACCGGTGAACACACAGGATAACACTTGCACTCGTACCAACGAGTAGGTCTGGAGTAAAGCGATGCACAGGATAACTGAAATCTTCGTAGGAAGTGATCCGGGCTACTAGGTGTTTCCACTCAGCCTTGTGTGTGGCAAAGATGGGTCACCGCTTTTGGTTTGTAATCTTTTAGTTTTGCTAGGGACTGGCAATCTGAGCTATTGTTTATTGTAATAAACTGCTCCGCAACACTCTAAACTACTTTAATAGTTAATGTAGCAATGGTTTGGTATTACAATTTTGTTTTGTCGTAGATACGTGCACTGAACATGGGACACATACTTTTAACAAAGAGGGGTTCGGTTCATTAAAACCTCGTCCAGACAAGGAAAAAACAAAAGCACAGAACAACACTACCCAATGGTATATCTTATAATTATCTCTCATGGAAGATTTAGTTTTTGTAATCATATACGGACAATGTAATCCAATAAACAACAGCAAGATTACTAAATTATACTCCCTCCGTCTACAAATATAAGGTGTATTTTATTTCGTTAGGAGAAGACTTTACCAACAAATACTCTATTAATACATAATTTTTGTGACACAAAATTAATATCTATATTCAAAAGTACTTACATATGATTATGATTTTGTATCACACTAATTATGTTTTAGTGAAGCAATTGTAGGTCAAAGTCTTGTTCCAACGAAAACAAAATACGTCTTATTTCTTATATGTCTGGATAAGGAGAGTATCGAATAATCCAATAAGTACCTGAGTAATGTAATAACCGAAGCATCACTTTCAAACCGTTTAGAAAGAATTCAGCGTCGAGGTCTAAACTCAAAGCAATTAGAGTTAGTATTCTTTTGCCGGTGGACCTGGTAGGGAAGAATATGCAACAATGTTGATGTAAACAATTCTGAAACACCGAGTATTACAAGTTCGATAAGCTAGTGGGCGAAAAACCTACAGTGCATTTTCACAGTACAGCTTCATTGTGTCCTTCCAAGACGGAAAGTATTCTGGATATAATTAAGCCACAAAAGTTAGAAAAATCCTTACAATTTGAGATTGTTAGAAAAGTATTCTGGATATATATGTTGGAGTCAATGTTCATCGATCAGCTATAATGCAGAATGAAGAAGCATATTACTACCTTCAGATGGCCATTGATTCACATCGTTTTGCAAATTTTTGTCCATGACAGGCCCAATGTAGAAACTCTCCTTAAGGTCTCCTATATACACATAAATCACTAAAGCGTCAGCGTTTTCAACTATATGATTCTAAACAGCAGACATGTAAAGGTAAAATCTCCAACATGCAGTTTTTTTGAACCATATGGGATATTGCTATTTGGCTAGTTAGGATGCCAGCGATTAATTTCTTCAATGTATAATCAAAATTGAAATTCATAATGTTTAGCGCACATAGTACAAATACCCAATTATTTAATTTGAATAACATTAATATAAAATTTTGTAATACAAGATAGTAGCATCATAACAAATATGGAAATTTGGCTATAGGGCACTACACATGGGTGGTTTAAGCGGCGACACACTGTTTTTTAAGCCATGGTCAAATAACACTACAACTTAACACCTATTTGCTTTATTACACAATTGACACATCGCATTAACTCAAAATATTCAAAATAAATACAAAGAAAATCTTAGAAAATCCAGAAGTGTTGAGGTGCTAAACTATATTCAGCCCCTCCTAACTCCATAATCTAGGTTATAAGGCAAAATAAAGTGAATTGAGAAATATTTAAAATAATTCAAATTAAATTAAAAACATTACGAAAATTTAAGAAAAAACTGAGATGTCAAATACACTTTTATTCGGCACATCAAATCTTGAACCAAATAATTTTACATTTGAAATGCCTAATTTTGAAACAATTATTGTTTTGAAATTTATTTTATTTTGAATTATCATATACTATTAAATGGAGTTTAGAATTTAATGTGTTGAATAAAAGTGTATTTGATGCCACAACTTTTTTCCAATTTTTTTTTTTGGAATGATTCATTATTCACCTTTGCTAGTTATCAGGCGATTGAGACTTATTTATCTCTCAGTCAATTTTCTCATATACGTAGATGTTCGTTGGATCTTTTGTGTGTCCTATGAAGTTGTTTGATCAACGGCTCAAAAAATCGAGTGAGAGCAAAATAAGTCTTAGTCGCCTGATGAGAAGGTAGTCCCTTATCTTTATTTTATTTTAAATTATTTTGAATATTTCCTAATTCATTTTATTTTAGCATTTCATAATCTACCTTATGGATCTTCCAATTTGAGAAGTTGAATACACTTGCATTTTGCACCCCAGATCTTTTTTGGGTTTTTTATTTTATTTCTATTTATTTTGGATATTTTGATGTAAGCCGCATGTAAATAGTGTGATGGAGCAAATGAGTGTCAAATACTCAAATTGTAGTGTTATTTGATCGCATTAAAGATATAGTGTGCCAGAGCTTAAACCAACAATTTGCAGCGCCCTGTAGCCAAATTTCTCTATCAACAATGATTCATATGTCTCAATTATTCTATAAGGGACATATTTCCATATAGTGAAGTGATTCGTACAACTGATGGCAACCATGGAGCCATGCTTATTTTATATTGAGAATTTTAACATTAGACAAAAATGAATATAAATCGTACATTGCTCTTGATTAGTAGTATGTTAAATATTATGGTAGTATTTGTACTACAATGATCGCTAGCATATTTCCCGATATGTACGGTAAAAGGCCTTTACATGAGCACTTTTTTACATAATGGAAAGTTCCAACCTCTACGCCTACGGTTAGAGCACATTTAGAGTTATTTAATATTGAGTAAATTTCACTAGCGGTCCTTGAACTTGTCCCCAGTTCTCACCTAGGTGCCGGTGCTTGCAAATTGCATTATCGCATTCTTAAACTCGTTTTCCTGTGTCAGTCTGGTCCAAATTCGAAAACAAAATCACAAAAAATCACAAAAACCATTAATAATTTTTAAAAAATCATAGAAATGCAGAAAATTCATAAAATATTCAAAAAAATGGGAAATACGAAAATAATCAGAAAAATCAGAAAATTCATGAAAAATTCAGAAAATCATAAAAAAATTATAGAATTAAAAAAAATAAAAAAATATAAAAATAAAATTTGGAAAATTCTGAAAATATTCAAAAAAATCATAAAACAATCACAAAAATCATGAAAATATTCAGAAAATTCATAATATGAATGTATAAGTTTTTCTGAATATTCTGAAAATTTCCTAAAAAAATTCAGCGGAGGTATGATATAGCATGGGCTAGTATTACATTCAGAAAATCCACTACCATAGGGAAAGGGACAGCGGCCACCGCCTGGGCAAGGACCAACAACAGACGACAACGGTCTTGGCGGGTGGCCCAGATCGATCGATCAAATTTTTATTTTTATTACTGGTTTTTATCTAATATATAATCTTTTGTAATTAGGTTTTTCTAATTTTTAGAGGATTTTATCAATTTTCTTTTTTATGAATGTTTTAAATTTTTATGTTTTTAAATTTTTTCATGACTTTTCTAAATTTTTCTCAATATTGTCGTGAATTTTTCCGTGATTTTTTGAATATGTTATGAATTTTTATGTTTTTTCAAAACTTTTAATGGTTTTTGTGATTTTTATGATTTCCTGAATATTTTCTGATTTTTGTTTCTGATTTTTTATTTTTATGAATTTTCTGAATTTTTCTTAATATTTTCATGAATTTTTTGAATATTTTCTGAATTTTCCGAATTTTTATTTTTTTTAAAAAAAAAGGTTTTTGTGATTTTTATGATTTTCTAATATTTTGTTTTCGATTTTTGACCGGGCTGGCACAGGAAATCGAGTTTAAGTATGTGAAAATGCAATTTGCAAGTACCGAGACCTAGGTGAGAACTTGGGACAAGTTCAAGGACCGCCAGTGAAATTTACTCTTTAATATACAAAATGAACAGTTCATACTTCTCAATATAATCCAGTGCTTCAAATAACTTAGAATTTCATATCGAATTTAATTATAATTATAATGTACAGTTGACCAGAAGGAATATGCTAAAATCCCTATAGTGCCATATTTGTAATTGCTAGTCAGAGATACAGTACTTCATAAGCTTTGGTTGGCAGCGACCAAAACTCGGGACATAGCATGTGAATCTTTACGTGCTGTAATTATCATTGAGTGATGAATTTTATTGGGAAAAAAAGAATTTTATCGCAGTTAGTTAATTCGATAAACTCGACCTGCCAATGTAACAAAAAAAAAAAAAAAGAATCAACTTGCTAGTATCTTTCTTGTATGAGACTTCGCGGGGAGTGGTGGCTCTCAAGAGTCAAGAAGCATACAAATAATATTGGAGAATCTCAGCTCGGAATTTATTCGAACTTCTGAATGGCTTAACAAATTTCGTCACAAATTTTTTATAAAAATAAATATATGTTTCACCTCGTACTCAGAAATTCAGCCTGCTGGGCTAAATCGGTTGACCAAAAGGGGAAGAACGAATTAGACGGAAACACCAATTTGGCGATTTTGGTAAGATTGGTTGGGTGGGTTGATGCTCACCCATATAGCCAGACGAGGCGTCGGCGTTGTCGGTGTAGGGCGGAGTGTAGCCTCCGTGGCCGCGCTTCTTCCGCAGCGCCATCTTCTCCTCCATGGGCAGATGGAAGAACCTCTTGCTCTCCGCGAGCACCCTCTCCATCAGGGCGCCGTCGATGCCGTGGTTCACCACGTAGATGAAGCCGCACTCCGCGAGCGCCTACGGATCCATGGCGACGGCGGTCGTGGTCAGACAGACAGGGGCAAGAGGGAGCGTCTCTGCCTAGCTACCTGCTACCGAGCTGAGCTCGCCGGGAGATCTGAGGATGCTGACCTGCCGGACGGAGGCGGAGGCGGCGCGGAGGTCGGAGGACGCGAGGGCGAGGTCCACCACGGGGAGGACGACGCTGCCGGCCATGGCCGCAGTGCGCAGTGCTCACTCAGCTCCTCCGGTTTCCGTTTTCTGTGGGGTGTCATCGCTGGGTGGGTGGCTGCTCTCGAAGATCGCACTGATTGTTATTGTTATTACTTTAATATATCTCTGCCGTTTGAAAGAGACTTGGTTCTTTTTTATTCGGTTATATTATCTACTAGTCGCGTACGCGCGCGCCCGCGCGGGGCCAGCGAAAACGCGACAGCGCGCGGGAGGAGGAAAAGCGCAGCGCGGCCGGGAAAATGCGCGTGCGCGGGATCTGAACCCGAGCCTCTGCAACGAACCAGGCGAGATATCCAACCGGGCGAACCACAGGCGTGCCTAATATGTGGACGCAAAAAATTATTTTATACGTTAAAGCAAAGACGGTCGGATCTACATCGCTCGCGCTATCGGACGGCCGTGACGGCGCCGAGCGGGGAGGCCAGCCATGTGGCGAGCAGCTGACGCGCGTGTTCAGGCTTGTACTATTTATTGATTGATATCTATGTCTATGTCTATATATATATATATATAATAATAATAAATAAATAAATAATATTTATATCTTTACCTAATATATATATATATAATATATATAGACAAAGACTATAGTACTCTTAGGAGTACTCTAAGGCCTTGTACATTTTAGCTTGCCGTAGCGTAATGTAGCGTTTCAATATAATTTATCTTTTTTATATAGCCTATTTGGTGTAATAATTTGCAATGATTTTTTTTCAGGTTTTTAGTAGCCCTCTTAAAGATTCTAAAACTATTTCTAAATTATTTTTTTATAACATTTAAACCTCTCTTTAAAAACTCTCAAATTTTACTGAAACGCTACGTTATGCTACACTAAGCTCAAATGTACAAGACCTGATTCCAAGGATTTGGATCGAAGTTGACCACCCCGGGTCAAACCGCACCCAAAATCCGACCCATCGCACGCGCTGGACGCCTGGATCCGATCAGAGCGCAAATCTTGATGCATGATAAGCCGGACCCGAGGTTGCTACTTGCTAGGCTAGTAGGAGTAGCTACTAGCTGAGCTGGCGTCTCCAGCATCCCAGCAACCTCCGAATCCAAGCCCCACCATTCTTTAATCCTTTTCCACTCTCGCTCCCTCTCGCAGCTCTCGCTCCCAGGCTTCTCTGAGCTCTCTGACCCGGAGCCACCCTGCCACCGCGAGCCACCTCCCCTCCCGATCTGGCCGCGCCGCGCGAAACCCTAGGCCCTTGCCGTCCGCGCCGCCACCGCGCATGGACCCCGCCCTGTCGCTGGCGCCGGAGCTGTGGCGGCCGCACCACCTCGAGGCCTCCTCCGTCGTCACCGACCGGAGCGGCGGCGGCGGAGGCAGCCGTAGGAGGCCCCGCCGCGACGCGCCTCCCGAGGATGAGCCGTCCATGCTCGTCTCCACCTCCGGCACCGGCGGGCAAGGCTCGGTGAGGCTTCGTTTCCTCTACCCCCCGTCCGCGTTGTGGATGATCTGTGCTGGATTGGCTAGCTTGGGCGCTGCATTAGCCTTGGGGAGCTGAAAAATTGTTGCTCTGGCGGCCGTGCCTCCGTGATCTGCTCGTCCGTACTGCTGCGGTGCTGCCTGTGTACAACGGCCGTAGCGCAGAAGTTAGCTCGGCAATCGAGCATGCTTAGCTCAAATCGAATCGCACGAACATGGTCTGTGCGGTTCAACTAATTTGGATTTTGGAAGCGCCAAGTGCTACTATGTTAATGCCATGTAGGGGTGAAGTGAGTGGCGATGCTCTGACATGGCGGATTAGCTTGTATATTACTTTTCTTTGGCTCAATTAGCGCACGATGTGCTAGCCTTATGAAGCTGTAGCTCGTGGCCAAACCCAGTACTCCCATGTCTAAAATTGAATCATTCATTTCCACTGCAGGTCACTTTATTACATTGACAAACAAGCTAGAAATTACACTCACAAACAATCCAACGAAGCATCTGACTTCTAATTACATGAGACACTGGAGAATCCGGTTCTAATTACATCATCAAACATTTCTAAAATTAAAAAGCTCACTTGATTACAAGCATTACAAATCTGAAGAACTCCTTTGTCATTGATCACTCCAGGCTTGATTGTATGTTCTTGTTCACTCTGGACTTTTATTACAAGCATTCCAAAAAAAGAACATGTACTGCAGAATCATCCTGCTGCAACCACCTACACATAGTAGGAAGCAATTCTAAATAAAACCTCTTGCACGACAGCATGTTTGAGTAAGTAAAAAAGAAAGGACATGCATGTATAATCCTCAAAACACTAAGGGCAGTAGATTAATTCAAGTACAAGAAACCGAATAAAAAGAATATCATCATGCACAAGCTCAATCCGTTTTTTTAGACAAATCATACATAAACATATATCATAATTTCACAGATGTCACCTTTTCCTTTTGTTATAGGAAAAATTAAGAAACTGATTTACTGATGTTAATATGTTATAAGAGTAGCAACCTAGCAAGTAACAAACAATGTGTTCTAATACTGTCATGTGGCAACCTTAGGTGATAAAAAGAACAATGGAGTACCACCCGACAGGGGATGGAACAAGTCGGATGGATAAGGACGGTACCACTCGGACTTTAGAAGGCTTGCGCAGCAAGAAAAGACATACAGACATAAGTCTATCCCTAATAGGGAAGATACAATTGTAATCCCGAATAACTACATATGTGGTTAGAGGATAGAAATAGAAATCCTACCTCATAACCGATCAAGACTCCTCCTGGTAACCCTACCCCCTCCACTATATAAAGGGGTAGGGGGCCATAGTTTGGCAACCAATTCAATACCCTCGGCTTATAACACAACCTGAGGCCGAGAACACAACATACGAGAGATCTCCCGATCATCTTGCACACATATACCCTATATAATCCCAGAGCACAGAACTAGGACCTCTACCGATGAGGGCTTGAACCTACGTAAAAAAGACCCCCTGTTTTGTGCTACCATCTAGTTTAGATCCAGCGCATAACCGCATTTAAATTCATTGCCGACGATAAACCCCGGTTAATCACCCGTCGATAGTTGGCGCGACAGGTAGGGCGCAGCATCAAGATCATCTTCATCAAGCTCGATGGCATTGATCAACGAAGTCGCCGTAGTGTTCATCCCCACCAGGCTTACTGCTTCGGAAGCCGACTACATCATCAACGACTTCGACGAACTCCGTCTCTCGGATTCTTATCAGATCCAATCTAGGGGGAACTACAACAACACCTCCCGCTCGGGTTGGGGAACGCCACGGCCATCTACTCATGAGTAGTACGTCAAGGGCTCACTTCCCGACTCGGATACAGTGATGGCTCGAAGATAGATTCTGGACGTTATCTTGTTTTGACGATTCTCGATGATATAGAGGGAATTTGGAGTCAGGATTAGCTGCGTTGGAAAGATAATTTCATCAGCTTTCTGTGAATCCAAAGAACGCCCAAAACAGAGTTCAGATATGTTCGGGGCATCTGTTTGAAGGCAGACTGCAGGAAGGTTGTGAATCTCAGCAAGCTCATAAAGCCCATCTGTGGAGGTTGTGGCATGCGGATATGCCTTGGCATACCTCCAAGGACATCAAGGATCAGCAAGGAGCTTCTCCAAACAATCGATGACCAACACTTCTTCCGGACTCGGATCCGATCTAGTCTGATGAGAACATCGACATTGCTTCATCTGGACTCCCATTCGGGTCGAGTAACACCGTCGCCACCAACTCCCGAGTGTTGTGCCGGGAGCTCAATTCTCGATTCGGATACAAAGAGAACCTAATAAAGAACAAGTTCAAGACGGTGGGTGCCTTCAGCAGCAAAATACACAGATTCGATGACCAAGTCGCTCTTTTGGACTAGGACCAGAGGTGATCTAAAGAGAGCTTCGACATCGCTACAATTCAACTCCCATTTGGATTGAAGAACGCCGCCGCCGCATACCAATGCGTAATGCGCCGGAGGCCTAAGCTTGCTCTTTTGGACTCGGATTAGATTCGATCTGGGAAAGACTTTACAAACACATCAAGATCCACTCTTTTGTACTTGGACAAGATCCGATCCGAGAGGGAATTCAACAGAGCTTCACTCGGACTCTCGTTCGTTTTGGGGAACGCCACCGCCGCCTACCGACTAGTTGTGCACCGAGGGCTTAATTCCCGACTCGGATATGGCGAGATCCCGATGAAGAACGAATCTCGGATGGTGACCGTTATCAGCAGCAAATCACTCGG
Source organism: Raddia distichophylla (assembly GCA_005191435.1). NCBI lineage: Eukaryota > Viridiplantae > Streptophyta > Magnoliopsida > Poales > Poaceae > Raddia > Raddia distichophylla. Next base: position 75,103 of record SPJY01037796.1, on the reverse strand, counting down.
ACTTGACGATCATGGCGTCCATCGTGCGATGCCGACTTTATTAACCACGAGGCAAACATGAGAAGAAGATGCGATCTGTTCTCGTTCATAATCTGGACAGAACTTGTGTCGCGATTTTCCGTTGACTCAGAAGGATTTTTGGGGTGATATAACATGCGTCGGAAATCTTATCTCGTTATCTTTCCAATGAAGCCTATAAGACAGAATGTATAGAGAGGTCGCGAATTTCGGTGCCAGCCACGGCATGAAGATTGATCCTGCCACATCTCGTGGGTCGTTGAAGACCAGCGAGGACTTTCGTCAAACTACACCAACCGCATGGATATCATTTATGACTACGGCCGACTTTGCTGACCACGGCCGAGACCTCGGCGAGCATGTGCTATTCGACGCTGACCACGGCGTGTGCTACTCGGTGTTGATCGAGACTTGAATGACTACTTCCGTTGACTTGGCTACACGCCTGCGCCAACAAATCTACGGCTCGGCAACACGCTACTCGGCTACACGCCTACACTCGCGCTATGAGCGTCCAAATCTTCAGCTCGGCTATACGCCATCGTGCACCACGAGCACTCGGTACGGCTTCACGCCTACGCCTACGGCTCGGCGACACGGCACTCGGCTACACGCCTAAGCCTCCAAGTCTATGGCTCGGCGACACGTCACTCGGCTACATGCCTACGCCACCAAGTCTATAGATCGGCAACACGCTGCTCGGTTGTACGCCATCACGCGCCACGAGCGCCCGGTGCGGCTACACGTCTATGCCTTCAAGTCTACGGCTCGGCGACACGCTGCTCGGCTGTACGCCATCGCGCGCCACGAGTGCCCGGTACGACTACACGCCTACACCTCCAAGTCTATGGCTCGGTGAGACGCCAGTCAGCTACACGTCTATGCCTACAAGTCTATGGCTTAGCGACATGCCACTCGGCTATATGGCTACGCCTCCCAATCTACGGCTCGGCGACACGCTACTCAGCTACACGCCTACGCCCGCGCCACGAGCGCCCAAGTCTCTAGCTCTGCTATATGCCATCGCGCACCACGAGCGTCCGGTATGGCTACACGCCAACGCCTCCAAGTTTATGGCTCGGCGACACGCTACTCAGCTACACGCCTACGCCCGTGTCATGATCACCCAAGTCTTCAACTCGATTGTACGCTATCGCGCGTTATGAGCGCCTGGTAGGGCAACACGCCTACGCCACCAAGTCTACGGCTCGGCGACACGCTGCTCGGCTGTATGCCATCGCGCGCCACGAGCGCCCGGTACAGCTATTACAGCTACACGCCAACGCCTCTAGGTCTACAGCTCTGCGACACGCTACTTAGCTACACGTCTACGCCTGCGCCATGAGTGCACAAGTTTTTAACTCGGCTATATGGCATCGCGCGCCACGAACTCCAGGCTCGGCTACACGCCTACGCCATCAGATCTACGGCTTAGCGACATGCTGCTCGGTTGTACCCCATCGCGCGCCACGAGCGCCAGGTACGGCTACAAGACTACGCCTACGAGTCTACGGCTTAGTGACATGCTACTCGGCTACACGCCTGCGCCCACGACATGAGCGCCCAAGTCTTCAGCTCGGCTATATGGCATCGCACTCCACGAGCGCCCAGGGCCGGTCCTGGCATTTTGGGGGCCCAGGGGGAAAATTTATATGGAGGCCCTATCAATCTTCTCATATATATATGTACGTATATATGTATGTATATATATAGTCTTTTAAACACACATCATTGAAGAAATTAATATTCGATGCACAGAAATTATTTCTGTAGAACACTTTAAAGTTTATGAAAATGACAAATATAAATTGTATTCATAAACACTTACTTGGCATTTGACATCATCTTAAAAAATTTCTTGACAACGACACAAAGCACTGAAAATAAAAATAAACGCATCAAAGGAACCCTGTACCGTTCATTCAGTCCGGTCGTCGTCGGCCCGTCGGCGACCTCCACGGCTCCAGTGCTCCACGAGACGCCGACTCGCCGAGACCGCGAGTCCGCGACGCGATGAGTAGGCTGTAGGCGAGCAGCCGATCTGCGATGAGTCGATGACGGGCGGCCGAGGCGCCGCGCCGAGGGTATCGCGTATTCGCGTGACGGCGTGAGGCGTGATCTGCGTCGGGGACTGGACTGGACATGGGCTGGACGTGGACGTCGCGTACTCGCGTACGGCGTACTTAACTCGCTACTCGCGAGCAGGTCAGCAGGGCCGGACCTCGCGTGAGGAGTACAGGCCCATATGGCCATACGTGATACGCCCATATGCGTGAGGAGTACAGGCCCATATGCGTGAGCAGTCGGCCTCGTTGCGTCGGCCTCCACGCAGTTCAAGGAGTAGCCACCGGGGGGCCCAGCGATTTGAGGGGCCCGGGGCGGCTGCACTGCTCGCCCCCCCCCAGGGCCGGCCCTGCGAGCGCCGGCTCGGCTACATGCCTACGCTACCAAGTGTACGGCTCGTCGACACGCTGCTCGGCTGTACGCCATCATGCGCCACGAGCGCCCGGTATTGCTACATGCCTACGCTGCCGAGTCTACAGCTCGGCGACACGCTTACGTCCGCGTCATGAGCGTCCAATTCTTCAGCTCGGCTATAAGGCATTGCGCGCCACGAGCGCCCAGCTCGGCTACACGCCTACGCCTACATCAGAGCTAAATTCTCATTACCATAATCTTTTCATATAAATCTAAGTTGTTTTTTGACATGCTACTTAGTCGGTCTCCAAGTAAGCAGTAAGTCGGAGGCTACACCTAATAGGTGTAGTTACGTGCATTTTTGTTTCTTTCTCTTAATGATTGCAAAGGAATCCAAGTACTATTCTGAATAGTGAAGCTTTGACCCAAGAACGACGAACTCTAGTCACTTGATACGCGTGCCTGAAAAAGAGCCATGAGCCAATTCCTGACGCCCGGGGGCTAGACTAGTCGGGCAGAGTACATAAAAAAAGAAAGATTACTTGGAGGAATTAAAGATCAAAAATAAAAGGAACAAAAGGACATTAAAATTACATAAACAAAGCGGTTGAATTTTTACATCCATATAACTATTTTCATGATACTGCCTAAATTCTATATGTACATGTTACATGGGTTTATAGGTTTTTACCTCATCAAGTACCTTCTACGACTCCGTCTACGAGTAAGAAGGATCAGCCCAATGAGTGACAACTACGGCTTGGCAAGCGCTTGGACGGCTACACACTTACGCCCGCGTCTCGACCGTCCAAATCTATAGCTCGGCGAGCGCCCAGCATGGCTACGCGCCTACGACCACGCCTCTAGAGTTCAACTCTATGGCACAGCTACACGCCCACGCCAACTTCGGTATGGCTATACGTTTACGCCAACTTTGGTACGGCTATACGCTTACGCCTCTGGCCATAGGACACCTTGCGCCCAAAGCGCTAACTACGGCCTTTCAGCTACGCGTCACAACCGATGGCTACAAGCGCAGCCGGGCTAAGCCAAATTTAGCCTTGGTACACCCCATGCCGGGTTGACTACCGGCAGAGCTAAAAAAAACCCATATCTTGGTATACCCCATGTTGGGTCACTAGTTGGTCACTATATGTTAGGATTAGATACCAGTGATGTTGGGATTGAGTTTCGATGGTACGCTCCAGTTGGGGCCGATGTTGTACACCGCAACCTGGGTATGGATACCATACGACCAAGCTCTATCCTTAAGGTACGCCCTGTGGTGGGACCACCAGCTGTATCCCACTCCGGTCGGGTATAGGTACTGTCTGACTGACAACAATAATATGCCCCATGTTGGGACACTAGTTGTGTGCCACACCAATCGGATACAGATATCATTGGGCCAAACCCTATTCAGATGGTATGCTCCATGTTGGGCCAATCGCTTTACTCTACGAGTACAGGTACCAGATGGTTAAAAATGCGGTACGCCCTCTAGAGCCACCAGCTGTATCCCACTCCGGTCGGGTATGGGTACCATTCGGCTCTTCAGCTAAAACCATGGCATGCCCTCTGTGGCCACTAGTTGTATCCTACTCCTGTTGGGTACAAGTACCGCTTAGCTATTCAGCCAAAACCAAAAGATACGCCTTTTGGGGCCACCAGCTGTATCCCACTCCGATCGGGTATAGGTACCACTCGGCTATACTTCATGTTGGGCCGATCGCTGTGTTCCAATGGAACCAGATTCTAGATGCCTATACTTCATGCTATGCCCCAGGTTGGTCCGTTAGCTGTATCCCACTCCAGTCGGGTTTAGGTACCAATAAGCTTAAGGTATGTCCCATGATGGACCGACTGCTGTATTCTACATGGTATACCCCATGTTGGGTCAATAGATGTACATCGTAATGCGAGTACATGTGGCACTTCATCAAAAATCAAAGTGATGTGCCATACAAAGAGCCGACCACCAGAACTCCGACAATCCCGGGCTGGGTATCACTAACAACTCTAATGATCTCTATGAGTCTTTCACAGTCTCCTCGCAGATAACGGGCAGAAGCTAGTTGGAAAGAAGCATCAACAATCTACAAGCACTCCGCATGAAGCATTACTTATCCATGGTGCGGTAAAGAGGAGCAGCAACTCGACTATGAAGCACTCGGGGGCTACTGTGGATAACATAGACCCCGGGTACCCACACGGAGGGCCTAAAAGACCTATCGTCAGGGGATGGAACAAGTCGGGTGGATGAGGATGGGTACCACTCGGACTCTAGAAGGCTTGCCCGAAAAGGAAAGACATAAAGATATAAGTCTATCCCTAATAGGTAAGATACAATTGTAATCCCGAATAACTACATATTTGATTAGAGGATAGAGATAGGAATCCTATCTCGTAAATGATCAGGACTCCTCCTTGTAACCTCACCCCCCTCCACTATATAAAGGGATAGGGGGCCACAGTTCGGCAACCGATCCAATACGCTCACCTCATAACACAACTTGAGGCCGAGAACACAACAGACGAGAGATCTCCCGATCATCTTGTACGCACATACCCCATATAATCCCAGAGCACATGACTAGGGTATTACCTCTACCGATGAGGGCCTGAACCTATATAAAAAAGACCCCCTGTCTTATGCTACCATCGAGTTTAGATCCAATGCATAACCCCATTTAAATTCATTGCCGATGAAAACCCCCGGTTAAGCACCCGTCGACACTAGCGCGAGGCGACCAGAACCCGTGGCGCCCGGCGAGCAGGCAGATGGGTGCACGTGGGGGCAGCAGGGGATGTGCGAGCCCCACTATCAGGGATACAGGACGAAGGTGTAAGGAAGCTTCCTTGCTAAGGATTTCTTCGGGATACACCGAATCTGGATCATTCAATGCGACAAAACTGGTCTGGCGGAGTGGGCGGAGGTCTAACGATATGATTGCTCCCGTCCTGCTAGTGATGTCAGCTACACTGTGGTCGTCTCCATAGCCATCCCACACACTAATTGCGGTGTGATATACTGGCGCTCGGGGCAGGCGAGCTACTCTGTCCTATCCAACCTGTCTTGTTGTCAGGGCAGGGGAAAGAAAGATGGCGGCAGAGACTAAAAAGGACCAGAGGAATGATGGTTACCGTGGCAGAATCATTTAATGCACATTGTTCTGCACTTTGTAATCCACGCCAGCTCGAGTTTATAAGAGCTAAGGGGTGCGTCTGTAAGGGGAGATCGATTCTGAGATCGGACCGCAGAAAATATTCAGTTCACACATCGCAAGAAACTTGGGTAGGATTAAGGCTGTTACCCGCTCAGGGGGCCTGAACCTGAAACCTCGTGTTTGTTCTTGTGTTCTTGCACCGAAGCGAGAAGAGAGGAGTGAGCTAGGTACGCACACCCCCATTGCCGAACAACCGGATTAGGTCCCGAAAAAACTTGTTAGCTGAAATACGCCGACATAACTTTTGACTAATAATTAAGCTAAAAATATATATGTTTAGTGTTGCGTATGTCATATAGTTGGATTCATATTCGAAAGTACTTTTATATGATGTTAATTTCATAGTTATTGATAATATATTGTGAGAGCAAATAATGATCAAATTTCTGCATTAAAGACCGCGTCAAAAATTTATATGCCTTATATTTTGCAACGGAGGGAGTAATAGCTTTTATTGGTCAAAGTTATATTTTGGAGACCGTGGCAATGTCCAAAGTGACTACTATTTTAGAATGGAGGGAGTAATTCAAATGAAAAAACAATTTATTAGTAGACATCTAGCACCTCTTGCATTCATAAACCGTCTCGAACTAGTTGTGTTCTTGTATCCAATTTATAGCCTGAAAATTATGGATCAATGAATTACATGCATCACATGATCCCCTATCATTTTTGGAAGAAACAACTAAATAAATTAAATGGTTGCTAGTCCTGTGAACTCAATGTAGTTCATTACTTCATTGAGTTGGTTAGTTATTTGGTTTTACTAGTGAGAATAATCATTGATGTTATTTGATTCTACACTGCCTTATCTACATAAAAAGATTAGTAGTGACAAATAGTTATGTACAAGTCTTGAAACTCTTCAATACGTTAGAAGAAATGCAACTACAAATATTTAGCTGACTATAACTATTTCTCTTTGGTTAGTACTTTTTATCTACTAGGAGATTTATTGGCACTTGAATTTTCAGTTCCAAATATTTAGCAAATATCCTTTTTATGACCAAATTTCTTGTCTATTTATTGTGCTTTTTTACATCTTTTTGAATTTTGAATAGATGTACTTATTGATTCTTCAACATGTCTGTTCATACCCACCAAAGAATATACTGAAGCAGTGCAATTGAAAAATTTGCAACATGGCAGCAACTGCTATGCAATCAACCATGCCGACTCATGCAATCTAGCCAGCATGGCTGCTTGTTTGCAGCACTAGGACTGCGGGACTCACCTTCGACGTCCTCACATGCAAGTATTGCCCTTGACACCCGTCCTGTTGCATTGGTTTTCTCTCTATGGTGTCGCCTGCTTACATTCATCCTTCTCACCCACACAAGCCTTAATTATGACAGCTGCACGTGATAAGGTGGAGTGAACCCTACCTGGTGTTTACAACAAAATGGAATCCGTTTGATCATCCTTCAGATAGTGCCTGGATTTTGTAGCAATTACCAGCATCCGAATGAATTTTGTAAATTATAAATTTTATAGCAGCTTCTACTTCTATGTGTAGTGAATTTGTAAAGCATGAAGGCATGAATTCAGTGCATCATGTCAATTTTTTTTATTTGCTTCAGATATAGCACAGATGCGTTTTAAAAAGGAAGCTCATAAACAAATATATACAAAGTTACTTTTCATGTTCACTTAGCATCAGGAGAGCTCGTAGACAAAGATGCATACAAATCTATTATATGAAATACATTATCAGTTATGCACTTCCAGACCAGATGCATGCAATTGTAGAGAAGAGACACTTCCAAATGCATTGATCCCTGGTGGTTGTATATATGCGACCCCTTTTATGTTGCACATCTAGGCCCAAATGCATAATCTCATTGCATAAACATTTTGTTCATACATTGTCCAGCAACACCCGAAGCATAGCGCTCAGTGCGTTACCATATATAATCTTTACTCTCTTTTGTTGTCTTCTTTGTCATACACTGGTCATAACCTTTGTTTACCAATTCGTTCTCTTTTATTGTTTCGTTGCAACACATGGACACCCTGCTAGTATCCTTTCAAGGAAATAGTATGGTAGAATCGATATAAAATAAATGAATTTTCTCTAATATCCCAAAGTATTCTACCGATTGCTCTCATGTTCCAAAATGCTTTGCATTTGTTTATGTCTCAATGATTTGCTCCGATATTCCAAGGTATTCGACCAATTGCTCTCATGCTAAAAATACTTTGCATTTATTTATGTCTCGAAGTATTTGAGGCTTTGAGCTAAGCGAGGGAAAAAGTCTAATATATTACTCAATTTGCAAGTGGTAAACAAGGTACACTTACAGTTCTACCACTACAGGAATCACGGAAAATCTCGACGGCCACAATAAAGCCGTCGATATAAGTCACGTACTCTCGACGGCCACGTGCGAGCTGTCATTATATGGGGTAAGTCTCGACGGCCAGAACAAAGCCGTTGAGATAAGGTCGCCCAAGCTCGTGCGTGCGCATTTTCCTGGTTTTCGTGAAGGCGGGAAAACATCTTTCTCGACGGCTACACCTAGGCCGTCGAGAATGGTGTATGGGACAGTCCATCAGTGATAGTTGTTCAGGACTCTACTGGTGGGCTGGCCAATATATTTTTTCAATTTTTTTTGAAAATATTTCATAATTTGCAGAGATGTTTATTTACCAATTTAGTTAAAAATGTATGTAACTTAAAAACAAAATGTGAAACATTCTCAATTTTTTTAAAAAAATAGATAATGGTACAAAATGTTATCATGTTGCATCCTATTGTTAAAAATATTTTTGTATTTATAAATAATGTAACATATAATATATATTTTTAAAACTAATAAATTGTATTTAAATTTTTTTTAAAATGCTATAATGTGTTACATTCCAATGCAATGATCTATGTACAACGGTGTTCCGATTAAATGGTGTAAACGTAAAAATTATATTATCCCTCTCACCCATATTTCATAAAACTATATAGAATGCTAACTAATACACTACCCGATATAACCCTTTACATATGTAACTCCTTTTGCGTACATAATTTGAGCATACGAATTTTCACGGTGGTAAATTTTCATGCGGTAAACAATATTAGCCATTACGCAGCACCAAAGATTTTTTAAATTTATTTTAAAAATTAAACAAGCTTTGTTGACCACCGAAGGGGGTGTGCTGTACGGGCCGTCGAGATAGGAGTCATTCTCGACGGCATTCCTAAAGGCCGTCGAGAAAGGCAATAATTTATGACGATAGTCAACGGAAACCGTCCCAACAGATCTTTCTCGACGGCTAGGGATTATTTGTCACCCCTCAATTTTAACTTACCTTGAGGGACGACGATCCCATGCACTAGCCCCTAGATCAGTACGCAAGCGTGGAAGACCACATAGCCGATACAAGCATACATCGATTTCACAAATCCCTGAATATTACGTCACAGTGTTACGCCCATAGGCGACTTAAGTAAGGCGGCCCATACACGCCTTAGATTACAAAAGAATAGTTTCAGAGTTACAGCGGTTTCCAAAATATCTACCTAAAAGAATTTCTATCGACTATGGTCCATCAACGACTGGAGCGGCCCCTAAGACTCCTCGGGTTCACCATGGTCCTGTCCGTCGTCTTCGTGACACTCGTAAGGATCATCTTCGACTCCATCGTCTAAAGAAGGTAAGTAGGCGAGGTCAGCGTCATCCAAACACTGGCTAGTTAACACTTCTCTTAATGATTTAGTGTAGAAGGCTTTATTTGGAGGAGAGGGTTATTTTATTTGCATAAAGTCAAGTTTATAAGACTTTTTTGGAAACAACCTAACTATCATTAACTAGAACTTGTCTTTTATATACAAATCAGGGGTTTCCATCTTAACCATGCACCCCAAACCCAACTATAAGCCAAACCCGACAACAACACACAAATCGACCAACCCTTGACCATAAACCCAACCAACTTACTCAAACACCATACCAGCCTGTACTTTCCAGACTTTCTTTCGGTTGCCCCAACCTTTCCTAGTTCCGCCATCGTTCCAGGATTTGGCAATCCTGTTGTGGACCACACATGCCATGGCATGATCACCCCGGCCTAGTAGGGTTGCCAGCCCTCACTAGCCGACCGTCATCCTAGGGATGTGTGGCCATTATCACCCTTGGTGATGGCCAATGCCGGTCCCCTATCAGGAATGGTCCCAGAGGGCCTCCGTAGAGCGCTCACTCCTGGCGACCCAAGACCCGCACTTCGCGCGATGGCCACGCGTTGTGTTGGAACCATCCCTCAGATGGCACCGCTCTCCGCTACACGTGTTACTCCGCGCTCCTCCTGGGTAAGACTTGGCTAAACCCATCACTAGGCATCTCGTGCCTTAATCATCCCTCTGGATGTCCAACTAGGGGCAACCCACCAATCATTCTCTACTTCCACGGTCATCGACCACACCACACTTGGACTATGCCGACCAATCTGATCCATACAAACCGACTCCCCCACATGTCCATACCCCAAACACAATCAGCCCATCATGTTAAAAATGTACGTAACTTAAAAACAAAATGTGAAACGTTCTCAATTATTTAAAAAATAGATAATGGTACAAAATGTTATCATGTTGCATCCTATTTTTAAAATATTTTTGTATTTATAAATAATGTAACATATAATATATATTTTTAAAACTAATAAATTGTATTTAAATTTTTTTTAAATGGTATAATTTGTTACATTCCAATGCAATGATCTATGTACAACGGTGTTCCGATTAAATGGTGAAAACGTAAAAATTATATTATCCCTCTCGCCCGTATTTCATAAAACTATATAGAACTCTAACTAATACTCTGCCTGATATAACCCCTTACATATGTAACTCCTTTTGCGTACATAATTTGAGCATAGGAATTTTCACGGTGGTAAATTTTTATGCGGTAAACAATATTAGCCATTACGCAGCACCAAAGATTTTTTTAAATTTATTTTAAAAATTAAACAAGCTTTGTTGACCATCGAAGGGGGTGTGCTGTACGGGCCGTCGAGATAGGAGTAATTCTCGACGGCATTCCTGAAGGCCGTCGAGAAAGGCAATAATTTACAACGATAGTCAACGGAAACTGTCCCAACAGATCTTTCTCGACGGCTAGGGATTATGAGCCGTCAACATAGGGGGCAATCTCGATGGCCCCAGGCCGTCGAGAAAAACAGGGCCCACCAGACCGCGTGTTTTTGACGTGTTTTCTCGATGGTTTATTCCGTCGAGAAAACACAGGCCCAAGGCACCATGTCTTTTTTGCGTTTCTCGACGATCCCAGCCGTCGAGAATAAACGGGCCCTAGGCACCGCGTCTCGAGAATAGACGGCCAAATCTCGACGGCCGGCCGTTGATATTTATCTTTCTCGATGCTTACCACATCTCTCTCGACGGCTTTCGCCGCCGAGAATTTGCGCGATCCGCGTGGTGTATGTATTTTTTATAAGTCGAGAAATAGGCACTGTAAATGGATAAGCAGCGACATCGAAACTAAAGAGAAGGAAGCACGGAGGTGTGAAATAAAGACCACTTAGTCTTTTCTTTTTATTTGGTTGCTAAAATTATAAATAAGTTCTTTCAGAGATCGTAAGGTCTCTCGACGCTCAATTTAATAAATCCCTACTCTTCATCTTTTACTAGTTTTAGTCGTAATAATTTGAATGCGATCGACTTATTTGAAGGAATGACAAAGAAAAAACGGTTGCTCTCTCGCAAGGTAACTACAAGTGTTAGAACGAAACAAACCGGGACAGTAATACTTGTAAAGGTTTATGCAAATTATTGATTAAACTTAAGATAGTATATTATGCACGATAAACACAAGCAAAAGGGTTAGCGTACACAAAAACATCTTTTAACTCATCGAATAAGATTCAACCCGCAGGTAAAAGATGTTTTGGTGTAAACTACTCATTGTGCATGCTATACTGTCTTAAGTTTAATCTATAATTTGCATAAACCTTTGCAAGTATTTGTCACCCCTCAATTTTAACTTACCTTGAGGGACGACGATCCCGTGCACTAGCCCCTAGATCAGTACGCTAGCGCGGAAGACCACATAGCCGATATAAGCATACATCGATTTCACAAATCGATGAATATTACGTCACAGTGTTACGCCCATAGGCGACTTAAGTAAGGAGGCCCATACACGCCTTAGATTACAAAAGAATAGTTTCAGAGTTACAGCGGTCTCCAAAATATCTACCCAAAAGAATTCCTATCGACTATAGTCCAGCGACTGGAGAGGCCCCTAAGACTCCTCGGGTCCACCATGATCCTGTCCGTCGTCTTCGTGACATTCGTAAGGATCATCTTCGACTCCATCGTCTAAAGAAGGTAAGTAGACGAGGTCAGCGTCATCCAAACACTGGCTAGTTAACACTTTTCTTAATGATTTAGTGTAGAAGGCTTTATTTGGAGGAGAGGGTTATTTTATTTACGTAAAGTCAAGTTTATAAGACTTTTTTGGAAACAACCTAACTATCATTAACTAGAACTTGTCTTTTATATACAAATCAGGGGTTTCCATCTTAACCATGCACCCCAAACCCAACTATAAGCCAAACCCGACAACAACACACAAATCGACCAACCCTCGACCATAAACCTAACCAGCTTACTCAAACACCATACCAGCTTGTACTTTTCAGACTTTCTTCCGGTTGCCCCAACCTTTCCTAGTTCCGCCATCATTCCAGGATTTGGTAATCCTGTTGTGGACCACACATGCCATGGCATGATCACCCCGACCTAGGGATGCGTGGCCATTATCACCCTTGGTGATGGCCAATGCCGGTCCCCTATCGGGAATGGTCCCAGAGGGTCTCTGCAGAGCGCTCACTCCTGGCGATCCAAGACCTGCACTCCGCGCGATGGCCACGCGTTGTGTTGGAACCATCCCTCAGATGGCACCGCTCTCCGCTACGCGTGTTACTCCGCGCTCCTGCTATGTAAGACTTGGCTAAACCCATCACTAGGCATCTCGTGCCTTAATCATCCCTCTGGATGTCCAACTAGGGGCAACCCACCAATCATTCTCTACTTCCATGGTCATCGACCACACCACACTTGGACTATCCCGACCAATCTGATCCACACAAACCGACTCCCCCACATGTCCATACCCCAAACACAATCAGCCCATCATGCATCTACCAGCCCTAATTGTCAATTTGTCATATGTCATGTCACATTTGAATGAGAGTAATGAATGACCGGTGAATATCGGTTCACCATTCCATGGTGATTAGTCAAAAGATTTGTTAAGCCTAGGCCAGTCTAAGCAAGTTTTACCCATTAGGTAGGGTTAAAGTGGTAACCAGACTAAACATGGCTATCAAGAGCAATGATAATCAAGGTAGTCATTAAGGCTAGACAATTCAAGGCAGGCATGTATAAATATTACTTGATTAACACTTGGCAGACTACTAAGCATGCATTTAATTAATAAACAAAATAGTTAACAGAAAGCTGGGTAATGAACATGCTAAATAGTGATGTTAATCCGCATTAGAGAAAGTCGCTTTCTCTCCCTAATATGGATCACATATAAAGAGTAAGTGTTAACTCGCCTTGCTCAGGTAGGTGGTCCTCCTCGGCGTCCCCAAATCTTCCTTCGGGATTGCCTACGTCTAGTCATACCAACAAGCCATAATTACTTACTAATGCAATGGAAAACATGATGCATGCACGACCTACGTCGAACCCTCGGCATAAGTACCTAAGGTGGATTAGCGAACCTACGTTGCGCATGATATACAATGCATGACATGGTGCATAAATAAATAATATTAGTAATATATAATAGTCCCTAAACCCCAAAATACGATTTGGTACGATAAGATCGCGAAAGGGTGATTAGGGTTTCTCGGCAACATGAAATGACGAATATCGGAAACTCCACCTACGAACGAGGGAATTTTTATCGGAGCTGACCATATTCTAAGGCTCCTAAATATAAGGTAAACCTAGGTTATAGTTCTTTATTAATTTATTTTCCAAAAGCATCTCACGGATAGATTTATTAAAGGAAAAGGCTAGATGATTGGTTAATGTTTATTAATAAAATACCCTTAGGATTATATTTAAATTAATGTGCAAACGTAAACTATTCTAGAAATATTAAAGCATTTATCCATCCATATTTTCTAGAGGTCGGTTTGTGTCAAATTCAATAATTGGAAATAACCAACAAAATCCCTATAGTTAAATTAACTATTTAAATATAAGAAAACCTACAAATTTAACTGTCAGTGCCAATTTTCCTTCTACCATGGTGGATTTTATATTTTTATAAAATCATAAATGGTCTCTGGTATTTACCTAAATTTTCCAGAATTTTTAGGAGCGTTTTGCTATTTTAAATAAATCTAAACCGAATTCTGGAATTAATAAAGGATTAAATCGCTGGAAAAGAATATAAAATGGTTTGGTCCGAGACAACCAACGGGTGGCCCAGTAGCTAGATACAGCCCATGGCCCGCTCTCACGTGCACGCCCGCGCGATTGGGGGATAGACGTCGAAAGCGGCGTTTTGTAGGGCGCCACCGAGAGACGAAAGCGAACGGGGCGCCGGCGCTTCCTCTAAAACGGACAGGTGGGCCACGGACCCACTGGTCAGTGACACGCGGCTGTGGTTCGAGCGATCACGCGAGGGGATCTTCCCTGGCAAGTGGGGCCGCTCGCCAACGACTCATCGGCTCGAGACGGCACGAATCTTGGCTCCGGATCCGACGGTGGTGGCGTCGTCTACCTCGCGTCGGAGATATTGCTCGGCGACGACAGCTCGAAACACGGCGACGCTACAAGCCGTCTCAGGCCCTGTGCATGCACGCACCTGCACCTATGGTCACCTACGACCTAAGTGGCACCATCGTCAAGGCCGGGAACGGCCGGACACGGTGGCGCGGCGACGGCAACAGAGCCGAATGCTCCCCGGCGGCGCAAGCGTATGCCGATTGTCTACAAGCTAATTGCTTGGGCGGAAAGAGAGAGTAGGTGACGTAGATGCTTACGGAGCTTGGAGGCAGATGCGAGGATGGACGGAAGCAGTAGGCGGCGAAGCACGCGGCGACAGCCGAAGTAGGGGCCACGTCGGTACGGCGGCTCCGATGACCTCGCCTGAAATTGGTTGAGGGGAAAACTCAAGAAGGGTTCCGTGAAGCTCTAGGCGTAATGGATTAAGGGCTCACGGAATCGGCGGGAGCGTCCTCGGCACCGGCGCGGCGAGGAATTGGGGAAAAGGGGAAAGACGGGCCAGCGGGGCGTGCCTTTGGCATATAAAGGGGTTGGGGAGCTCTTGGCCCGAAGGCATACCCGATGGCACCGAAGAGAGAGTGGAGCGTCGATGGGATGACGCGGGGCTCGGTGCGGCGACTGGGAGGCGTGGCGCGGCGCACGCAAGGATGGCGGCGTAGCAGAAGGGAATGCACGAGGCGGAGGGGACGCGCGCGGCGTGTCAGAGCGGAGCAGCAAGGACGCGGTGGCTGTGAGGACTGTTGAGCGGCAGCGGTCCACAGGCAGAGAGAGGGAGAGAGAGCTACTGAGGTGTGGGGCCCACATGTCGGAATCAGTTCAAATTCAAACGAATTTTTGGATTTTGGCAAAATTTTCAATATCTCCCAAATTGGGATGTTACCGTATTACTGTCCCGGTTTGTTTCGATCTAATACTTGTATTTACCCTGCGAGAGAGCAACCTTTTTTCTTCGTTGTTTCTCTCAATTACCGATCTAGAAGTTATTAGATAGTTTATTATACCATATTACAACCTCTTTTATTTGAGATTTTCCACTCTTTCTTACGCAGTGAGATAGATGCCATTATGAGACCGTGTTTATTCAATATTTGCTACTCCATGCAACACATGGCCTATTTTTGTATGAATAGTGGAAAATACTGAATAAAGAGGTTGTGTAGTGGCATGTATCCGATCAACCCTACAAAAAATAGGACATGTGTCTCATAGAGTGGCAAATATCGAATAAACATGGTTTCATATTGGCATATATCGCAAATACGAAAGAAAGAGTGACAAATCTCGAATAAAGAGGTTGTGCAGTGCCATATATCTGATAACCCTTTGCTATTCGATAGGTTTTAAATCTTTATATTGCTCTATCGACTTATTCAGTAGTTGGTTGATTTTTATGCTGATTATTGAGGTGCATATATCAGTGTTGCCTATCGGCTTGTTTGCCTGTACTTGTGTCCAATTGGTTCATAAGTCGATTAGAGAATTTTATCGATTCCTTGTCAATTTTAGATCAAATTAACTAGCACGCTTTGAACAGAGCCGGGTCCTTGGCCCATGTATGTGGTGTGATCAACGATGACTTTTTACATCAACAAAAATGGTACTGTTAATTTTCGACCGAACTAGCTCGGATAGCGATTCAGATATTTTTTGGGATATTCGGACTTATTTTAATACGGATATTGATACAGATAAAGTGACTTGGATATAGATACCGATAACTTGAATAATATCCAATGAATAATGTCAAGAGTATTTTTTTCGATACCATCCGTCGGATAATATTTGAATTCCTACCGAAATTTAGCCCTGCCTGGTCCATCTATACGCCACCTGTGTAAGCATATACTTATCCGTTCATCTGTTCTCGAGAACATTGGTACAAGGCGTCATAAGCCATCTATATAAGGGTATGCATATCCCTTCACTTGTTCTCGAGGTGAAATCGCTACCGCCCAAAACATGTAGCCATCTTACGTGTTCTTCATTGATGAATAAACAAATCTACGCTGTAGGTGAGAGATCTCGTCGGCAACTAACTTCTGCTGTGCCACAAAATAATCCATTTATATTCAACTGCAAGGAAATTGGGGCTTCCTAGCTTGCATGACGCAAAGGAAGCAAACATTAAAATTGCCATTCATTAGCTTGAATAATGCAGCTAAATAATGACGGACAAGGTTTTACAACAAGTTTTAGAAAATTGCTCTAGTAGCACTGTCCCGATTACACCTCGTCAGCGTAGCACTCCATTGAACAACCTCGTCCATATAATACTGTTTAATTTCACCGTTCGCTTCAGTAACACCCCATCAATTTCTCCGTCTCACGCATGTTTCCCTCCTCTATCTTACAACATATTTCTATCTCTCTCTCTTGTTGTCTCGCTCTACCCTATACCTGAGCTTGCCATGGGGCAGTAGTTGCCGTCGAATCCACCACCACCACCAACTTTGCCGCCATGGGGCTATCGTTGCCTTGCAGATCGATACACTGTTACCTTTAGCTTCGCGATGCCATAGTTGGCCATGCCACTAGATGCTGGTGCCGGAGCCACCACGACCTCGACCCAGCCCATTTAGGGAGAGGGAGGAGGATTGGGAAGAGGATGCCAACCGGCGAGCAGGGGCGCGGGGCAGCGTCAATATCGGAACCGAGAGAGAGAGGTATGGGAGGGCAGGCAGAGAGGGAGAGAGAAGGTGGAAAGGAGAGATAGCACTGTGGGGTTTAAAGTATGGGATGATCATGACCTTTGGTGTTTGATCCAATGGTCTAGTGCTATGTAAGGAAATAGCGGAAATAATCGGTGCTATTAAGGATAAGTATATTTGTGGGGTGCCATGTACATGGGTGAGGTGTTGTCGGGACAATACTATGTGAGCAATTTTTCATTTAAGTTTTGACAAAACTAAAATTTAGAAGTGTGAGATGACACACACCCTTTTATTGAATTTTTTTTAATATTAGTCATTTCAGGAATATAGGGATTACATCCATCTACTGTGATGCTTGAACATATCAACATAATTTTTACCCACATTAAAATAAAAGCAAACTGTCCGGCAAGGAAAGACCATGATGGAGGGCTTCGTATAGCACTTAATCGCTCTTTTCTTTTATACAGTCGCCAATTTGTACGTAGAAGTTAGCCTTTCTTCTAAATAATCTCCACTCCTGATAGGTGGAAACCTGAAAAAGGTTATCAAATTTCCAAACTGAAGCATGAGAATTAACGTTAGGGCTAACCAATCAAATGTTTAAATAACATAACAGAAGAAGACCTTGGTGGATTTGCCTCACTGCAACAACTTTCCAAGCACTTGACCACTAAATCAGGGTTTGGATCAATAAAAAAAGCCACCTAATACATTAAAATGGACTCCTGTTAAAACATATGCACTATTAATACCTAATGTTTACAGTTATGCAACATTATTAGGCATTCAATTTATTTTCTGAAGTGCTCCTTTTTGCTGGTTTCACTAATTAATGAGAATTGAGTGCCATGTTGGTTTCTTAGAGATAAGAGTATAGTACCAAAATTGCTAAACAAGGAAAGAGTGGATTCAGTAGTTGGTTTACTCACAGAATATCGCTCTTTACCAACTGTGACAACACGATGAAGCGTAGATCTGAAAGTTGAAAAAAGATTTACATATAAATCAAAATTCATACACAAGGTTTCATTTTCAGGCATAACTTAGAAATAAGTGCACAAGGCATCATCATCACCAATAGATTCTATAAGTAGACACCAGATTAATGTTTGTCAGGTTACAAAGACATCATGAGTTTAAAAGTGAAAACCATCTTACTGCTATGCATTTTGTACTCACCCTTCCGTTTGTATAATAGATGATTATTTCTACACACCAAAGAATGCATCGACAAAGATTATAAATGTACCTGAAAACACAATTTGTCCATCTTTCTAGCATATCACCAATGTTTACAATAAGAGCCCTGCAAATACATCGGTACATCAGAACATGTAAGTTCTAAAATTATCTAGAACATGTAAGGCATTAAAATATCTGACGACCAGAGGAAAGGGGTTAGCAAGTTAGTAGAAACAAAGCAAAGATGAAATATGTACTCACTCTGGTTATAAAAACAAGTCGCCGTTGACTTTTAAACACGCCTTTAACTATTCGTCTTATTCAAAAAACTACGTAAGTTGTCATTTCTTTTGTTGTGATTTGTTTTATCATTAAAGATACTTTAAGCATGATTTATATTTACGCATGTTTGCACTAATTTTTTGAATAAGACGAATGGTTAAAGACGTGTTCAAAAGTCAACAGCGACTTGTTTTTATGACCGGAGTTAGTACTTAATTTCCGCAATACATTCACTGTGAAAGAGAGAAGGTTAATATATTTGAAATTTCTATGTATAAACTTCACGGAAAGAGGTATTTACCCATCAATGTGACGGACATCTTCCCAGAGCTGGGGATACCTACCCTTCTCCCTGCAAATCTGTACACACATGATAGTGTACGGACCCATGAGCCAGCTATACGACATAATATTTTACATTTCTAAAATTGGTTGTTTTTTCTTTGTTGAAAGTGAATATATAGATATAATTTTTCATGAGTGATTAGATAAAAATAAAATGGAACTGAAGTCGATGAATTCTTTACACCTGTAGGCCAGGGGTGCCATCTGTTGCTAGAAGGGTTATCATTCCATAATCTGAATGAGCTGCGGCACCATAATTTCCATCGTCAGGCTCATTTATTCCACCTACATTAAATTGATCAAATATAAATTTCCAAGGATAGCTCAACTATCCCCATTTTAATTAGGAAACAAAGTCAGTTTCTAGAAGGTTCTAGAAATTTTTTGTATTTAATCTTCTTCTTCTTGTTACCAGAAATATGTCAGGAAAACAGAATTGACCAATGAACCTACATGCCTATTTGCAAGGTTCCTTAGGAGATTCTACGTAATACGGAAGCAAGATCAGTAATTGTTCCGTCGTCCCAAAAGCTCCTGTACATATTATACAAGCAACATTTTGTAGCACTGTGTCAAGGTCTCCATTGTCTATTTCCTTTAGAAGTGATAATATTCTACGTGCCATTGCAGAGCTATCTAACATCTAACGTTCAATCGCTCAGTTATTTCTCTCTTCTATACTGTTAGGATTTGCGTTAATGCAAGACCACGAACGACACCAGGAGACACAATGTTTGGTATCGCAGTTCAGATTTCGCCTATATCTACGGGGCTCTGATTATGGGCGCCCCTCCCCAAAACATAATACCCCAGCACACTGGACAGGTCATGGCCACATGCCGACCGCTGACCTCCTCAGATCTATGCTACTATTATGAAGTCGTTCACCTGGTTACACCAGGGTTGCCTCCCTTTATATACTGAATGACTTGCTAGAGTCTGACTCTAACTCTAAACCAACCCTGTCTATTACAACACAGAGTCCATATAACCTACTTGTACACATATTCGACACAAAACCTAACGAACTCTACCTTGGAGAATATGACCTACTCCACCTTGAAGTCGTTCTAGCGTCTTGCGCGAACCCTTGTACCCAGCCTTTGGTTGCTTTCTTCGCAGCTCACGCCGAACCTTCCGATGAGTCCACCTCCTTGGACCCACCGCCTTCTGTAACAAATGCTTCAACATCTAGCTTAATAGCTCCACCTGCAACGGTACTCCCTGCACTTGAAATTCATAACTCCCTGTACAGCATGTACACACACGCGATGTTATCCTCTCCTCAATTGTCACTGTTGCCTTCTGAGCCACTTTCAGCCACCGCCAAGAATAGCAATAGTTCCTTCTTTTTGTCAGCATTTTCTTGCCGACCACGGTTTGCACCGTCCCGATATGTCCGCCATCTAGAATAGATTCCTAGTCTCATCTCCACTTCATCTTGAATAGACTACCGTCATGACTGTTTGATCCGTTTACCTCTAGGCACAGATAGTCGCTGACTTCACCATCAGCTAGTCTGACCTCTCCGGTCAAATCACCTCACAGCCTTCCTGAACGTCTCCCTTCAGAACTAACCTGATTGTCCAGTTCCGAACACCGCGCTCACAAAGGCTGTCTTTTTGTTCAACGGATCTGAGTTCTTCTCGTCTTGAAGAACAATCTTCTGCTCCTCCTTTGGATATTTGTATGACTCCCACTGGATCTAGACCTCTAGATTCAATTTTTAAGTCCTCGAGCAGGCTTCCCAGGCAGCCACCGTGCACCACGTCCATGCACGACAAAGCATGCCGCACCCTGGCCATCCGCATCCACGTTACAGCTTTGCCCTCAGTGATGTGATGCAGCGCCGTCTGTGCAACATCCGGTCGCATCACTGCTCCCGCTGTTCCGATCTATCCGGCATCCTTCTGCGCCTGCTGGTCTGATCGCGAATGCCTAGGTCGTTGCCGTCGGCTACTTTGACAGCCGGATCGCCATGTCTGGTCAATCCCTGCCAATGGCAACCCATCGAACGATTCGAGCCTCCTGCTCGAAATGTCCGACACCATGAATCAAATCGTCAATCGCCGCCATGCTCTACCTTGCACCGATAGAACATTTTCCACGGGGCCCGTGTGTACATAAACCTCATGTCTCCCCCGATATCTTCCGCATGGCCAACCTCGCCAACCAAGCTCTAATACCACTTGTTAGGATTTGCGCCAATGCAAGATCACAAACGACACCAGGAGACACGATGTTTGGTAACGCAGTTCAGCTTTCGCCTACATCTGCGGGGCTCTGATTATGGATGCTCCTCCCCAAACCATGGTTTAGAGTTAGAGTCAGACTCTAGCCAGACCACCACTATATAAAGGGAGGCAGCCCTGGTGTAACCAGGTGAACGACTTCATAATAGTAGCATAGGTCTGAGAAGGTCAGCGGCCGGCATGTGGCCGTGACCTGTGCAGCCGGTGTGCTGCGGTATTATGTTTTGGGGAGGAGCGCCCATAATCAGAACCAACAGATGCAGGCGAAAGCTGAATTGTGTTACCAAACATCGTGTCTTCTGGTGTCGTCTGTGATCTTGCATTGGCGCAAAACCTAACATATACCATTGCAATTTTTAATTTATTGTCCTATGTGCCATCGGTGAAAACTTCTCTTTTTTGATTAATCTATGTAAACATTCAAAAATTCACAACAAAATAAAGAATTATTAAGTATGCAACAATCTAAGTATGTTTAAAAGGTTTTATATGTAAAATTTTCTTATAAAAATATCAAAAAATGTAGATCAAAACTATTGCATATATGCTAATATTGTGATATTTTTTATATATTTAAATCTCTCAAACAAAAAAAGAGAAGTTTTCATCAGTGGTAAATAGGACAATAAATTAGCAACTGCGATAACATAAAAGAAAACAACGACTAAGTGATGTCATGTAAGACTTTAAATGACTATGCAATGAAAAAGAAAATTTTGACCCTTAAGCTATTTAGAATGGCATGTGCTGCATCCATTCAATTCTAAATAAAGCAGAAATTATATTCAGCATTAAAGAGAAACCAGTATTTCTAGTATTGAGAAAATCTGTAACATATTTATGGGAGAATGACACACACACAAGTGAGTGCAGAAAGAGAAGATTAAACCAAGAAGAGTAAAGAAGATCGCAAATGCAACCTCAAGGGTGACTTTATTGCATAGAATTGGATAACTTGAAAAGTACCTGAGTAATGTAATAATCGAAGAAATGCCGACAAACTGTCTTGAAAGAATTCAGCATTTAGGTCTAAACTCACTGCAACTAGAGACAATATCCTTTTGCCCGTGGCCCTAGTAGGGAAGAAGAAGCGATAGTATTGATTTGGCTAGTTCAAAAACAATAGTGGCATTTGTTCAGAGATTGCCAAAAAAACATTAACTTACAGTGCACTTTCACGATACAGCATCATTGTATCCTTCCAAGCCGGAAAGCGTTCTAAGACATAAAAATATTGGAAACAATTATTATAATTTGAGAAGGCGAATTAATTAATGACCTAAAGGACCTTGGAGTGAATGGTATCCATCAGATAGAGCACAGATGATAAAGCTGACCGAGTACCTTCGGAAGGCCACTGGTTCACATCTTTCTGCAAATCTTGGTCTTCCATAGGACCGATGTAGAAACTCTCCTTGAGGTCCCCTACGCATGTAATCACTAACCGTCAAAGACAGTTCTAAAAAATATACCATTAAAAAGAGTAGAAATGACAAAGATAAAAGTCTCCAAAATAGCAAAATTATGTTTCAACTCATAAACAAATAGGGAGGATCTGAGGAGTGGCCTCTTCAATACTTTTAACAAAAGGCTTAAGTGCATAACAACGATAAAGATTCCTTTGTATAAACATCATGGTAGGCTTCAAAAAAAAGATTAATATAATACATGGTAACCTGATAACCAAATCTTGCATCACTGCTTTAAATTAGACCTCTTTTATAGTATACAATAATTGAAGCATAGGACGGGTCAGGCTAGGGAGAGCCGCCACCCCTCCCTCCTCGCCGTCACGGCCGCCAGCGCCTGCACGCCCCCTCGCCATCTTCCACCCCTCCGACCAGGGAGTCCACTCTCCCCCCGCCTTGGGTGCGTTTCCAGTGGCGCCCCCCTTACAGTGCGTCGTCGCTCTGCTCCCAAGATATGTCGCCCCATCCAGCATCTCATGCTGCCTATCGCCATAAAGGCCACCTTTTTGGCGACCATAGCCCTTCGCTAGGCACTAACCCCTTCTCCCAACCACCCTCCCTCCCCAAAGCAGCTCCGCCATTACTCGCACCTCTCTCCCACCCGCTCGGGGCATTCATGTCGTCGCCGCTTAGTCGAATCAACCCAGCTCTTGCCAGTGCACGGAGCCGTGCTTCTTCCTCTAAATGGCAGGTGGTGCAACGGTGGCATTGGCAGCAAGGATGCGACCGTGGAGTCTTCCCTGCTCTCGTCCGCCGCAGCCTTCAAAGCCCCAACCTTCGTCTCAGGGGAGATGACACCGTCGCCGCCTCGCAACCTCGTGTTGTGACACCGTCCGTTGCCTCCAATGCCCAGAGTGCAAGGCCGCCGTGTGAGCTCCTGCTGTCCCATCACTCCCATCCTCCTCCGCTCCACCGGCCAACCCCTATCCCCACCTCATCACCGGCCATCCTTAGTCGAGCCTCATTGGCGCCGTTGCAGCATCCGCCCATAGCCATCTTAGGTGACCTCGACACTAGACCAGACGAAGACACCTACGTCGTGCGTGTGCTGTTCACCATTGAGCATGATCCATCGTCTTCTTTCGTGTTCAGTTCTACCTTGAAGGCCTCCCGATGCATGCTCGCACAGGGGTGGTGGTGTGGTCCAAATCATTGGTCGCAAGTGTGCTGTCTAGTACATCAACACTACGTCGGGACCGGAAGTCTCCCACACCTCAATAGTGGCATGGCTGACCATCTCAAGGATCTCCTCCTTTGAGTCAGGCACTTCACCACCATAGGACCATCGGAGGGGAAGCACCACTTACCGCATCATCATCCATCTCGACTATGTCGAGGACTTCATCGTTACCGTGTTATCATCCTTCTTGACTACGTCGAGGACTTCACCATGCAGCAGATTTGGGGATACCTCACCCTCTGGGCCAAATTCCAAACTTTTCACCTTCACCCTAATTTTCCAGATAACATCGTCTAGAGTCGTATGGTCTTAGGAGTCTTCTCCTTCAAGTCGGCCTACAACATGCCATTTATGAGGAGTTTCTCATGTTCAACACACAGCTAATCTGGAAGGCTAGCACGGCATAGAGTGCAAATTCTTCGCCTGGACCATAACCCTGAGCAGGCAAAATATAGTTCATATCCTTGCGAGGAAGGGATGGCCCCACAACCCGACCTACAACCTTTGCGGCAGCTCGCTAGAATTCGCCATCCATGTTTTCTTACACCTTAATTTTATGAGGTCTGGCTATATTTGCTACAACCGGTTAGGGGGGCGTCTGGTCCCTTTCCTGCACTCCTCCCCATTTTGTGGATTGGTGGCCCCACATGTCGTCACTTAACCCAAAGGAGAGCAAGCATGTTTTCAACAGATTCATTATCTACACTGCCTGGAACCTTTGGAAGGAGTGTAGCCGGTGTTTATTCCAAGGCGTCGCCTTTCGCCGCCCTTGCAAGTTGGTGACATCCAAGATGACCTCTCCTGCTGGGAGAGGGCCCTTTTGTAATGTAGCCCTGCGAGCCTTTGGGGCTTCGGCCCTTGTAAATAATTCTACACAATTCTCTCTCTGTTTTAAATAAAATTAGCAGTTCTCCTGTCCCATTTGCTTAAAAAAACAGTACATAATGCTAACTATAATAAGCCGGTAATATAATTTAGACAATTAGATTGAGATGTATGAATGCCAGCCTTATTTACTTTTGGGCCATGATTATTGGGGGATTCCTGACAGTCTTTTGGTAGAGAAATTTGGTCAATCTAGCCAATCAAACAGGGATGTTGCTTATGCGTCAGTAAGGTAGGGATATCCGCAGATTTGTATTTAATTAGCGTCACTAAGCACTGCTCTGTTGACAGCAAAACCCTGCTGGAAAACTTCTTAACATACTAACCGTAATTTTATGTCTAAATTTAGCACGACGAGCATTCGTTAATTAGTGTGGAATTGAGCTAAAGATCGACAAATTATGTTAGCTAGCTACTACTATATGTACCGGTGTACACCAACGTGTTACCAGTTAGCCAGTACCGGTGCAAGACATTATTACTTAATTAGAACACAGCGTAACATACCTATAACACAGCGTAACTCTACGACAGAAATTAAATACCTCTTAGGATGTGTTTTGTTACCTGAACGAGATGATTTCTGTATAAGATGATTTCTGTATGGGATGGTATAAAATCTATTTTCATCCACGTGTTTGGTTGTGATAATTGTTCCAAATCATTCTGAACAGTTGGATACGAAACACTAGAATATTATCTCAATATGTTGTATGGCTCCATTCGCTTGATTTGATTGAACAATGGCATATAAAAATCTCACCCACAAGCTCTTACTTCTTCTTACTTTATATTTTTTATTTTATAGTATACCAAATTTCAAATCGATTTGAATTTTGAATTCGGATTGAATTTGAAATCCGATTCAATTTCAAATCTTTTTTACTTTTTAAATTTTAAATTTCAATATATGTTTAAATTTTTAAAAAATGATTTGAATTTTCAAAACACCATGAATATTGAATTTAAAATGAAAATTTCACTCACTTTTATAAATTTGGGTTGATTTTTAATTTAAATCAGATTGTATTTCAAACTTGCTTGAATCCTAAATTGAAAATTTGACTTGAGTTTTAAATCTAAAAATTGAATTGAATTTAAATTTGGCTTGAATTTTTAAATTGAAATTTTGATTTTGATTTGAATTCTATTGAAAATTCAAATGTTAAATGTACTTTGAATTTAAAATCTAATTTGAATATTGAATCCACTTTGAATGTTAAATTTAAAATTTAAACTTAAAATTAAAATCATGAGTAAAGATGAATTTTCTCAAGACAAATGTTATTTGATGATAATACTTACTCCATCCCCAAAAGAATGTCATTCTAACATTCAAACGGAGAGACTAATATCTAGACCAAATGACGTATGTGCCCCTAGTCTTTTGGGAAAAGAAACATAATTAATGCACATGCAAAACTAACAGTTGGCCATTGAGAGTGGTGGGTGCTTAGGCGGAGGTGGAGTAATAAAAGAATTGGGGCCCATAACACAGGATGACATTCTTTGTGGGACAAATTTTGAATGCTAGAATAACATTATTTTGGGGTCGGAGGGAGTAAATACTTGAACCATTTTACATCGTTACATACAAGCTTAAGAACCAAACAAAATATTGTATGATCTCGTTCAAGCAACCAAACATCTCGCTTGAATCATACCGTACAGAACTATCTCATTGAACTTCTATTATCCCATACAGATTTAACTTGGTACATACAACCAAACACGTCCTAATCGATGGCTTTAACATCATCACATTTACAAAATATGTCGAGCCCATGCATTGATTCGTCTATAACGATTAAAATCATGAGTAAAGATGAATTTTCTCAAGACAAATGTTATTTGATGATAATACTTACTCCGTGCCCAAAAGAATGTCATTCTAGCATTCAAACGGAGAGACTAATATCTAGACCAAATGATGTGATATTGGCTTGGAAATCGGAAGGTGTTAGAGCATTGTCAGCAGGATCTTAATATTTTGTTTTTGATATCTTTAAAACAATATTTGTTACCTATATTTTCATTCTCTCCAACAGAGTCTCTATCCTTAAAATGATATAGTAGAGATTGTATATAGAGTATTTAAATATAGAAACTCTAGAGAGACTCTAAATTTAGAGACTAAGAGACTCCGTTGAATCGTTATAAAGATCAAAGACCATTTGTAATAGTATCGTAGAGAACCTGCTGGTGATGCTTTTAGGTGTCTGTCTTCTCACCTGGGTACCCAGAGTCGACGTCGACCTTCTCGGAGAAGGGAGCGGTGTAGCCTCTGTGGCTGCTGTTCTTCCGCAGCGCCATCTTCTCATCCATGGGGAGGTGGAAGAAGCTCTTGCTCTCCGCATAGACCCTCTCCATCAGGGCGCTATCGATGCCGTGGTTCACCACGTAGAAGAAGCCGTAATCCACGAGCGCCTGCCAAACCAAACAACAACAGCACGAGCATGCATGGCAATGGCGATGGCAATGACATTGTCATTGGCATTGGCAGGCATGCATACACGGGTAACACGGCCGTCGTCACTCGTCAGCAACAAGAACACATGGCAGATGGCTCGCCAGAAACCCAGTATACCTGCCGGATGGTGGTGGCGCCGGTGCGCTGGTCGGAGGAGGCGAGGTCCACCACGGGGAGGTCTACGCCGCCGACGGCCATTGATAAGATGATCTCCTGTTCTCCTTCGCTGGCTGCACTCTTCCTGCTGCAGCCAATGTTCTCGTTTGGGAGCAGATGAACTTTACTTATATACACCCGTTCTTCATTAGAATTTTTCCGTATCTGCTCAGCTCGTGTTTCCTATAAAATTCGGCATTTGTTTGCCTGCTAGTGACGTGGAGATTTTAAAATTTCGCATGCGGTACACGCTACGCAGTATTGCTCATTAATTGTTAAGAAGAAAAATTGGGAAACAATTGGAGCCTGGCTTCTACGTACGTACTCACGGTGGGCGTCATCAGCTGAAAGATACAGCATCGTAATCTCTAATTGATTGCCAAAATTAATTCAGTACTGTGAGTTGAAGAGCATAGCCAAAAGATACGTTTTCCCGTCCCTTCCGTCAGTGAGAAATGGTAAAAAGAAAATATTCGTAAGAAATCATGGCAACAATTAAGGTGATAACACAGTTAATAAGTACGCAGCACCAGAACATGCAGACTAGGGAATCAAGGTAACAGCACAGTCGAATGTGAACAGATTAATTTGAAATTAAGACATGGCATGCGGAATTGACATATGGAGCTACCAGCTTATGTCCAGCATGCTGCTATCAGTGTGATCTGATAAATTATACTAGTATCAATTGTGCAGAAACCAGTACACGCTGGAAATAAATTATATCGATCATTATTGATTGCCTTTGAAACGCATGCACCGCTCTTTAGAAGTAAGCCCCATGGATTATGTATATCTTCCCCACAAGACTCATGCGACAAGCTGCCAAAGCATGCAATCCATGCCATACTCCTAGAAAAAGTCGAACGTCCTTCCCCAAAACAGAGAGCGGATGGGTAGGTAAAAAAAATTCCCAAAGACTGTGAGGGGCTAAGACAACACTCTCTAGATAACCACACAAAATAGTCTTGTATGTAAAACGAGTTCTCCGCTAATCTTACATCTTAAATAAGAGATCAATTATTTGCGCAGCCGGCCGCAAAGCTCGGGCAGCCAGTCGCAACAGTTGTTGCCCGACGGCTGCTCCTCGACCCCGCCTCTTCACGAGCGCTCGCCCTCGCCGTGCGGGGACGGCGGCATCCTGGGCCAGATGCCTCTGCCGCTGCCTTCGCCGCCGGTCCAGATCATCAGAAGAGGCACCCTATCTCCCTCAACGGACAATGTCGCCTCCAGCAGGGTGTTCCCCTAGCGCCCTCAATCGCCGCTTGCAAGCCCGGTGATGGACAGCCAGGCCAACCAGACTGAGACACAGCTAAATGAGTTCTTGCAATCCGTCACAGCACCTGCTCCTCGGCCGGTGTTGCAAGTTTATGTCAGACGTCACCTCAAGATCAACAACCGCCCAGTTCGTCGCAGCAAGCGCCTCGCTGCCGAGAACGTCACCAAGACCACGGTGGAGACTCGTGCACGCGAGCGCATTGCTCAGGCCATGGCACCATGGGCGCCGGCATCCTCTTCACGTGACCTCTCCACCATCCTGGCGCAGCCGCTCCCAGAAGCGGCGGCTCTGGCCATGGCAGCGCTGGCTAACCTCACCATTGGGGGCGTTGCCAGCGGTCAGCTTCAGGCCACGGCCTGAGCTCGGTCTCTAGTGCCTAGTCGTCGCCTGCTTGTGCCTTATGAAGATAGACCTTCACTTTTGTTCAGTGACTGTCTAGGGTGTGGCTGCCTCCATTTCAGTTTATGCCAACACATATCTGCACCGCCTTACTCCGC
This sequence comes from Raddia distichophylla, assembly GCA_005191435.1. NCBI lineage: Eukaryota > Viridiplantae > Streptophyta > Magnoliopsida > Poales > Poaceae > Raddia > Raddia distichophylla. The sequence goes on along the minus strand of SPJY01037796.1, from coordinate 46,028 downwards.
AAGTGTATTGGTCAAATGCCCTCTCCAGCATGCCGTCCCACCTTCTTTGTATGTGGCGCCCTTACCCCCATCGGATACGACATCAAGATTGTGCCATGGGCTCCCCCGGCTGTCTCTTACTGACTGATGAATAGATCGGATCGGTTGCGATTGCTTAATTGGAACGTTAGAGGGCTCAACTCCGGCGCGCATCGAAGCGTCCTCAAAAACCTCGTCGTTAACTCGGGGGCAAACATTGTGTGCCTGCAAGAAACTAAACTTGATCTTTGGGACACCAGTTTGGCCATGGACTGCTTAGGCCAAGCTTTCGCGGACCCGGTTTCCTTTGTGCATCGCCCTGCTGTGGACACGCGAGGGGGCATCCTTCTAGCAGTCAAGGGCTCAGAATTCTCCATCTCAGATACATCCATCGACGAGTTCTCTCTCTCAGCGAAAATTACTGCGTGTTCTGACCCGTTTGTGTGGTGGATCACCGTGGTGTACGGTCCTCAAGACCGTGCGCATAAGCTAGCCTTCCTTGATGGCCTCATTAATGTTGTGGGGCACCCAGAAACACCTTGGATGCTAATTGGCGACTTCAACCTAATCATGCACCCAGAAGATAAGAACAACTCCAATGTGGACCTGGGCTTGTTGGACGCTTTCAGAACCACGATACACAGCCTCCGTCTTAAGGAACTTTGGCTTTTGGGCCGTCGTTTCACTTGGAGCAATGAGCGAGCCACCCCAACGCTTACCAGGATTGATCGGGCCTTCTGTTCCACATCTTGGGAACTCATCTTCTCGGACTCCATCCTCCTTGGTCTCCCGTCTTTATGTTCAGACCACGCCCCCCTTCTGATCAGGGCCACCCCCAAGCTCCCAGTTTCTCGTATCTTCAGATTTGAGAACTTTTGGACTACTTTGGAGGGCTTCTCAACCACAGTCCAAAGCGCGTGGGATCGACCTTTAACCTGCGCCGATCCCTTCAAAAGATTGCACATCAAGTTGGAGCGTACGGCGAAGGCCCTCTCCTCTTGGGCCCGCACAAAGATCCCTTCCGTCCGACTCCAAATAGCAATTGTCAGCGAGTTGATTTTGTTGTTTGACAAGGCCCAAGAATATCGTGTGCTGACGGACTTGGAAAGGGAGCTCAGGTCGGCCCTAAAGGCTAGGATTCCTGGCCTGGCAACCATTGAAAAAATCCGCATCAAGCAGCGTGCGCGTCTCTCATGGCTCCGGTTAGGGGATGCAAATACTAAATTCTTCCATCTAAGGGCGTCCAGCAGGAGGAAAAAGAACCTCATTTACTCTCTTGACACCCCTTCTGGGCCGGCTATTGAGCATCATCAGATGGAGCAGGAATGCTCCCGCTACTTCGGGGATCACCTAGCTTCCTCCACCCCGAGGACTATCACTCTAGCTTGGGACAATCTAGTCCAACCAAGGCCAGACCTCTTGGAGCTCGAAGCCCCTTTCACGGAGGAGGAGATCTATGCGACCATTAGGTCCATGCCGGTAGATAAAGCCCCAGGGCCGGATGGATTCAACGGTACCTTTTACCGTACTTGTTGGCAAATCATCAAAGATGACTTGATTGCAGCGGCGGCGTGGTTTGCGAGTGGACACTCAACACATTTCTCTCTGTTGAACTCGGCCAATATCATCCTTATCCCTAAGAAGCGGGATGCGAGGGACCTTGTGGATTATAGGCCTATCAGTCTCATCCATAGTGTTGGCAAAATCTTCTCCAAGCTTCTCGCCAATAGGTTGGCGGTCAAGCTAGATCACCTTGTGGCCCCAGTTCAGAGCGCCTTCATAAAGAAGAGATGCATCCAGGACAACTTCCTTCGTACCCAATCCAACATCCTCAAACTTCAGCGACAGAAAAGCCCGGCGCTATTCCTTAAGCTTGATTTTGCCAAGGCATTTGACTCGGTCCAGTGGAGTTACCTCTTCGAGCTGCTTCAGGCTAAGGGGTTCGGCAACTGTTGGAGGAACTGGATTTCTACTCTCCTGGGATCGTCCTCTTCAGCAGTTATTCTCAATGGGATCAGAGGCCCTGGTTTCCTTCATGAAAGGGGGCTCAGGCAAGGCGATCCCCTATCCCCTATGCTTTTCATCTTGGCCATGGACCCGCTGCACAAGCTCTTTAGTCTTGCGGATGAGAATAACATCCTAGCACCGGTTGGAAACCCCCCTATTCGGGAGCGTATCTCCCTCTTTGCTGATGATGCGGCCATCTTCATCCAACCATCTAAGCAGAATCTTGACTCCACAATCAGTTTGTTGGACACTTTTGGGGCAGCATCTGGCATCAACTTGAACAAGACCAAGTGCTCGGTCTACCCAATCCGCTGCGAGGGGATCGACTTGGATGCCACCCTTGCATCCTTTACTGGCCGGAGAGGCTTGTTCCCTTGCACTTACTTAGGGTTGCCTTTGCGCCTTCGCAAGCTTCGCAAGATCCATTTCATGCCCCTTCTGGACAAGATCGTGGGCCGTCTTGCCCCTTGGCGTGGAAAGTTTTTTTCCAAGGCCGGACGCCTAGTCCTTGTTCAAGCGGTCCTTTCTGCCATCCCAACATATCTCATGGCCTCCATCCCTCTTCCCAAATGGGTAATCAGAAAGATTGACCAATTCAAACGGTCCTTCCTGTGGACCGGTAATCAACAGGTCAATGGTGGTCAGTGCTTGGTGAACTGGGAGGCTGTGTGCAGACCCAAAGATCTAGGGGGACTGGGCATTCTGGACCTTCATCGTTTTGGTTGAGCACTCCGTCTCCGCTGGCTTTGGAATAATTGGCGTTCCGATGGCACTTCGAGCTCCACGGATGCTATCTCGTTCACTGCGGCAGACCTTGCCCTTTTCAGAGCCTCCACCCGGGTTGTTGTTGGTAATGGTGAGCATTTCAGATTCTGGAAAGACGCCTGGCTCGATGGACTCTCACCTCAGGAGGTTGCCCCCAGTTTGTTTGCCATTGCAACGCACAAAGAGAGAACACTCTGCGATGGTCTACAGAATCATAATTGGATCCAGTCGGTGGCGCAAATGACCACGGAGGAGCAGCTCCGTCAAAACGTCACCCTTTGGGAAAAAATCGCTCAGTCCTCGCCTCTCTCAGATAGCCCCGATGAGTTACTTTGGACCCTCACGCCCAACGGGTCCTACACAACCAAGTTGGCTTATCAGGTCCAATTTGCTGGCGCTAGGAGGTCAGCAAGGGCGACACTTGTTTGGAAGGCCCACGCGGAGCCCAAATGTAAACTCTTCGCGTGGACTCTTAGCCATGGAGGTCTCAACACGGCGGATGTCCTCGCCAAAAAGGGGTGGCCTGCCCAACAATTGTGTTGTCTATGCAACCTAGCGCCGGAAACGCAGGATCATCTCTTCAAGGAATGCACCTACACGGTGGAAGTTTGGAACCTCTCCTTTGCGCTGCTTTTGACCCCGGCGATCGCACTGTGGGATTGGTGGGATCGTATGCATTCCGGGCTTACCCCAAAGCCTCGTAAGGAGCTAAATGGTAAGATGATCTATACCCTTTGGAACATTTGGAAGGAACGCAACCGTCGTATTTTTCACCAAACTTCACAACCACCGACGCTTACGGCACGAGACGCAGCTGCTGACTTCTTGCTGTAGCGTTCATCGCCAATGGATCCAGGCTAGATTAGGGTAGAGGGCCCCCCCCACCCCACCCCTACCACTTGTAATTATGACTGTCTTTTTTCTCTATCTATTAATGGATCGGCGGAACTCCCGCACCTTTTCCCTAAAAAAAAAGAGATCAATTAATAGACTGTTTGGTTGCCTGTATCATAGGAGTTTTGCATCTAGAGATATAAAAGTAGGGTATTTGGTTGTCTTCTCAACCATCTGAGCCAAGCTCTCCATATGCAATTACCCTCTCCGGGCCAGCCTCTGGAGATACAGCCAAATTGGACGTTTCTCCATAGACAGCTCGCGGGATGCAGTTGAGCGCATCGTGCAACTTCGCAAGCCCCGAATGCACCCAACCAAACATCTTCTCTTCTTAGCCTATTTCTGTTTGTGCAAACAACCAAACAACATCTTTTGCATCCCACCAACCTGCACCCCACCAGACTAGCTGAGCTGGTATGAGCCAGGCTCACTTGAGAAGACAACCAAACAGCATATAAACCTCTTTTGGTCGATGAATTGGTTTGGAAGATGCTATAAATATATGAACAGTGGAGACGATGAATGCGAAGGCCAATACTAGTTCTATGCCTCCTAGCAATGGGGATAACTGTTATAATATAAGGCGCCTTGGCCTATATATTTAATAATTAATTTATGATAAATAGTAAACGCCCATGAGATCCATTTTATATAGGTAAATACTTACCATCTTGTTAGCCATGGGGGAGAGACATCATCTCAACCCATGTCTATGGGGGAGAGCTGAGCATTACTCAGTTGGTGGAGACGCGGCTGTACGATCCACCGATCGGGAGATCGATCCACTCTGATAGAGGCATATTCAGATCCACATTCCACTTTAGTAATTTTGCTGCAGGTATGAGTTTTTTCAAGAAACTCCCAAAAGAGCGTAGCTACTGGACATAAAAAACCAATATGTTCAATTGTTTCACTCAAATTGCGGGAAAGACGTGTGGGGTGAGTTGCAATTTTTCTAATTATCAAGTTCCTCCCCGTGGGCAGGTTATTTTTACATAATCTCCAAATGAAGTGGCGTAGTCTCCCTGTATAGCAAGTTCCCAGATTTTCTTTCATGCAACATTAAATTGTTGTCCAGAATTATGCTCATTTGTGTGTGATGAGTTCCTTCTGCTAACAAAGTAGCCTGACCTGATCGTATAGTTAGCATGCTTTGTACCACTCCATGCTGGTATATCAAGCATAGGGACTGAAGGAACTTTGATTGCTAGAATATCAATGATATAACATGGTAGGAACAAACCAGAGACCTTGTGCTCATCCTATTCATTAGAATTTTCACTAAAAAGATCCTTCACTCGCAAATTTGACATGCCTCCTCCAATTGGTTTGTGGAATTCATCTTCTGGAATCCACCGATCAGACCATACCTTAATTCTTCTTCCGTCCCCAACATGCCACACCAGACCTTGGGACAAAAGTTCTGTACCATAGCATATATTACGCCATATATTAGAGCAGTGAGCACTGGGCTGGATCCTTAGCATCCAGAAAATCATCATTAGGATAATACCTTGCCTTCAATACTTTTGCACAGAGAGAATCAGGAATAGTCAGTAGTCTCCAGCTTTGTTTAGCGAGCATAGCTTGATTAAAAGAGATAATATCCCTGAAGCCCAAACCTTCTTAACCCTTTTGCCTCTTCAGTGACTCCCACGAAGTTCAATGAACTCCATCTTTAGGGCCATTACCCCATCAAAACTTAGCAGAAGCAGATTCAATTTGTTTACACAATTTAACTGGTAGCCTCAAACATCTCATAATATAAGTTGGAATTTATTGAACCACTGATTTTAATAAGATCTCCATACCAGCCCTTGATAAAAAACTTCTCGGTCCAACCATTGATTTGCTTCCTAATTTTTTCAAATAGCGGTTTAAAAGTCTCATTCTTTCTTGTACCAGCAGTAGTCAGCATACCCAAGTACGACTCGTTGTGGGCCTATCGATCCACTTGGATGACATCCCTTATCAACCCCTTATTAGATTCCGACCCACCCATTGCTAGCTGTGAAGAAACTAGACTTTTGTTATTAACCTTCTGGCCCGAGCCCTTGCCATATATTTCCAAAATTTCATCTAAATGCATGAAGGCTTCTCTGGTTGGCCTCCAAAAAAATAATTGAATCAACTGCAAAAAGCAAATGATTAACAACAACACCTTCTCGACAAAACCATGGGTGTGTTTGGTTCGTAGCCCTCTTTGGCCATGCCAATGAATGGTCATGACCAATTGAGGGCATGACCTTTTGTTGGTAAAATTTGTGCTGTTTGGTTCATAGCCAATTAAGGGCAGCCAAATGTTGGTAAAATTGGTGGTATGTTTGGTTGATTACCTAATGATAATATACCAATTGTTTTTATGGTCAAATAAAAATCATATAAGCTTGCATAAAATTTAATAAATTTAAAAATATACAAATGAAATTGATTTTAAAATTTGAAATAGATATTAGAATATAAAAAATAAAAAACCATTCCAAAAATGCAAAAAAATGAATTAAAAAATGCAAAATATACCTTATAAATTATAAAAATTAAAAAATTAAAAAACTATAAAAATGGGTTGGTTAGGATTTTAGATGAATAACAAAATTTGTTTCACGTAATTTGGATGCTATACGAAATAAATATGAAAATTAGAAGGAAAAATCAACTAAAATGAAAGGCAGTGTTTAGCTAGCTAGCGCTGGGCGAGTGAGAGGCGGACCCGTCGCATGGCGAGATGGCGCCGGCGAAGTAATCGAGCGCCAAAGCTTTGGCCAAGAATGCAGGCTAAAAAATTTGGCAAGACTTATTTTTTCATTGGCACGCCATTTGTTGGCTATAAACCAAACGACAGCCAAATCATGTTGGCGAGCCAAAATTTGGCATGGCTACCGAGGGCTGCGAACCAAACACACCCCATATACCATTTAATTCTCTTCTTTCTTCCCTCTGTCTCATTAGACATGAGAACCCTTCCGCACATATCACAAATAAATATGCGGAAATTGGATCACCTTGTCTGATTCCTCTTGATGGGCTGAACTTGTCAGATATTTGTCCATTAATTTTCACTCGGAAAGAGGTTGACCTCACATGCTTCATAACCATATCAATCCAAATCGAGCTGAAACCTAACTTTTCCATGATACCTTCTAGATAGGTCCATTCAACTCGATCATAAGCCTTCCATCATGTCTAATTTACACAAAGGTGACTTTCTTTTCCGCCTTGATTTAATAGTGTGCAAGCATTCAAAGGCAATTAACAAATTATCGATAATTAACCGACCTGGAACAAATGCACTCTGGTCAAGAGAAACAATTTCCCCCAGTATGTTTTTTAGCCTATTGGCCAGCACCTTCGATCCGATTTTGTAAATCACATTACACAAACAGATGGGGTGAAATTGTGTCAGCTCATTTGGTTGTTTCATTTTAGGAATCAGTACTAACAAAGTACTATTGATCTCACCATTGTCTGCATTACCCATCAAAAACTCCTTAACGGCAATGAAAACATCCTCTTGTACCAAATGCCAATTCTTTTGGAATAAAACTGCCGGCAAACCATCTGGACCTGGAGCTTTCGGACCCATGGTAAAAAGAGCCTTTCTCACTTCTTCTAAAGAGATCGGTTTACACAACAATTCATTCATATGGTCATCCACCTTCGAATTAACTGCTTGTAGTAAGTCTTGTAAACCAGGTGTGCCTTCTGTCTTAAATAATTTCTCATAGTATTTGGCCACCATTATTTTTAAATCCTCCTCGTCAACTGCCCAACTCCCATCCTCCCTAAGTAGCTTTTTGATCTTATTTTTCCCCTGACGTGAAGAAACACACTTACGGAAAAACTTAGCATTTTTATCACCCTCCTCTAGCCATATCTCACGAGACCTTTGCCTCCACATTATTTCTTCTCTACTTTACCAATCTATGAGCTCTTCTTGCAGCTTCTGAACTGACTGGTGTGACACCGGGTGACCCGATCGAACCAGTTTATTCATTAATTAGTTGCCTCTTCTTTTCTATATTCTCTTCCACAGATCCAAAAACCTTTTTTTTTTCCCAAACTGACATATCATCTGCTAGCTTGGCTAATTTGTTGCTTATGGACCCTGGTCTAAATTGCTCATTACATTTATTCCATGCATTCCCTAGAAATGGTTGAAAAGCTTCGTCTTTCATCCACATAGCCTCATAATGAAAGACCTTCTTTTTGTTGTTTGGAGCACATCTCTCTTTGAGTAAGCGTATAGCCAACATATAATGATCAGATGTACCCGTCCAAACATGGTCAACCTCAATGGCCTGGAACATAGCAATAAATTTTGTGTTTACACACGCCTGATCTAAACGTACTTGACATTATTCGGTGTCTTTTGCTTATTGTTCCATGTAAACAGATAGCCGTTATAATCCACATCGAACAGACCACATTGTGTTAAGCACATCCTCATCAAGCTCATTTGCTGCTCTGATCTCTGAGATTCATTCCAGTCGCCACATACTATCTAAGGAAGATTGGATTTACTTGCCAAATGAGACATCATCGCCCATTCAGTGCTCCTGGAGGGGCTGGATCTCAGCCTCCGCCTGTGTGCAAAGACGAGACATAGTATCATCCTCCGTTCTTTGCTTCTTGTTTGACGATTTGTCGGAATTGTCATCCCGTTTTTTAATAGCAAGGGAACAACTATGATTAAACCTCTCACCTAACCGTGTTCAGTTCACTCCTGTGAGAGTTTTCTGCCCTCTCCCTTGTCCTTTTATCGAAGAGGTCATCTCCTCGTCCCTCTTCTTATTCACCGGGTCATCTTCCTCCGTAGAGTCAACATGATGCACAACACGCGGCCTTGTCTGACGGTTGTCTGTAGGAGCGCGCAGCCATGAACTATAAGGTAACTTCTCCTTTGGACTAGTGTTGAACTCACAGAATTTGTAGCCTTGACAAACAATGCCACAAGCAAAGCATATAGACGGAAGGTATTCATATTTCACCCTACATCTCTTCTCTCCTGCCGCGCCGCAATTCACCGGGACAATCCGCCTGAGTGGTCTTGTTATATCAATGGAGACTCTGAATTGGAGATATTCTGCCCACCCCACTCCATCATCATCAACATCAATTTCCATCAGATCCTCCATCATCTCACCCAATCTCTTCGCACACTTCCTGGTTAACCATTTGTAGGGTAAATCATACACCCTAATCCAAAAGGCCAACTTATTGAAAACCATCTCCGTGCAAGAGAACAACTGCATTGAAATTCACTGCCCACGGACCACCATCCAGCACCCGATTCATCTCATGTTTATTGGGAAAAGTCACAAGGAAAATATTATCGCCTAGAGTTTTACCTTGTAATCTCCTTGGTATCATCCAGAGGTATTTAAGTGCGTTTATAATAATCTGCGTAGAGAACACCTTGGATGATAAAACTTTTCCAATTTAAAGCCCACGAACAGTTGAATATCTCTTCTTCATCTACAGCATCAAAAGATAGCTCTTCCTCTTCATCACCTGTCAACATACGATTATCTAGTTGATCAGCAATATCTGCTCTAGGCCTTTCCACCATCGGCTTTCCATCAACCAAGATCCTATTTTACAAACTGGGTTCTTGAGATCTCTCATCAGATTCCCCAGATTCATCCATGACTGTTGGGTTTAGTCCCACATCGGTTATCGATGATAGGGGAGCACAACTTAAAAGGTGGAGCCGTCCCTCACCTAACAGGCTAGTCTTTTGGTTGAGTGGGCCCATGGCCTTAGTTGTTGCTCTAGTTGGGCTTTTAGGTCCGTTAAGACCTGGGAAACCCTTTCTCTGCGTTTTGGCCCATATGTTAATTCCACACATTCGCTGGATGAAGTTGTCCATTGTGATGAAGTGGTCCGATATGTGATGGGGGAGTTTGTTGGGTTTAGTCCCACATCGGTTATCGATGATGGGGGAGCACAACTTAAAAGGTGGAGCCGTCCCTCACTTAACAGGCGTCTTTTGGTTGAGTGGGCCCATGGCCTTAGTCGTTGCTCTAGTTGGGCCTTTAGGTCCGTTAAGACCTGGGAAGCCCTTTTTCTACGTTTTGGCCCATATGTGGTCTGTTTGCAGCGGGCTCTAAATTCCTAACAATGACAAAGACACAGCAGACAAAACTGGACCCACACACACGAGATTAGAAGTATGCGGTCTAATTAGGATCAAAGACGAACGCTTGCGTTTAAATTGTCTCGAAACCTAATCACACTCTATACCAGAATTACTGGAGGATTACCACTAATTCTAATCAAAAGACAGAGCTACATATGCGATCCGATCTCCAATAGGCAGTTGGAATCGGTCTGAGAACAAGGCTGAACACTAATCTCACTAGGTTTAGGCTGCCGCCAGAGGCAAGGAAAAACCTAACCCGGAATGCCAGTAAGTGAGCGAATCCTTGTAAAAGTAAGCTATCTCTGCACTTTGGGATAGTATACACAGAGCTTGGCAGAGGCTGTGTGTGTTGCGAATGCTAGTGTGCCTGCCCGAGTATTTGTAATTTATTTGCATGTAACCATTTTTTTTTTATAAAGGAAGATTAAATTGCTTTCAAGAACAAAACATCGAGTTGATACAAAGTCTTGAAATTCTCCCGGCCTCTGCATAACAAGATGCATACAGCTAAATAAGGATAGAAACAAACACACTCTAGTGACTATCAATCCTTAGACTAGAACGTTATCCATATGCTTGGAAAAAAAGGTTTTGGCCACCTGCTCCAAACGTTGCAAAGAATCCATAATTGTAGATCGTACCTCCTGCTTCTGAAGCACAACCCAAGTACGAAGCCGATGGGCAATATTGAAGATAACCTGCAAAAGACCATGTAGAGATACAAGAAATAAAAACAAAAAGAAGTGAATTTGTTTGATCTCATGAGTTTTTTTTTTAATGGGAATGTGCGTGGATCATGGTACACAGTTGTATGCAAGTTCTTGCAAAAGTAAGAAAAATACATAGTAGTATTATGTATAGAGAGGCACTTTGCATCCTGACTGGCATAACTGGAATCTGGAAGTGCCAATTCCAACTATGCTGGATATGACTGCATCATTAATTCCATTTGACACATCATGTTGCGGCTGTACCTTTGGATTTGAAGAAATGCTTTTGGGAGCTGATCTATACTTGTACTGCATGCCCAATATGCCTCAAGCTCATTTGCATCAAAACTGATGATGAACATCAGAAGACCAATTTGTAGAAGCATGTAACGTTATTAAGATGGGTTCATGTTATACAGGTGAAAAAATATTTCCTAAACTATATTAATTAATCGTTCATGCTCCAACCCAACGCATGTTTGTTTGCTGTATTTCAACTTTGATTATTTCTCCTATCAATTCCTATAATAATGGATTCCCAACCAGACTAGAGTACACCAAAGCTTCTGCAGATCCGAGGCGAGCTGAAACTGAAAGCCCCAGACAGGCAGAGACGGTCTGCAATCTTACCAACCAGGGCGTTACCATTCCGTCCACCTCATCTTGTAAAGGAGGCTCTAGGAGCAGCTAGTTCACTCAAAAGCATAAACTGATGGGTGAAGAGGCACAATTCACTTATTATACTTCAACTGGAAGAATTGCTTGCATCTCCTTCAAGGAGTTCCAGGCATGCATGATGATCACCATTAGAATCCCAGGCAGAAGGCTGGCATATGAGAACTCGATAGATCAGATGTGGATGAGATGACCAACTCCAAGAGAAGTTGGTAATGCAGACAATGGGCTGTGATCTGTTACAAGCTCTGTTCTGAATGTGTTTGCCATTGTGAATATCTGGTACCTGCTGACCGATACTCTTTTCTCGTGATGTGATACTGTTCATGTTATTCCGGTGAGGGAAAGATGAACTGTGGTTAGTGTGCCAGGACCCAGGAGCTCAGGAGCATGCTCCTGCCTGTTAATACCTGCGAGGTGATTGTCTTTCGACAACTGTAAACTTTTGAGCTATTGATTAACCGTTGAGTAGCTGACCATCTACTCCGCTTGTACATTTCCCCAATTTTTTTGATTGGTTAATCTGATAGCCCAACATCCGTACTGTACATCTGATTAATGATTCACTGTTTCAGACATCGGTCACTGGTTAATAGAGAAATCGCATCACTGCCTGAAGTTATGTCTGAAATTTGACTACTCCCGTCAATCATTCTGACGCAGACATGTTCCACCTACACTTGTAAACAGAGTTTAATTATTCGGTTTCACTTCTTTGTGGGCGCCTGTGTTTTGGTCATCTCGCAGGCGCTCATGCTCGCTGGCGCAGCTGCTGCTCTCGCTGTTCGCTGCTCGCCTCGCTGTTCGCTGCTCGACCGACGCTGCAGCGCGCCGACGCCGCGAGGACGCGCGGGCGCGGAGCTGCTGCTCTCGCTGCTCGCCCCGCCCGCGCTGCTCGAAGGACGCTGCTGTGCGCCGACGCCGCGAGGACGCCCGCCCGCGCGAGGACGCCGCCGACGCCGCCGCTGCGCCGTCCGTCGACGGCTCGTCGATCTACTCTTCTCTACCTCTCTAATTTGCTCGATTTGTAGCTTACGGAGTTTTTTTCACTTTGTTTATACTGTTTTTTCAGTACTTATGTGCGGTGAAATTTCTATACAATCGTAGTGAAATTTCTGTGTAATCGTACTGAAAAAAAAGGGCGCCTGCACGAAACGCAAAATGCAGGCGCCTGCACTGTAGTCGGTCCCTTAATTATTACTTCAATGACAGCATGCATAATGGAAACAGAAAGATGATACGGCGGAGAGTACATTGTCATACCTGATGGGTGAGAGCCTGTGTGGCCAAGTGTAGCGCTGAGCGCTTGTATGCGTGGGACCCGTTAGTCAGTAGCTTGGAGCTCGGGTATATATACCCTGTACATCGTCCGACAACGGACAGGCTGTAATAACGATTCTCTTAACAACCATCAATCCTACCTGCTCCTTCCGATTCTCTCTCTGTTCTTCTTCTGTTCTTCCTCTGTTCTTATGCTCTGTTTCTCTGGTTCTCTCGAATCGTGGTGCCTTCTGCTTGATCCGAATGTTCATGACTGAACCGCATTCCACTTCAGTCCATGACATACATCTAGTTGTTTCACCATTTTCCGTATGGATAAAGGAAGCTGGCTCTAGGAGCAGAACAAGCACACTTCCAAATCTTGCCGCTCGATCTAGTGCTGCCTTCTCGCTCGCCTCACCACATTTACACGCAACACAGTGCAACACCATCTTCATCCTTGAGTTGTTTAGTATATATAAAGCGCAGAGGTTTCCACTGAGCTAGCTAGCAAAGGCCAAACCATTCTTGATCTTTTTTTTTTTGACGGGAGAAACCATTCTTGATCTTGGTTGGAGTGACACCATGAGCGAGGTGGAAGAGCACGGCCAGGCGCACCCAATCCGGCCACCAGGCGCTCCGCGATCACGTCAAGGTCGTCGGCAACGCCCATCAACAGCAGCAGCAGCACGACGGTGCGGCCTCCATGTCACCGAGTCCGATCTCCACGACGGGCGGCGCGTCGTCACCTCCACCGCGCCGGCCAGGTTGCAACAGTGACGCACTCGATCGCGTTTTGTCCGGCGCAGGTGATGGCGCAGTTCACCGAGCCGGTGCCGGGCGCGGAGGCCACGGACGCGGTCACCCAGCAGCGAGGTCTCCTAGTGCACGCCGCCGAGATGTGCGCGACGTCGTCCCGGCGGTGCTCGCGGCGAACAAGATGGCCACGCCCACGAGGGAGGAACGCCGGGAAATGACGCGCACGTGCCACCGCGTCCTACTCCGCCCACATGCGCGCATCTACAAATAGTACAAATCCAACTACCCCTGCTCCACCCCGCCACGTGGCGGCTTTTTTGCCCGCGGTGGCCACATCGCCTGATTTCGCGCAGCCGTCCGATTTCGCCCGAGCGTCCAGGATGGCCAACCACGATACGTTTTTTGCAAAAAAAACCCCAGGACTTTTCGTTTGTCAACCCGCAGTCCGCGTGCCCTAATCTCTCCCCGCCGCCTATGCGTCCTCCCTCTCCCCGCCGCCTCTTCCCCAATCTCTCTGTTCCTCTCCTGGATCCGCCCGTCCATGTCCTCCCCTCCGCCGCTCCCGCCCCGCCGCCGCTCCCTCCCCTCAGCGTGGGTTCATCGGCTTCTCTCTTCACACGTCGCCGCTTCCTCTCCTCAAACCGTGTGCGAACGGGACGCACCTCGCCCACGAGGGAGGAACGCCGGGAAATGACGCGCACGTGCCACCGCGTCCTACGTCCGCCCACATGCGAGCATATGTACAAGTATAGTACGCGCTCGGCTCGGTCTCGTGCTCGTGCTCGTGTATATATCCTTGTCAAAATTACGTACTCCACTTGTTGTACAACCAATCAAGCCCGTACCATCTTCTCCGTCACGACGGCCGACGCAGCCATTGCTGCCGCATACCTGAGCTAGCTCTCTCAGCATGCAGTCTCAACACGTACTGGCCTGAACTGAACTGACACGCAAAAGGTTCAATAAGAGCAAGCCCAGCAGCTAGTCACATCAATGAAAAAGTAGTCGCTGACGCCACAGTATAAAACTCTGCTGCTACAGTGATTTACAACGCCACTTGGTTTTGCGGCCAAGGTAGGTAAAATGAACTACATGTCAGTGCTGCGAGGGATCCGGTTCTGAGATTCAGCATGCGATAATGTAACTAGCTAGTACGTGATTCGGTTCTGAATCCTAAGCAGTTTCAGCATGCCACAACGTAACGTACGGACGTTGGCTGCAGCTTAATTGCCAGCCAACGTCCAGATGTCATATATCGCTCAGGGAGGGGCCGCAAGGCCAAAACGAGCCGCCAGCACGTGGATGAGGGCCGCGACGAGGAGGGACCAGGGAATGAGCGTAGCGAGCCCGCCCCGCGCGATGTGTGTGCCTGCGCCTGCGCCTGCATGTTAAAACGAAAGCAGCAGCAGTTAGTACTTAGTAGCGAGTAGAGTAGAGCTGAGAAGCGAAGGGGAGCTAGCACACCGACCGGCGGCACAAAGAAGGATCAGAGCGGCGGCGATGTAGATGTAATGGAGCCACGGCCTCGGCCTCGGTACCACCACCAACCGCTCCATAGCCCTATACCTTAGGAGGAGCATGAACGCCATACTATCGGTGAAGGCATCGCCGCTGGGCATCGTCCCTCGTGGATTAACGTTGACGACCTCGGGTGGCAGCAGCTGCGCGGGCTCCGGTGGCTGGCCCCCGGGCGCATCCCCCTCGCGGGGCACCAAGTCTCGCCTCATCAACTCGTCCAGGTACCCCGACCGCACCAGGGCTCGCCAGGCCGTGTCCTCCTCGGAGTACCGCCCGAAGGCCGCTGCCAAGCACAACCAACCATAAGCAAATTAAGGCCATGTTTGTTTAAGCTTTTAGACAGCTTTTAACCGCAGAAGCCAGCATCTCAAATAAACAGCCATCTTTTAAAAACCTCTTCCAAAAAAAAACCATCAAAAGCTCAATTTGTTCTGTGATCCTAGAAGCAAGTCATTTTATGACTTTTCTCAGAGGCAGTTTTTAAAGAAGCTGCAGCTAAAACAAACATAGCCTAAGTAAGCAGTGCATCAAAGCAGGGATTTTTATTTCGGCTCGAATTTCGGTAATTTCGGTACGCAAAAAAATTTTAAATCACCTCTCGAAATTTTTGAATTCAAATAATTTTATAAAACATGAGACTAACATATAAAAAGAAGCCACAATATCCTTATTTTGAGAACCTATGATAGCTTAGAGAGTAGTCCAAACATGAGGTGCATAGTTTGAGTTCTTGGTTTGCTATTTTTCATAACTTTTTGTCTAAAATTCAAAAGCTCTATTTTTATTTCAGCCAAAATTTCACGAAATCTGGTTATTTCAGTCGGCAACGAAATTTTTGGCGTTGTAAAATATAAATCCCTGCTTCAAAGTAACCTTTTTTCTCTACATGTTTGCTACTTCGCAGGCGTCTGGAATTTACGATCGTGCATGCGCAAAAAAATCCACTAAAATTAAATTCTACATTTTTCCACATTTCCATTTACTAGAAAAATGTTTCCCGATAGTGCATTTTTGTGCAAGGTCTGATTTATTATAAATTTATTTTGTTTTTATGAATCCGTTGTAGTTATGTAATTTTTACCTTCTATTTTTTTTACCATTGTTTTTTCAATTGTTTGTTATTTGTATTTTTTGTCTTTTTACTTTTTTTTAATCGCCGCACTTTAGTTTTTATGTGAATCACGAACGTTTTTTTAATATTTATGTGTTTTATTATAAAATTGACTGTGTTTTTATTCTTAGTGCAGGCGCATGCACAAACCTTTAAAGTGCATGCGCCTGCTGCATAGTCGCTCCTTTCTCTCTCTCTCTTTTCTCCTTCCGTACGTTGCCCCCCTGCCCTGCCTCCATTCAGTCCACAGACAGCAACACAAATTAACACTCACCTGCCCGAGTGGCACGTTCCAGTAGAGACACGAAGAACAGGCGCCACACTGCCATCCTCTCGCTCTGGCTCTGCAACACAAGACTACAATTCAGAACAAAACAGAGCGAGCGCCGCCAACAAATAATCGGGCAGCAAACCACTGCGAATCCAGAAAAGAACCCAACAAATACACCATGAATATATGAGGCAAAGATCGAACAGGCTCACACTTCAGGATACACTTCAGGGGATTCAAGGGATGATATCTTATCACCCATGCTCGCACTTGCCAGTACATGAGCAGGTGCTTCTCTTTTTCTTTAAACGGAGTTTTGGTTACTTTTATTAGATCGCAGTGAGGGCTAGAAACAACGCGTGCTTGAAATTTTGTCTGTCACCTTAGTGAGACACCTCTTGTGCGCCTCATTAATCAAATCGCTTCTAATTATGCTCATTTTTATGGTACGCACTGTTGCTATTCGGGTGCTGCAATAAAATGGATTGCTCTTTGTGATTGTTGTCACAATTTCGGATAACTTTGTATTATACACATCATCTGGTATTGCCAATGTTTTGCAACGCAAAAAAAAAAAAGACCAAGAAAAGCAGCGGCAGTTTGAGCAGCACAAAATCCTCTGTTTTGCTCTCTGTTCTTCACGTTGTCGGATAAATTGCTGCTCCCGTATGTGTGTGTTTGCTGCCGTTTCTCCAACACGCGTAGTCGCCGCTGCCTCAAGAACTCAGCAAGAACTCACAGGAAACCATTGCGAATTCAGAAAAGAACCCAAGAAAACCACCAAGAATCGGGCAAAGAACAAGGGCAGCGGCTAATTCCAAGAACGTATAACTGTTCGCGTGTGTGTTTTCTGCCGCTGCTCCAACACGCGTGTTCGCAGCTGCTTCAATAACGAAGAAAGAACTCACAGGAAACCATTGTGAATCCAGAAAAGAACCCAAGAAAGCTACCAAGAATCGGACAAAGAACAAGAACGCACCGGCCGCGCGCTAGTTCGCGCTGACAGGAGCCGCCGCACTCGGAGGTGATGTGCGCTGCTCCGCCGGAGGCGTCCGGCGTGAAGGTGCCTCGCGACGGAGGCGTGGACGCGGGGCTGCAGGTTCGTGTTGCCGGGGGGAGAGAGGCGTGCGAGCGGGAAGCTTGGCGTCTGCCGGTGCTTGGTTGAATACTTGAATGCAAAGGGACCAAAGGCGAAGATCCAGCCGCTCAGTCTTGATCTAACGACAGCGCTCGCGAGTCGCTCCAACGAAGCGTTATGCAGCCATCTGCCGTCCATCCACCCATCAACGGAGATGCAACACGAACGAACAGAGATTGCTGCTTAAGTGGAAGGACAAACCGTTTTCTTCTCTTCAGAACAGAGATTGCTGCTGCTACAGACTGAACTCGAAAATAAAAATGAAAATTGAACAATTAGCATGTAGGATGCACAATAGAGTGATTTAATGGGCAAAATGGATTATTTGCAACAATGTCTATGTATTGAAACAAATTATAGGTATGGATACGCATTTTAGCAGCCATAATTATAATCTGAAACAAGTGACTGTAAGGAGACAGTAAACTCATTTCGCCACCAAAACAACAGTTAGTACCAATTCAATTACATTTTGCTAAGAAGTTTCATTATTGAAACATACTAAATACAATTGAACAGTCAGTAAAACTGAAAAATATCAGTTTTGGCAAATTGAATAGTAGATACTAAGAACTCATTGCATTTTCCTGAAATTAAGCACCTCCTCGCTTGCAACAACATAGGAGTTCGCATTTTAGTTTGGGGGCAACTTGTCTTGGGCTTTTGCCCTTTGGACTGATGGGCCTCTGGCCCAATACGGTAGAAGGAAAGGGGGGGGGTAGTGGTGCTGCCCTAGGCAGATACGGCACCACAGCTAGGGTTCCTTGAACCCGAGCTGGCTGTCGGCGGTGGCGGCAGTTGGCTCGCCTCCGAATGCGTGAGCGCGTGAGGGCGTGGAGGAGTGGCTGGAGAGTTCGGGGACCTATCGCCTATATGGGGAAGTCCCGTGCTCCTCTCTCAAAGTCCGGGCTCTCAGCTTGTTTCCCTCTCGTTTTTCCCTTCTCCATCTACTTACTGTGTGCCGTCCCTACTGCTCTCGCCGGCGCCTCGGCATTGTCGCCGGCCAGTGTAGATGCCTTGGTGGTGTTCCTCTTCGACTCTGTTTCCGACGGCAAAGGGGTGGTTGCCGTGCAACCTTCGCTGCGTCTTCCTGCTCCTCGGGCTCTAGTCGTGGCCTTTGGCCGTGGTGGAGTGTCAGCATCGTATCTCCGATTCATTTCATCGGTAGTGCTTCCTAGCACGGCGAATTATTTTCTGAGACAGTGAACTTCACGCTTTGCCTCGTCTTGTTGGTTTGATTCTGACGTATCGTCAGTATTTGCTTCTTTTTTCTCTGTACAGTGGTCCAATTAGGGTGCTGGGGAACTGTTCGTTGAACAGGAGCCGAGCTCTGATTAGGATATTTGTACTTTGCTGTGGGCTTAATCTAATTTCTCGATGATGATTGCTTGCTTTGAGGTATATACATATAAACTATTCTAGGACTTTTAGTAAATTGTTGCAAGCACTGCCTTTAGATCCTTGTTGTGCAACTCACTAATATATGCTTGTATATGTGCTACTGTTTTGATAAATATTCATATTAGTGTCATTCTGTTGATATTGTAGCCGTGGTACTTGTTATCAAGTTTGGTGCTCGTCCGTTGCCTTTTTGGGCAGCAGTTCGGCAGTCCCTCTGCTGACCGAACTTTGATTATCCTAGTATATTGAGTTGCAAAGTTCTATTGAGTTTTGAAGGCAGTTTTGTCCACTATTTAATTTGTCCTAATCCAATTTATCTCCTGTGATATTTAGCTCTGTTAATTGTTGGATGGCTAATTTAATATGAGCAACCCGTTAGCACAATTTGAGAGCAATTCATATTAATAAAAACTTGATCTTTAAGCTGGTTTTTATTTTTGCTGCCATGATTTTGAATCTACTGCTGGTCATGAGTTTACACTCAATTGTAATGTTTGTCAAATTCATGATGTATGTTCTTTTTCCAGGCTCATTTGTGTTTAATTTCATAGTTGTTTATGATCTGGTTGAAATCTTTGTCCTGCTCATTCTACATTTGATTCAACAATCCAGAAAAAAAATTCATCACTATGGCCTCTCATGGGAGCGATGTTGTTAAGCCTGAGACATTCGATGGCTCCAGCTTCAAACGCTGGCAGGCACGCGCTAAGCTTTGGCTGACTGACCTTAAGGTCTTCTGGGTGATTTCTAATCCCCCTTTGCATCCTCGCCTTCTCATCTCTAAGGCGGAGAATAGGCATTGGGAGGATGCAAACCACTCCGCCTTAGCGCGATTGCTGGCCGTCCTCTCTAATAGGCTTTTTGACATCTACTCTAGCCAGTGTTAGCCTAAACGCTACACGGTACACGGTCGGCAGAGTCTCGTGTAGCGTGTAGACCGTGTACACGCCGTGTACACGGGATTACACGGATTACACGTTTGTGTACTTTTTAATTAAAATACAAATAAAAAACATGTATATGCCTAGAAAACTATACTGACAAGTGGCATAGATGAATAATATATTTTCAAGATTACACGTGCATTGTAGATTTGTAGTTCACATATAAAAAAATGATTCCAAGTAGTGCAAGTATGCAACAAATGTATCCTCAAGCTGTATGTCACATCTCCTATAGCCTAGACGCCACGCTACACGCTAAAAAACGTCGTGTACGCCGTTTTTTTGCCGTGTCGTGTAGGGCGACTAGGCCGTGTAATTCCGTGTAACTCCGTGTAATTCCGTGTTGCGTGTAATACACCGTTTATGTGCTACACAGCACAGCAACCCATCGTGTACCGTGTACACGACCGTGTAGACCGTGTAGGCGAACACTGACTCTAGCTATACAGTAGCTAAGGAGGTTTGGGAGGACCTAGAGCTCAAGTTTGCTGAGGCGGATAATGGAAACGAGAGTTTCATAACTAAGAGCTATTTGAACTACAAGGTTGTAGAGAACAGGCCCATTCTAGAGTAGGTCCAGGAGCTTCAGCTCCACGTTATGGACTTGAACCAGTTCGAATGTCTCTTGCCTGAGAGCTTTCAAGCTAATGTAGTTCTCGCTAAGCTCCCTTCCTCGTGGCATGACTTTGTGACCGCTTGCCAACACATGAAGGAGCGCCTGACTGTTCCACAGCTTCTGGCAGCTATAAATGTCAAGGAGCGGGCATAGGCGAGTGGAGGCCCTAGGCACTCCTCATCGAGCGTCCAGGCTCATGTGGCAGATGCCAATAACCCCAACGCTGCTGGTGGAAAGAAGAAAAAGAAGAAGAAGCCCCAGAACCAGACTGGTGCCAATGGCAGGAACATGAAGAAGAAGAGGGAGGATCTGGTTTGCTATGTATGTGGAAACCCTGGGCATATCACTTGGAGGTGCCATGACCGCAAGGGCAAAGGAGTAGGTCTAGGACAGCAGAATGGCCCTTGGGCCCAGGCACATGTTGCGGAGGTGGCTTCTAGCTCCTCCACAGGGTATGTACCTAGGGCCCTTATGGCTGATTCACCACTTGATTGGGGATCGATACGGGTGCTACACGCCATATAGCTGCTGACAGAGCCTCATTTACTTCATTTGAAGGTCAATGTTGTGGATCCGTCTTGATGGGCAACAGAGCGTCAGTACGTATACAATGAGTTGTCCAGTTCTGCTTGAAGTTGACTGTGGGCAAGACGTTGGTTCTTCACGATGTGCTGTTTGTGCCCACGATGCGTTGTAACTTGATCAGTGGCACAACTTTATGTCGTCAGGGCGTCAGATAAGTGTTTGAGTCAAATAAGGTCATTTTTATCAAGTTTGGTGCCTTCATAGGCAAGGGGTTCGAGAGAGATGGCATGTTCAGTCTCTCCATCTTGTGTCAAAACTATCTTTTCATTTTCAATGTGGTTTGTAATAAACATCATGATATATGGCATTCACGCTTATGTCATTTGAACTTTGAGACCATTGTGCGGTTGAGCAAGATGAATTTAATTCCAGAGTATAGCTATGAGAAGGGCTCCAACTTTGAGGTGTGTGTGCAAGGTAAGCAGCCTCGAAAGCCGCTTCATACGGTTGAAGGGCGAAGCACCTCTACACTAGAGCTAGTCCACTCCGACCTATGTGAGATGAATGGAATTAAGGGAGGAAAGAGATATTTCTTTACCCTCATAGATGATAGTAGTAGATTTTGTTGTATCTATCTATTGAAAACTGAAGATGAAGCACTAGATTATTTCAAGAATCAATAAAGCTGAAGTGGAAAACCAACTAGGAAAGACTATTAAACGGTTGAGGTCCGATAGAGAAGAAGAGTACGTCTCTAAGGATTTTGCCCATTTCTATGAAGAATGTGGTATCATTCATGAAACCAGACCTCCCTACCCTCCCTAGTCAAATGGGGTAGCCGAGCGAAAGAACCGAAGTATATTCGACTTGATTAATTCCTTGTTACAAAGTTTTGGTATGTCGGTTCGATGGTGGGGGGAGGCGGTTCTCACAGTCAATTATGTCCTAAATAGGGTGGCTCCACGCAATCGCGAGGTGACGCCCTATGAAGGATGGAAGGGGAGAAAGCCTAACCTGTCTCATCTTAGGACTTGAGGTTGCCTTGCTAAGGTAAATGTGCCTATGCCTAAGAAAAGAAAATTAGGACAAAAAACTATCGGCTGTGTCTTCCTAGGGTATGCTTTAAATAGCACGGCCTATAGATTTCTAGTGGTCAAATGCGAGACGAGCGAAGTCGCTCCGAATGATCTTATGGAGTCTCAGGATGCGACTTTCTTTGAGACTATCTTTCCTATGAGATCGAATGAGATAATCTCACTAGATGGCTCTAATGAGCACTACTCTATTCCTGCTGAAGTGGCTGAGCCTACTGCTGATTTGCAGTTGAGAAGGAGTAAGTGACAAAGTACTGAAATGTCATTTGGTAATGATTTTGCCATCTATTATGTGGATGACGAATCGCACACCCTCGCTGAGGCTTTTGCATCTCCTGATGCTAAGTATTGGAGGGAGGTAGTCCGTAGTGAGATGGATTCCATCATCACTAATGGAACGTGGGAAGTCGTTGATTTACCTAGTGGTTACAAACCGGTGGGATGCAAGTGGATTTTTAAGGAAAAAGAGGAAACCCGATGGTACAATTGAAAAGTACAAGGCCCGCTTAGTGGCTAAGGGTTTCACTTAGAGAGAAGGCGAGGATTATTTTGATACTTATTCTCCTGTGGTAAGGATACCCACTATCTATGTGCTTATAGCTCTTGCAGCCGCATATAAGCTTCGAGTTGAGGCCCCGAACCTGTATAAATCCTTGTCTTCTGGTACCATCTAGTTTGGTTCTAGCGCATAGCCCCGAAACAAATTCATTGCCGAGGGTGATCCCCAATTAGCCACCAATCGACAGCCATCTTACCAATGCCTGTCACTGCTCTGTGAACAGTGTTTCCTCTTCAATTAGTAGTTCCCAAACCATGCTCACAAAGTGCCCCCTAAATCAATTTTATTAATTGTATTTCAATCTAATCTTTTTTGTAATTAGAGTGGAGCTATAGTACTCCTAGGAGTAGTTTAGCTAAAGTACTACCATCTTTAGAACTTGTCATGTGTCCTTCCACCATCCCTGTCCTCCCAAAATGCGCCTCCCACCATCCCACGCATGAACCCTCCTTCCCAAAGGCGCCTCCCACTTTCTCCATGTGCGCATCTTCCATCAGCGAAATTATAGTAAACTTGCGTATACATTATTATAAACTTGCACTCAAATTAAAGTAAACGCTAATAAAAATTTGGTCAGATTGCTTCTCTATTGCAAGCATATGGGATTCCGGAGGCACCAGACTCCCCCGCACTGCGCGCGTAACGCGCACTCGCGGGGTGGGGGCGACACTGTGCGCATGCAGGGTGGGGCCCACTGGCATTTTTTTTCTTTCGGCGATAATAATTTTTGACTGGGTGCTCCAATCCACAAACCATTTGCACCAACGTGTTCCTCGTATTTTTTCGAACAAAACAAGATATATGTTGCCATATAACTCTTCAAACTTACCAGGTGAAACTTGGGTTTCACCTACTGGAACTTAGGTTTCTCCTACTGAAACTTGGCTTTCATATTCGTTAAACTTGCCGAACTGTCAAGTTTCATCAGGTTCAATGCAAGTTTCATCAAGTTTCAACAGGTCTCATACAAGTTTTAAGTTTCATCAGGTCAATTCAAGTTTCAACAGGTTTCATCCAAGTTTCATCAGGTTACATCGAAGTTTCATCCAAGTTTCATCAGGTTTCATCAGCACACGGCCTTCTCCTAGTTCACAACTGTTTGAATTTTATACAAAAATCAGAAATTTAATTGGAAAATTGATCAAATGCACAGGCTTTGCTAGTCGCTGCACGCGCGCTTGCTAGTCGCTGCGGGGAGTGTCGGATCGGCGCGGTGTCCATCGATCCAATGGCCCTGGCAGGTCCGGACCGCGCGCTAGGCATCGGACGTCCGACGCCTGGCACTCGCCATATTAATTATGCAAATTTAAATTTATCTTCTTATTTCTACTTTTTCGTTGATTGCGAGCTCCGATGGACGAACCGTTTTCACATACATGCATGTTTGTATTTTTTTCTAACAAAACTAGACCGGTCTTGACAAATAAATTTGTATTTACTATAATTGTTACTCCACTTTACTATAGTACAAAAAATAGTAAAACCTATTTGTCAAAGTAAAAAGATATTTTTCAGTAAAATGGTTTACTATAGTTGGGATGAAACGTTTACTATAGATCACAAGGAATATATTTACTATGATGTTGTTTAGTTCAAATTATATTAAATTTATAATAATGAACTTTACAATAATGTGCTAATAAAATTTACAATAACATGTTCTCCAATTTACAATAACAAACATATTTTTGACATTTTTTCCAACAAAACTATTCCGGTTTTACCAAATAAATTTTAATTTACTATAATTGCTACTCTACTTTACTATAACACAAAAACATAGTAAAATCTATTTCTAAAATAAAATTGGATTTATTGAAGTAATTTTTTTTTTTTGTAGAATGGTTTAATATAGTTGGTAAGCAACGTTTACTATAACTCACAAGTAATGTATTTACAAGGATGTTGCTAAGTTTAATTTATAGTAAATGTTACTATAACAAACTTTATAATAATGTGCTAATCATTTTAAGATAATTTGCCAATAAATTTAGAATAATGTAATAAGGAACTTTACAGTAATGTAACAAGAAACTTTACAATAATGCGATAAGTACATTTATAATAAGATACCATTAGCTTTACTAGAATCTTAGCAACAATATATTTACAATAGATGCTACTAAACTTTACAATACTATGATAAAGACCTAGGTACACGTTAGTGCTACTCTATATATAGGAAGCCTTTTTTTCCACTTCCGGGTGTAGTTACTCCATTCTTTTTTGTGTTAATTACTATTTGAAAAGGATGGAAATACTTCATTATCTGCTGGATGCTCGGCCAAGCTGTTGTATTTTAAGGTATTTGTGGCCACCATACGGTGCTTGCGAGATTTGAACTTGCTTGAAAATCGGGATGGGATGTTGATCTGCATGCATACGCCGTTGCACCAGCATGGTAGTATCTTGTTCTGTCACAAGTTCATATACTGGAAATTTTTTATTTTATTTGAAATTGAGTATGTGTTCCAATTATGACTCAAAATTTATAGTTTTCACACATTATAGCAGCTCAAATGCCTCAGTTACTGCCTGCTACATCCTTCCATTGTCTGATTTATTTTACCCATGACCTAGAAGCAAGCAAAAAATCAGTTTAAAGATGGTAAAATGGCTTTACAATTAAGCAGAACGACGGACAGATGGCAACAATAAGCATTCAGATTTTGGAGAAAGAGATCATGTGAATATGAACATACTCAGTGGCGGAGACAAGGGGGGGCTGGCAGGGGCCTGGCCCCCCCTAACAAAGCTGTAATCTGCCATTACCCTTAATCAAACTTTTGCTAATCACTAAAATATGAGGAAGTGAATGAAGTTTTGCTACAATACATTCTAGAAATGCTAAGTTCACCTTACTGAGAAGAAAATTCTTAGCCAATATATAAGCAACATACATGAATATGCATGTACCAACTATAATATTTCTTCGTGGTGTATTTTGCCTGGCCCCCCTTATGTTCAAATCCTGGCTCCGCCCCTGAACATACTATGCCAGTTCAGGGCTGCACATAAATCTATAAAGTGACTCCAAATATAAGCACAAGTTAGTAGTCCTGAAACTGAACATACTACCAGACCTCAGACCACATAAATCAAATCTTATCTCTGAACATAATACCAGCATTTTTAGGTTCAAAATCTTCTTAAACATGAATATGGACATACTACCCTTCTATAGATGGAACAATTATCTCGAACAATTAGTATCCAAGCATTCGAATTAAAAGTAGTATCTAGTCCTACACATAAAAATTTAAATAGATAATATGTAGAAACTGAAAAGCCAATGTACTAAATCTGAAAATACTGTGCTTCAGTTTCTTGAATTTGAAAATGGCTCTAGTGAATCAGGTGGAAAGCTGTGGCATGCAATGAGTGGAGCAGCCGTTGACGATAGTAGAATGTGCCATCGTGGTCGTTGAACAGCTGTTGAAGGAAAAAGATATGAAAAATATGAACATACTACCACATTGGATTTTCAAGCTTCTGAATTTAAAGAAAAATAGGACAAATCTAAAGATAATACAATGTCAAATTTTGAAGAAATTAGAATTGAACTCTTTGTCCCAAGATACTACCTGACTCTGTTCTGCCAAGAGAAAACAGTATGAACATACTCCTAGTTCCTACAAATGAACATACTGCTATTTTTCCTAGTGCAGTAATTACGTTTTGACAGTAATCCGTAGTAACAAAGATGGGTATGTTTTATATATGACAGTAATTCGTTTTTTGTTTGTTCCAACCTAATTACTTTTCATTACTGACAATTTTTGAACTACAAAGGATTCAAAATTACTATTTCACACCGTTACTTCTTATTACTCCGTGATGTTCATTCCTAAAAAAACCGAAAATGTACAATTACCAGATGATTACTTCTTGCTACGGTGCTTCATGCCTCACATCCATCCCGTGCACATCCACCATGAAACCAGATCGGAGTGCTCCTGTCCAGCAACTAGGAGCGAGCAGCGGTGGGGGAGGGCGCTGTGGCGGCCACGGCTCGACGTACAGCCGACGCGCATGTACGGCCGTCATGCCCGACGAAAACGGCGGCGGACTCGACCAGCCCGCAGAATGGGAGTCACCCCTCCGGGATGTGCGCCTCGTCCCAGTCGATGGTGATCACGGTGAGGGCGCCTTCGACGCCGGTGGCGATTCTCGCGGAGTTCTGCAGCAGTACCTTGACGCGGCTGCCTTGCGGCACAGCAGGAGAATGGAAGGAGGCGAGATGTGGAACAGGCGCAACAGGCGCGCACACGCACACGCATACCCCTGTCGCGGTGTCGCAACCGCACCTTCAAAACCTTCAAAATTGCTCGTGCAATTCCGGAATCAAAAGTCCTTCCAAGCTTAGGCAAAAAATTCTTTGTGCTTGATCGGACAAGAAATTTCATTTAGCTAGCAAGCCACTAAAACAATCTTCACAAGTCCTAGCCACTAAAAGCTTTCCCTTAAAACCTTGCAGCTGTTAAGATTGTCCATCCGTTGCTTGCTCTTGTACCTCAGGGCAATCACCAGAATCTATGCATAGCCAACTAGAACCTTCCAAATGACTGACCTTTCTGACAGCTGCAAATTGTAGCACTGCAGCAATGGCATTAACCGATCGATTTCATCAGTAGATCAATCAGATGAAGTGATGAACCAATGTCGTGCGAGCCAATCAAGTTCAAATACCTATCAAGCTCGAAGCTCCTGCCATGTTACTTAGGCTGACTCCAACAGCACACTGTTATACATCACTGAACCCTTAAAAAAGAGGATGAACTGCTCCCCTACAATATCCAACAGCGTCCCTTATAGCAGCCCCTAATTTACTGGGGTGCAGAGAGGAACGGTATATGTAGCGGGCCTCTCTGCTCCCGTATCCTCAACTGCAAAGCCTCCCGTGCGAGATCGGAACAGGTACCGCGCCTCTGCCCCCTCCCGCCGCCTCCTCGTCCCCTCCCGCCGCCACCCGCCTCCTCGTCCCGCCGCCGCCCCCCTCCTCTGCCTAGCCGACGCCGCCCGCCTCCTCCCGCCGCCGCCCCCCTCCTCTGCCTCGCGGACGCCGCCCGCCTCCTCCACCCACCGCCGCCAGCCTCCTCTGCCTCGCGCCGCCGTCCGCCTCCTCCTCCCGTCGCCGCCTGCCTCCTCTGCCTCGCGGACGCCGCCCGCCTCCTCCTCCCGCCGCCGCCAGCCTCTACACCGCCGCCACCACCGCGTCCTCTGTATAACTTCGTATAATGTATGCTATACGAAGTTATTACGGACAAACAGGAATTGAACTACTAAGGAGAAATAACAAGCAGGCACAAATAAAAATTTATCATAAATTACAGCAACACCTGAGATTGAAACCTTGCAAACCGTTGCACACAAACAAACGAAAAGAGGACAAGCCATGGTTATCGTGAGCAAAAATCAGTAAAATCAAAACCTACAAGAACAACAACCTTTCATGGTTATTGTGAGCAAAAATCAGTAAAACGAAGGTTTGGATTGAGTGCCAAACCAGACATCTCTAATAAATTCATCTGCTCCATAAGTCCATCCTTCATAGTCTTTGTATGCTATTAATCGAAACTGACAACAATCAAAATCATAGTCTGCGTATGCTAATTCATCTGCTCGCTACATCCAGCGAAATTAAACAGAGAAAGTACAGCTACGGCACCGAGAGCATCCACATCCACCACGCGCAGCTGCTCGTCCAAATTGCGAAATGCATCTCGTCCATGTAATCGTCGTCGTCGTCTGAAGACGAATCTTTCGCGAGCAGGTACCACAGCGCAAAGTTGTCTCCCACCAAATTCTAAACAGAGATCAACACACTGGGGTTGAGATTGGGTTAACTGTAGCGAGACGAGAAAAGAATAAAATTATGGAGACGTACAGTACTATGCAGTAACAATATAAATATATATGTAGATCGATACACGTAGTAGCAATACACAAAATTAGAATACAAAGCATTTAATCACAGCTTAATCACACTACTGCTATAATCAAAGCATTTAATCATTTAAGTGAACTTACAAACCTCAAATCAAACTGCAATTTTTAAAAGATTGTTCATGACAAGATGTGAGTTGCTGTATCAAAGAAGGAAGCACGTGATAGAGTCATTCCTACAATTAACACAACAAAGCGAGTTCATTTAGGTGAGCTCACTGTCAGTTCACACAGATATCGCACCAATTCCTGGTACAGTGTGTGATTGGCTAATTAGCCACCAAGCACAAACGCCGGATTAAGAACTGATAGAGACAGGATGTTGTTGGACCTCGTTTGTGCTTGACGCGCGCCGCCCGACGTTCAAGTCCGACGTCTACTCGCTCGGCGTGCTCTTCCTGGAGCTCCTCACCGGCAGGTCGCCGGCGCACGCACACGTCGACGGCGACGGCGGCGCGTTCGACATGCCGCGGTGGGTGCAGTCGGTGGTGCGGGAGGAGTGGACGGCGGAGGTGTTGGACCTCGTTTGTGCTTGATCGCAGCCGATCTGGGAGCTGCGTCGATCGCGCCCAAGCGGAGCAGTGCTCGCCGTGAACCCCAACGCACGGGCGACGGCGCCAAAGAAGAGAGAGACGGTGGCAGCTACAGGATCGGTTGGATAGAGATCCAATTTTAGGGACTACTGTTGGAGATAAGTATTTTATAGGGGATGGATTTTTTTAGGGGAAACCCTTTATCTTGCTATAGGGGATGAAATTTAAGGGGCCTTGTTGGAGCCAGCCTTACAGGTTCAGATATTAAGAAAACCAAACCGTTGAATGCCTCTAATCAGTTTAGTCAGTCAGGCATGGTGGTTAGTGCCTCTCTCCATCACCCCCTAAATGCCTCTAATCTACATCTCCAAAATGAGCAGAGAGGGTGCTCATATATGGTGGGATGCCGGTACTTAAGAGCTTGTCTCTGAAATAGCTACCGGATGTTTTCGCCTTAGGAGTAGGACTCAGCCACCATGTTCTCAATTTCCTCCTCCTCCTCCTCCTCCTCCTCCTCATCATCACCCCCACCACCATCAGCAGCACCACCCAGCACTTCCTCTGTTGCAGGGTAGGGGACTCCTCTCTCTCTCTCTCTCTCTCTCTCTCTCTCTCTCTCTCTCAAAAGAGTATCAAAGAGAAGATTGTCTACCACCTCCATGTGATGATTAGAATCATGCTTACGATCAACACGAAGTTGAAGAAAGGGACTATTCGTCGAGGCAAACCGTCTCGTAGCTTCTGATCGGGCTTTGTAACATGGTCCACAGAGATCGTAGCCCAGCCCATGAAACGAAGAGCAATCAAAGCATTTGTATCGCTCACCTCTGATGGGATAAACCTTCGTTCAAAAGGATAAAGGTTAATCAATCAAACTTCATAATAAATGGAGCAAATAAACCACATAAATTATATAAATCGATAAAAATAGCATTTTTTACCCCACAGGATTCACAACCAACTCCAAGGTGCACATCAAATAATTCAAGTAATTCAGCATCCTCATCTAAACCTGGATATGGAAGTTCATTATGATACCTACAAATTTAGATAAATATTTCAGAACATTAACAGGTTCTTAAAGAAGTTGTAAACACTAAAGTCGAATTTTACCTTTAAAGTCCTCCTGATTCTTGTATTCCACACTGAATTCTTGCCGTATAAACCTATCGAGTTCTGTACAAACTCGAGGGAACGGCTCCGAATGTGGAGCTCCACAAATTTGGCATTTTATCACTTCAATATAATTATCCCTCAAGCAGCTAACACAAAAGGCTATAAAAGCCAAGTTAGTTTTCAAAAAAAAAAAAACTTAGAAAACAGAAAAATGCTTTACAAGTAAAAAAATAATATTCTGGTTGGTACTAAAATTGTTGCCCAGGTAGTTGGCACTTCGGAGCCACCAGCCGATACCGTCGGCAATGCCTAGAGGTTGATCGGGCAACTAGAACATCCCCTTTTCCTTCATTTCTTGCATCAATTACATATAAAGGACACAACTGACACTGCCCAGTGCCCACTACTAACACGACTCACAACCACCTGGACTCTAACTGCGCCTGGATTGGGTGCGCTGGGCTGAAGTGAACACAAACTGAACCTAAACAACTGAACTGACTGACTGAACTGAACTGGCCAAGACCCCCTTAGCACTACGCTTGTCATCAAGCTTGCAGTTTGGATAGGAACGATGAAGAACCGTGGCACGGTCAACCAACTGGCAGTCGACTGCGTCCAGTACCGTAGTACCTTTTGAATATGGCAACAGAAGTGGAGGCAGTTGCCCATACACCAGTTCAAAGGGTGTCAAGCAAGTGGCGTAGTGATAGGAGGTGTTGTAGGAAAACTTCCAAGGTAACCACTAAGTTGATATGGGTGGGACTGGTCAAATGCCCAAGTGGCAGGGCGTAGCCCTGACCTCGCTGCTTGCAGTCATGGTGGAGTTGGCTCGGGCTCTGGCGGCGGCCGGCGTTGCCCAGGTAGTTGGCGCTTCAGAGCCATCGGCCGATATCATCGGCGAGGCCTAGAGGTTTGTAACACTCCGGTTCCTCGAGAACCCAGAATGCTACGAACTCTCCTAAATACTCTAAATTTCGGCAGCATCTTCTTTATTTACAAGGACATCCACAACAGGCAGTTTATATCAAGAGAATAAATAAACAATTCTATCGACCAACATCCAACTTAAAACCTACCATAACTGCAACGCTCACTTATACACATGACGACTATTTCAATAAAACTCATAAGAAACCAATATCATCTAGTTTTAGTGTGGAAGGTAATGAGTGCTCAGAATAGATAGATGTGCTACATTCCCATGTCCCATACATGATTTGACATCACCAGTACCTAAAATCCAAATAAAGCAAGAGTGAGTATCGGAGAATACTCAGCAAAGTATATGTATAAACAACTAGAACAATAAAGTAACAATGAGAAATCCATCCATTCTCAAATCATACCAACACTCCACACTTTCCTCTGTTCATGCAAATCAAATCATACCAACAATCCACACCTTTCTCTGTTCATGCAATGCAATGCACATGTCTCCTCCAGAGCACTCCGGACTAGTCACTTTCGACTTTCTCACCGACCGAAACGGACTAGTCAAAAGTAACTTTCTCACCAACCTGGCTCATATGCAGTATCCAGAGCACTCCGGATTAGTCGTATAACTTTCTCACCGACCTCACCGGACTAGTTATACGACTTTCTCACCGACCTAGCTCATGCAACATGATGCAATAATGCTCTTATGACATGCAACCGACACCATGACTCTATTATATATAGCACAAACAACATAATCCAATCACAGGTCATGATCAGCCACAAAGCATTAAATCAACAAGCCACATTCAACCAACCGGCTATATGTTTAACATATACTTGCCTTTCAACCAAGCATGATGCGTAGTCGACGTCGATTCTATACCTCCACCTATATATAGAGCATAATAATAAGTCTCAATACATCGTTATCTAGAAGAGCAGCATGGGTAAACTACATCACGCCGACAATCGCCCTCCTCCAAAATAACCCATCTAGGACTAATAAACTTTTAAAGACAGGAATTAACTTTTCGGACAGCAATACTAAAATCAATATAACTCCCAATCCGCTTATCCGATTCTCGCGCTCTTGTACCCGAAACAAAGCTAGAACATAGACGCACAATTTCTTTTATAGGACCAAACTCTGAATTGGATCCTAAAGAGATCAAATCCTCAACCAAGCCTGCTACACGAAAATTGATCTATTAAGACATCAACCCTCCAATCTAATCCTCCAATACTCACGATGGTTATCATCTAGGACGGGTAAATCCCAAGAGAGCACATCTAATTTCGTTTTCTAACCCTGTAGCAACCAAAACCAAAACCCTAATCTCTTCACCATCTCTAACAACCGTAGCCAAAGTTGCCCTTGTCTCATCTCCTCTTAATCCTCTCCCCTTCCCTTTCCTTAATCCCACAGCCTCCACACTTCTAAGTCAAAGCAACACAAGGATACCTCGGGTAGCCGACGGCATTACGGCCAGGACACGGGGACGGTGGTGCGGCCACGGGAACGGTGGCGACCACGCGACGGCGGCGCGGCTTGGCGACGCGTCGGTGCGGCCACGAGGCGGCGGCGAAGGCACGGCGGCGGCACGGCCACGGGGCGGCCACGGCGGCGCGGCCACTGGGCGGCGCGCCCCTGGACGGCGGCGAGGCGCCGGCTCCCAGGACGAAGGATGGAGGCGGCGGGGCTCTGGAAGGCGGTGGCGCACGGCTCGGCCACGGCAAGGATGGCGGCGGCAGGGAGAGCAGGAGGAGAAGGGCGGCGGCTGGGGTTTGCCTGGGGGAAAACCTACGGGTTCCCTCCACCTCACTGCCTCTTTATCTCACTAAGTGGGCCGGGCCAGAAGAAGGCCCAACGGGCTATCACAAGGTTGGTTGGGACATCCCATTTTCCATCATTTATTGCACAATTATATATACAGAACACGACTGACACTGCCCACTACTAAGGTTGTCTCCAACGGGCTTCTCTAAAACGTCCTCTACCTTAAAAAGGGGACGAATTCTTCCTTTATGTGCTTCAACAGCATTCTCTATTCCGTTCTCTAAAATAGAGAATTTCTCTCCATTAACTTATATGTAGGGATTCTCTCTTCTTCCCGTATACAATTCTCTATATAGGGAACGCTGTTGGAGATGGGAGAAATATAGGGATAGATTTTTTTAAAAGGGAGCCTGTATATGAGACTATAGGGGATCAAATTTAGTTATTCCTATTGGAAAGAGCCACGACTCACAGCCACCTGGACTTTAACTGCATATGTAATGGGTGCACTGTGCTGAAGTGAACACGAACTGGATCTAAACAACTGAACTAACAGGCTGAACTGACCAAAACCAGCTTATGCACCTGTTGACTTGTTGCTACGGCAGTAAACATTGTGAAGGGACTTAACTGGTTAATGCCTTGTTCTTTCTTGAGGAAAGTTGAGCTGAAAAGTTGTGGCTCTAGTTAGAGGTTTGCAGTGGTCAAGAAAATGTTAAAAAATGTTTTCGAGTGCTTTGAGAAGAAACACTAAGATCTTCAAAAATGGTTACAAAATAATAAAGCGTTTGGTTTGTACGAAAAAGACGAATTTACGTTTCAGCAAATTTAATCGGATCAGCAAGATAGAACATGTTATAACTTGGCGTGCTATGACTGTGTTCATCTGGCATTATAGACCAACCAAACTCTCTCTTGGCTAGCAATCCAGGACTAATCCCACCATCACCATCCACATGGGCCACCATATGTCGAACCAAGGTATTACACTATTGAGGATGAGGACTGAAGAACAAATAGCAATTAACATGAACAAGGAGGACGGGCATGCGTTTAAATTTTGAAAAACAAGCAAATCATGTAAAAAAGAGTACCCACACAAACAAGAAAGGAACAACCTGTAGAAGAGATGGGAGAATCATCTGGACTTTTTGTGCTACCATATTAAGTCAAGCCCTTCCTATTGATTAATTTGGCTATCTTTTATAAAAAAAAAGACCAAGAACCCTGAGAGAGCAATCCAAACTCAATGCGCGAAAGGAAGACATGAATAAAAAACATATATAAATGGAAAAAAATTGATTTCAGGCCATCAGAAGAACACAACTTTCGGCATATACCATAGACCAAGAACCCTGAGAAGAGAGCACATAACAAGCTGCTCCAAACTCGGTGCACGAAAGGATGACATGGATCACAAACATATATAAATGGAAAAAATGATTTCACACCCATCAAAAGAACACAGATTTCGGCATATACCACAAAAAGAAATCCATTCCATTATACACTGCCAAAAGAACAAGCCCTTCTATTTGGTACCAGTGCATCGATTTTAGCCATGACAACACCACGTAGGTAGAACCACAAAGCCCCTGGGCTTGTAAATAGGGTATCACGGATTCGACACAACATCAGACAACTCAATGCATAGCAGTATGCCCACTGCCCAGTATAACAATAACACAAGGGTTCCTAAACAACATGTAGCCGTCCTCTTGAACAAAAGATGTTGCCCTATACAATGCAATGCAATGCAAAAAAAAATCCAGCCACCTCTGTAAATCCTAAACAAGTGTACCAATGATTCATTCAATTACAGAAATCATGAACAATGTTAGATATAATCTTGACATCTACTAGAAGATTATAGGAGTAGCTAGTTGGTAGCTATATGGAGATGCTATAAGCATCTAGACGCCCGGCGCTTGAGGGGCTCGCCCACACGCTGGGGCCTGGTCGCCCGCCTGACGTGTGGGGCCCTCGCCCGGTCTTCTCCGGGACTCTTTATGCCCCGGTATTTATTACACCGACAAGTTGGGTGTATATTTTTTTTTTTGCAGGCATTTGGATGAAAATTGTTCAGATTGTAATTCATATTGTAATTTTTCAAATTGTTCAGAGGAAATGAATTTTGTTCAGATTGTATGACGCTGTTAGCATGGTTGAAGTTGTGCTCTAGGGCAATTGCTGCTGCCATGTGGAATTGCTGAGTTGCTAATTGCTCTGTAATTGACATGTATGATTGTATCTCCTGTAATCTTTAGTGTATCTCCTGAATATATGTGCATTTTCAGTGTAATTTTTAGTTCATCACTTGATCAGTTCTGAACATGCTCTGTACATCTTCTCATTTTCAGAAATGTACAGGCTAACGCACCTGATCAATTCTGAATGCCAATGCACTGCTGAAGTTTATAAATAAATATGCTATATCTTCAGTTTTTATCAATGCTGCATAGAACTAGGTAATTCTTCAGTTTTTATCAATGCTTCTGGAAGTGCTTTGAGCTTATTGAGAATCATCTAGAGATTGCTGCAAGCCAGATAAATTTCAGATTATGAAATTGCATCTTGTAATTTCGGTTTGAAACCAATGTTCAGCACAAGTTAATTTCTGAACCATCTGAACCATGCTGTTGTCATGGGGAAAATATACAACATGTACACTTCTAAAATCATGGAGGCTATTTACAAAGAAAAATTCATCCTCTCTCAAGAACATGTATACAAACCATTGAAATCATGAAGGCTCATCATTTCATTAATCTGAAAATTATATATAGGTCACATGTATACAATCAGAACAAATTTCATACAATCTGAAAAAATTCCAAATGCATGTAAAAAAGCACACATATACATCAAACAAATTTCCTCTAAAAAAACACGTTTTCAGAATTGACACAAGTGCCCTGCAATTTCAAATCAGCTAATCAAGTTTGTGCAAAATACATACAACATTTAAAATACATATTCTCCAAAATACATAGTGGTAGCACAATTTAACAAAATACATAGTGGCAACAGATGAGGGGGTGGCGGTGCTTGAGTGGTGGGGCGGCGACTCCGTATCGTTGTAGGAGAGGAGGGGCTGCTCCATGCCGCTGCCAGAGAAGAGGGGTGGCTCCATGCCGCCGGGTGGAGGGGCGACGACTCCAGGAGCGGGCGACAGAAGGACAAGGCGGAGGACGTCCTGCGGCTCGTCGGCGCTGCACAGTGGCGGCGCCTCCATGGCGCCGGTGGGGGCGCGGCGAGGCGAGGGATGGCGGCGCCGCTGTTGGGGGGAGGGGTGCGCGGCGAGGCCCGGCGACTCCGACGCGGGATGAGGGGCGGCGGCGAATCCACGGCGCTGGGTGAGAGGCGGCGCCGGGGAGAGAGCGTGGGGTGAGAGGCAGCGCTGTGGAGAAAGGCGAAACCCTAGGAGACCGCTCGATGGGGATCGCAGAAAAGAATCGGGGAGATGGAGCTCACCCGCGTGCTGCGATTCGGGAGGCCACGCGTCGTCCATCAAAGCGGCACCGCACGCCCTCGCCAATACGGACCCCCCGCATAGAATTTTTATCCTGTAAATAGGGTATCACGGATTAGACACAACATCAGACAACTCAATGCATAGCAGTATGCCCACTGCCCAGTATAACAATAACACAAGGGTTCCTAAACAACATGTAGCCGTCCTCTTGAACAAAAGATGTTGCCCTATACAATGCAATGCAATGCAAAAAAAAATCCAGCCACCTCTGTAAATCCTAAACAAGTGTACCAATGATTCATTCAATTACAGAAATCATGAACAATGTTGGATATAATCTTGACATCTACTAGAAGAATGTAGAAGGAGTAGCTAGTTGATAGCTATATGGAGATGCTATAAGCATCTAGAACATTCATTTCTACTACTAGTTCATAGATGAACTAGATGCTAGATACTAGAAGCATCTAACTATTACTAACACTAAAATATTAATAGCTAGATGTAGAATGTTCTAGATATATGGACTGAGCTAAGGTTAGTTTAGCTTAGCCTATAAATAGAACATATAGGAGCACTTATAAGCCAAGCTTGAGGACCAGTTCAATGAATACTACAGTTGAAATATAGTGAGCCTCAATTGCTTCCTAAGTGAACATTAGTGTGAGATCTTGTCAGAGCTTTGCTTGCTGTTCATGTGAGCTCCTTGGACAACAAACAAAACATGCAACTTTTTCGTAAGACAGCATTGTCATTCAAATAAACAATGGCCATGTACAAAAACCGCTTGTTTATGAGGGTAATACCTTGAACCGATGTGTGGTTGCCCATGTGGCCCATCCACAGAAGGTGATGGTGGTATTAGTCCCTGCTAGTCTAGAGAGAGCTTGGTCGGTTTATAATACCATATGGACCCAAACATTGTACCACAGGTTAAACCTTTTAGACAAGCGAGGGCAAAAGCTGAGGTGTAGTACTATGCATGTGTGAGCGAGCCCCTAGGCTCTCCAAGTAATTTTGGACCAGGGGGTGTTACAGATGGTATAAGAGTATTAACCCTTGTAAAAAAATATATAAAAAAATGAATCCATTTGGACTTACCGTGGCCACAGTTCAGTATTGCTGGCTTGTACAAGGGAGTGTTACACAAGGCGCAAATCAGATCCTCTACCCTAACCTTTGAGGTGTCAAGAGAAATTTTAAGGTCTTCTATAGCAAACATGTTGCCTTCGTTTTGCTCATCTGAATTATATCAAATAAACATAGAAATAAACAATAAATTATTACAGAAATGTGAAAATAAATGAATAAATGATAGGAGTAAAAGACAAATTATTTAAACCAACCTAACATTTCACGCATCCTTTTATCGTATTCATCAAATCTAACTTTTGCTAGTAGCTTCCAAATCAGTTCAAAAGGACGGGGTAGATGGCAATGATATCTTCTACACATACCACAGCTCGATTGTTTGGCGATGTTCATGGATTTAAAGATACACCATAAACAACCCAAATGGCCACAGGCTGTAATATTGATCACAATACGATATATTATATGTAAGAAAAACATGGTAATGTTCAGAGATTCACATAAAAATTAATACATAAGACCGTAGGTTCACAAACCAGCTCCCTGCAAGCAGGCATACGTAATAGTTTATGGTCTTCAGAAAGCTATCCATCAAGAATATTTGGTGAGAAAAGCAAAGGACTGATTCAGATTGTTATTTTCTACATAACGCAGACACTTCAGTGTTGATAAAATTCAATGGAAATAACCATGCGGTAGGAGTTGAGGTGTCCTCAACGACATTCATCACCCCAACTTGGATGTCAAATTTGTCATACCCCCAACTTCCTAGAATCGTCAATTAAATTGAAGGGGCGGTGGAGCTAGGGTTTGGGAAGTGTCGACGGTTGAGATATGACCTCAAGTCGATTAAGGTTCTTTAAGATTGAGATAGGAGACACGCCGAACAACACGAACAACAACGAACAGGGAGACAGGGGTTTTTATCCTGTTTCAGGCCTCTCGGGAGAGATAATAGCCCTACGTCCAGCCTTTCTTTATATCAAAGAGTACTACAAAGTGGAACTCGACGAGATTAGCAGGTCTCGGCGAGTAGTATGCGACAAAAGCAATATTAGATGCCAGATGCCCCCTAAACGCCACAGGGGCTCGGTTTATATAGTGCTGAACAACCGACCTACCAAGGGATAATCGGGCCGGGCTAACTACAAGATCGTAACGAACTCATATACATGCCAAATACATCCCGAGGTAGATAAGGTATACTCCAATTCTTGGGGATCACGACTCCTATTCCAATCCGGGAAACCACGTCCGGGTCTTCACGTAGCCGTGCAGAACTCTTGTTCGAGTAGGACTCAAACAGGAATCCTAGGCCGTTACGCATCGTGCCAGCCAGAAAACTGTTCGGCAGGATGCATATGGGCCTGATAGAACCTTCTAGGGAGCTGGGCCCTGGCAGGCTGTTCGACTGGGCCGTCAGGGAGTGGGCCATGACAATGGGCCGTGATTTTATCCCCGACAGGAAGGGTAGAGCAGAATACATGCCGACAGATGATGCAATCGAAGAAAACTCCTCCGTCTGGACGGAGGTTCCGCCGGCTATGGAGGAGGGCATGCGGAGGGTGGTGTCGTCGGCTGTTGAGGAGGGCGCGTGGAGGGCGGCGTTTTCCGCCATTGAGGAGAGCGCGCGGAGGGAGGCCGCGCCGGCGCCTTCGGCCGTGGAGGAGAACAAGTGGGGTGCGGCGGGCGGCGGCGGCGGTGTAGGCCACGAAAAAGAGCGAGCGGGGAGGCTCGGCGTCGGCGTCAGCAGCCATGGAGGAGAACACAGCCGTTGATTGTAAAATAGAGGGCGTTGCTCTTTTGTTGCCCGTAGCCGTAGGATCTCCCTCCCGCCCATTACCATGAAAACAAAATTCCGGCAACGCTTCGATTTTTTTAGGAACCCAACTGCAAGTCAATTTTTTTAAATTAAATATACTCCCTCGTTCTTTTTTATTTGACTTTTTTACTTTTGTACACACTTTAACCATTTGTCTTATTTAAAAATTTAGTGCAAACACGAAAAAATATAAGTTAGATTTAAAATACCTTTAATGATAAAACAAGTCACAACAAAATAAATTATATTTACATAGTTTTTTAATAAAACGAATGGTTAAAGTCGTGTACAAAAGTAAAAGACGTCAACAAAAGAACGAGGCAGTAATAAATAAAACTAAATAAAGGTAAAACTCACCATTTTTGAAGGAAAAAACCCTACCTTTTGATCAACGCTCATACCATTATTAAATTTCCCGCCACTGACATTACAAAATGTATGCTCTATGGGGAAAAACTCATTGAATAAAAAACAAGGAAGATATTGGTTGCATTTCGGTTTAAAAATTGGGAGATATTGACTACATATAGGAAAACTCATCTCTCTCTCTCATTTAAAAGCACTAGTTTAAAACGACACACTGCATCTCAACCCTCCGTTCCCTCATATCCAACGGCCCACGATCAAAGTTGGATCACAACTCCACGCGCCGGTCACCACGCGCTGCCCTGCGCTTCCCTAGTCCCAAGTCCCAACCGCATCACACCCTACCTCCTTCCCTCGGCTCCCACGCGGCCACGCCCCACCTCCTTCCCTCGGCTCCCACTACGACCTGCACTACGCGTCCCACCTCTACCCTCCGCCTCTTCCACCACGAGCACCGCCTCCCTCTGCCTCGCTGTGTCTGGTGAAGACGGAGCCGCAAAACTGAAAACCATAGCATCTCCCACCACACCGCCGCCGCTGCCCCAGTTCGTATAACTTCGTATAATGTATGCTATACGAAGTTATTACGGCTAGCCGTCGCCGCCGCCGCCGCCGCCGCAAAGAGCAATGGCCAAAAGGTGCGACCCTCTACGCCATCCCCTGCTCCGTCGGCCAGACAAAGCGGAGGAACCAGAGGCGCGGCCCCGCCTCCCTCTCAGTGCGTGCGTATGGCGACACAATTGGCTTCCGAATCCGCGACATGCGGAGCCCGGAGGACATCCTTGCCGCCGCTGGCCTCGTGTTCCCCGGCGTCGGTGCATTCGGCTTTGCCATGGACGTCCTCGCCCGCACCGCCATGGCCGACGCGCTCCGCGAGTACATCTGCAGGGACCGCCCCTTCCTCGGCATATGCCTCGACCTGCAGCTGCTCTTCAACTCCAGTGAGGAGAACGGCCCTGGTGAGCTATGCTCCTCGGATACTCCTCTTCTCTTCAATCTGCTACTTGCTCACTAGCCTGTGGACAAACAACACTTGATAGTAGGCAGCATTTTGCCATTGCAGTAAGCAGCCTCGGTGTGATACCCGGCGTGGTCAGGCCATTCGACTCTTCTAATGGTCTCCTGGTTCCTCACATTGGATGGAACGCTCTCGAGGTCACCAAAGATGCAGAGCTGCTGCAGGGAGCTGATGGCCACCATTTGTACTTTGTTCACTCTTATCATGCTCTGCCTGTAAGGACTAAGGAGCAGCTTTATTTACATCATCTATCTCAATGGGCAACATTCAGGCTAATCAATTTCATCCAGAGAAGAGCGGAGGAATAATATTATCGGATGACCTTTGGCTTATAATGTAGATTCGTATCATCGACCCTGACTGTAGGCTTAGGTCTTCACCTCTATGATGGTTTATTTAAGGTAATCTCACTGTCCGTTACCTAGATTTTTATGAATTTTTTGGCAGTTGGCACAAAGATGTACTTTCACATCTTTGTTAAGAGAAGTTTATATGTATCCATTGCTTAAATGGATCCCTTGCTTGGCAGATTATACCATTTGACAACAAAGGGCAGCTTAAAGTAGCTTTCAATATCAGGTACCAGTATGGCAGTTAGTAGTTGAATTCTTCTGCTGATATAAACATTCTTTTAGTGGCAGTCTCGAAAACAAATGTGTTTGTCTATTATGTAAATTGAATTGTTGGATTGGTGTGTGAATGGGTGAATTCTTATGGAACCATGTTTCTTTTGTTAGATACGAGCATAATGTATACATAAATCAAGCTTTTGTTTTGATTTCTTGTTCTTTTATATATACCACTTGGTCTGCTATCGATGTAGGAAAAATTGCATAAAGTATTATGGTTATTTATTGCTTGCTTTACATGTTTGTCAGACAAGATAGAAGCCTACATTTTGCATGGTTGCACGAGATTCAAACGAGAAGGCAAATCTAGTTTCTAGACATAGAACAAAAACAAGGATACAAGCATAGCGTGGCAATTGTATATCTAAAGCATGAACATGATGATATGGTAATAAATGGTCATGAAACAAAGCTAATACAAAAAATAGCAACAAAATCCATTCACTGGACAGGTAAGAGATATCCAGGTGAAAAACAATAGCAAGGTGCATGAAATCAACTAAATGCTGACAAAAGAGCTAAGCAAGATACATCATAGCAACTTCTTGCCGACTTGGATCATATGATAGTATAGAAAGAAATGGATCATACGTGATCTCATGCCTGTTATGTTTCGTGGATACCTACCTGAAGACGTGTGACAAGCCCTTGCGTAATTGAGTTTTTTCTATAGAAAATTGTGTGCTAAATAGATAAAGCGGTCTGAGACAGTTAGGCTCGAATTGGATATTGTCGCGCATGTGTGTAAGTTTGATAAAATATATGTTCCTGGCTTTTTTTAACCCAATGGAGCATCTACTTGTTTATTTTCCCGCCGAAGACAGGTTGGAAGGTCCCGTTCAGTATAGATGGATGTTCACCCAGCCACCCAATCTCCCATCAAGCGATCCCGGCCGAGCGATCCCAATCACTAGATTGTTAGGTTTATCTTTCGAGAACATTACATTCAGTTTATACTTGAAATTTGGTGTTTGTGCAGATGAATTTAAACTTGCACATGTTATGTGCTTGTGGTGATCCAATTATGTGATTGTGGTGATCAAATTATATATTTATGTGTTTTTAATGAATTGTGGTCGCATATTTACGACATAGGTGTATATGAATTGCTGAGATGCGGCTGCTGCTGCTGGGACCATCGGCGGTAGTTGCGAAAATTTGTGATTTTCTAGATTTTTCTCTGTTCTAACGACAAACAGAGTCTGGGAACTATGTATTGACGGCTGAAGTTGTAACCGTCGAGACAAGCTATCTTGATGGACGAACCATCGAGATTACTGCTCTCTCTCTCTCTCCCAACAAAGAAGCCTCGACGGCCGTGTCTCGATGGCTGGCCATTAAGACAACTTTCTTTCGACGGGTTGATCAGATTTCTCTATGGCTTGGGCTGTCGAGACTATTGCAGTCTCCCGTAGTGGGGCAAAATATATAGAAGAAAATTGCTTAGCGCAAATAGTAGATAAGCAATGAACTTTAGGGCAGTAAGTTATCCCTTCTTCAATTTTTCATACAAAATTTTATTTGCCAATACTGAGTATGAAAGGTCAGTTACTACTTTTAGCCTTCATCCATGCTAATTTTTTGACACCATCCATTCTAATTGTTCTCGGTTTGTTCACAGTTACTAATTTTAGTTGCATGATTCATTTTGAATTGACAGTTTGTCCTTGATATGAACAATATAAAAATTGTTGTTCGTTTTGTACAGAACTTTTAGATCACGGTTAAAAATATCTAGGTTGTTAGAAATTCCTTAAAAAGAAATATATGGATTACTCAACTCGGTTGTCATCATTTCAGGAGAGGAACCACCTCAAGATCTCCTAAGCTCAATTTTGGACATCTATCTCCTAAGCTCAAAATGCGTCAACCGGACGAAGCCGCCGCCGGCGATGTTGATGATGGCCCGGACGTCAACTAGTTTGGCAGGTCCTCCTGGTATGATTTTGAACAAGATTTGGAAAAATGGCATAAGCTGCGGTCCTTTGATATTGAACACCCACATCATCATGTTCGTGTTCTAGATAGATATTTCATCAACCAAAAGATAAATAGTTGTAGAGAAAATAGCACCGTGAATGCATAATAAGAATGGATATTTTTTTGTGCACGGATTGTTGTTTTAATTGCCATGCTTGTGTTGTTAGGCCGTAAAAATATTTTCAGCAAATAAGATGTCAGATTTGGATGGCATTGAATATATTTACTGCAAGGAGAAGGATAAGGTAATGGTTAATTTGTTGCAGCTCATGCGCTATATATCTCACCCTCAGATAAGCGCACACCTCCAAAAAGAAGTCACCGAGCTCCTCTTCATCTATTAAAGGCACGACCATAGCGATGGTGCCCGCGCCGGCGCCGTCCATGTATTTTGATTAAGGGACCAAGCAAAAATATTGGGATTATGAGGATGGTGAAGGAAACACCCAGATTCAAATG
Organism: Raddia distichophylla; assembly: GCA_005191435.1. Lineage (NCBI taxonomy): Eukaryota > Viridiplantae > Streptophyta > Magnoliopsida > Poales > Poaceae > Raddia > Raddia distichophylla. The sequence continues at coordinate 2,466 of SPJY01037796.1, read as the reverse complement.
GTCATATATGGAGGATTAGAGATGAACATGCTCCGTGGACCACACTATTCACTATGCTTGAAGCCACTGAAGCAACCATCTTGCTATGATGTATTTTTAGTGCTTCAGTTCATGTAGGTTGACACTAGAAATGTTAGTATTTTTTTACGATGTCGTCAGATTGATTTGTCAAAAATTCAAAATATGCATATAACGATGTGCTTTCTTGGCTATGGATCTTCGCTGAGGGGACAACGAACAACGGCCACCGTGGCGAGCATTGACCATTGTTCCAAATCCAGCCTGAGTCGGACGGATATTATGAACAAAGAGAGTTTTCGCTTGTTCCTTTTTTTCAGCAATGAATATGGTTGTTACTTGATATGATGCACTTTTTACATAAAAATTATCCTTTTTTCAGCGATAATTGTTGTTGCTTGATATGATGCACTTTTTACACAAAAATTATGCTGGATGGATTGATGCATAAATCTGATGTATGTGGAAATATTTTTTTTTTATCTACGGTTGCAACACACCCTACTAGTCTAATTTAGAGGTTGCGGGAGTTAGGGTCCGTGAGTTTGATGAAACCCCCAGCGTTCCAATGGATGGCACTGTAATGTGCTGGAGAATTTCTGCATATGAACCAATGAAAAGGGTATGATATCAACAATTTGTGGTTATTTTTTCCGTTAAAAAAATTTATGGTTATATTTAAGGGAGGCACTATTAGGCAGGCGCCTGCAATTTCATCATTTGTGCAGTCACATGCCTCGTACATGCGTGCAGACCTCGCACAAAAAAATTCCACTATCGCAAAACATTTTTTCCAATAAATGGAAATATGGAAAATTGTAGAAATTTAGTGGAATTTTTTGCGCCTGTACTATTTCACAAATTATACAAGCAAAAAATCTCTAGAGTGAAAAATAGAAAACAAAATAAAATTTATAATAAACAGAAAACAAAATAAATCTATAATAAATAGAAAACAAAATAAATCTATAATAGATCAAACCTCGCGCAAAAAAAGTCCACTATCGCAAAATATTTTTTCCAGTAAATGAAAATATGGAAAAATAGTAGAAATTTAGTGCAATTTTCAGTAATTGAGTGCTAACTATTGGATTAATTTGGACGCACCCATGATCCAACGGCCGACTGCGCGCGCACCACGATCCAACGGCCGACCGCGGCGCCTGCGCATTTGGCCGGCGCGCAGGCGCCTACGAAATAGCACATCCATATATTTAAATCTGAAAAGAAAAATATGATTTGAAAGAAAAGTTAACGATGTTGTATCTATGGTCCGGCAATGGTTTGGACGGCTTGATTTTGGGTTGATCCTATGCAATATGCATGGGAATGTTTGATGGACTATTTGAATACTGGTTGTGCACATTCGTTTAGTGATATGTGTTTTCGTTTTTTGAGTTTAAACCTGATTTGGATGCTATGATAGAATTTCATTAAAGAAAAGATAGGAAAGTTTGGTCCCTCAACATAGGCTTTGAACCAAGTTGGTCCCTCGAGTTTGTACTCGAACTTTGCGAGAAGCACTGGATTGGTGCCTTGAACGGTTAAAAACAAATTTGGGGTGGTTTTTGGCTAACATGGAGGTAAGTGACAAATGATGCGGCTTATTTTGCACACGTGGACACCTAACTAGAACGTCATGTTCCACTACACGACACATCACCTTCTTTTCCATTTTTTAGAATACATCACATTCCTCTTTTTCGTTCTTTCTCGCTCTTCCCTTGGATCCTGTCTTCCCGATGGGTGGCAGCCCTTACGCCTGCAACCTACCCCACCTCCATTCTCCCCAGCACTGGCCGCCTCTCTTCTCTCCCACAGCGCCACCCTCCTTCCGCCATGACGCTCGCCTCCCTCCTTCCGCCATGACGCTCGCCTCCCTCCTCCCTAGCACCGGCCGCCTCTCTCCTCCCACAACGCCGCCCTCCTCCAACCGCACCACCTGCCTCCCTCCTCCCTAGCACCGGCCGACTCCGTTCCCTAGGGCCGACCGCCCTCTCCTCCCTAAGCGTTGCTCGCCTCCCTCCTCCTCAGCACCGGCCGCCTCCCTTCTCCCATCGCGTCGGCCACCATGTAACATCCACCTTAAATCAATCCCAATTAATTATACTAAAACAAACTAAACAATCAAAATTACAGCTTAAATTAATCTTTGGTTCCAAAAATAATTGGAAATAAAAAACTCTAGAGAGGCTATAACAAAATCTTAATTGAGAGCTAAAGATCAAACTGCAATTTTAAAAACCGCCAACAACCCTTCTGTACACCCAAGCCCAACCCACTGTTCGCCCCTCTCTCTCAGCCCACTTCCCCTCAAGCCCAAACTAGCCTAGCCTGCCTACTTCTCCTTCCCCCTATGTTCCTCTCTCGGAAGGAGCACAACGCCACCGCTAGGTCACCATCGCCGCCGGCGCCGCCACTTACCCTCTGTGGACTATATGGGCCCCG
>SPJY01037794.1:0-11146 GCA_005191435.1 Raddia distichophylla | reverse complement strand
TAAGGTCAATCGGATTATTCTTGGAAACGCTTATATTTTGGACACACTTGAAGGGGAAGTTTTCTGTAAAGCAAATAATGCTAAATATCCGAAGAAATGCTATCCAAGTGTTTGGATTGGTACTTGAGTAGGGAAGTTAAAAGCCGATTCCTAGGAATCGCCTATAGTTCAAAAAGCCGTCCAACACTTGGTCGAATTGAGGTTGATGTTTCACTCAACACGTTGCTGTTGAGAAAAAGCCGATTCTAACAGATCGCCTGTAGCTTAAGAATCGCCTGTAACGATTCCATATTAATATTTCGCTCAACGCGTTGCTGTTGAGGAAAAGCCGATTCTGATGAATCGTCTATAGACAAATATTGGAAAAATAGATTGCATAAAGAAATAAAGTTATTATAGAGGCGCGAAGGCCTCAACTATTTTTGCCCCAAGAGGCAAGGTGAAACTTTGTTTTACGATCGATACAATACCGATCCACACATAGAGCAAAGTTTAAAAAATTTGGCTCGCAGGCCAATCATTCACAAAATTCAAAAATTGCGGCGGCAGCACTGGTGATTATGTCCCGGACCTTGTTGACGATATTGGTGTCCTCTTCGACCGATCCAGGTATAATCGGGATTTTCTTCTTAGCATCCAGCACTGCTAAGCTGCAAGCCTTCACGATGCTGTACTGCTCCTTGGCTGCCGATTTAGTTTGCTCAAAATTTGAGAAAGCGGCCGCTTCGGCTTTCTTTGCCTTTTCCAATTCTAGTTCCAAGGACTTAACCCTTGAAACTGCCTTGGAGGCAGCAGCTTTTGCCGATTCGGCCTCTTGCCTCAAACTAAGGAGCTTGTCGTTTTGAGAGTTGGCATCCTGGATCAACCCCTTGAGTTCTGCCTCAGCGTTCTTCAGGGTTTCCCTTTGTTGGAGACGATCCAGCGTGGCATCAAAATCGGCTTTCTTGTTATCAAGAGATAATATTTTTTGAATGGCCGATACCACTTGCTCCGGGAGAGTTTCCTTGATGGAGTCTGCTATGTCCCGGATGGCAGATGGGTTGGCCAAAAGAGCCGATTTGTTGCCTACCAGCTGCCACATTTGCTTTAGCTTGGCGAGGGTGTCTGCAGAAAGCCGATTACTCTTGGCTGGCGCGGGAGTGGGTGGATCAACGACGATGACTGGGGGCGACGGAGTTTTAATCGGAGAAGAGAGAAAGTCCAGCTTGTCGTCAAGCCATTCCATGCTGGATGGAACGAAGTTGAGCTCATCGGTTTTCTTCCCATCATATGTAATGACCTGCGTGGAGACCATGGTTACCCGAGCTGGGCTTCGAGATTGGAACATATACTGAAGAAAAGAAAATTTTAAAGTTACAAGGTATTGGATTATAAGAATTTTATAAGATTGAGATAAAAAAATTCCGATTACGTCTTGGGGGTTGAAGGCCGGTGGTGTCTGTGATGCTGGTGGAGGAGCATGTGTGCCATCCTTCTTCTTTTGGATGGGAGAAGTGTCCTGAAATCAAATTCCCGATAAGGAGAAGCCGAAAAAGAGATTATGAGAATTTGGGGAAATCAAGTGCTTACTGTGTCACATACAGATTCGGTGCCATCGGGTGTACGCACATTTGGAGGTCTTGGCTTCTTGGCGTCCACCTTCTTCCTTAGGCCGGGTTCACCTTCGGGTCTCCCTGTTAATCAAGTGGTTAAGGAATCGGAATTTGAAGAATCATATACCATAAAGCCGATTATACCTCGCTTCTTGGGCTGCTGAGAGGAGCCCTGGGTAAAAGCTGATGCTGACTTCGCCGTCGAGTGAAGACGACCGGCTTCTTCTCCAACGAGCTTGGCCCTTGGGCGTTTCTCTCCGCTCTGAAAAAGAAAACATTACAAGGTTAGTAATCGGAAAAAGAACAAAGTGAGTTAAACACACAATTTAGTAACCTCGCTGTTAGAAGACGATGCGTGGTTTTGAGATTCTGTTCTTTCATCTGAGTCCGATGAGGAGGGTCCTGACTCAGAAGAATTATCTTTTTTGTCGTCGTCATCATTGGAACTAGAATCGGAGCTTTCATCATCACTTTCTTCCGATTCTGATTGGAGTTCTGCCATACCAGCGATTTTTGGCCAATTGGGTTTGCAAGTTTCCTTTTGGCCAGTGAGCCGTTCGATTAAGGTTGCGGTTCCGCCCTCTGTGGCAAATATGTTCTTGGCGATAGATTCCCACCAAGTATCGAACTTTGGAGACGCATCAGACCACATTACGAACTCTATCGGCATTTTGAAATCTATGTGCGCAGCTGACAGAATTCCATATGCCGATTGGGGGTTCAAGTCTTCTCTGGCATTCAGATGGCGGTATATGAACAGATCAGGAATATCTTGTCCCAAGTTAAATTGCCGAGCGACCATGGCCGGATGATAGAACTCATATGATGGCTCCCTGATATGAGTTCTCGTGCTCAGAATGGCAAAGAAAATGCCTGGATATATGAATTCCTTATATACTGGCAGAACTTCTCCCTTTAGAGTGCTGGCCAATTGGAAAACGAGGAGATTGGATATCTGTCCAAATCGGTGTATGGGTTGAAATGTTCTAGGCCATATTCCGATTCGGACATGGTGTAGAATGCCACCAGAGAGTGAGAAAGATCTTCTTGGTTCAGGCGTCTTCTGTTGCAATTCACCGATATCATCTCGCTATATGATCTGCAGGGGCGCTCGCTGTTATCGGAATTTTTCTCATTTGGAAATTCCAAGCCGAAGTCTAATTCTCCGAGGGAGTTGTATATTTGGAGCTTCAGGAAGAGACAGATGAACCAGAATGGTCCACCAAGGTTTCCTACGGAGAAATCGGCTTTCTTTGAGCAGAGACCTTCCCTGATCTCATGCATCATCCGGTAGGTGGCTCCTAATAAATATTTGCCGATTGCTAATTTCTGACCTGCTGCCAATGCTTCGGCTACTCCCTGGTATACCTTGCTAGGGCTGAGGGATTGCCCACAAAAGAAAAACCGATCCAGCCACATGTTTAAAAAGGTGATGTGCTCTTTGTCCTCGACATCGCCTGTCTGCTGATGGGTACTGATATAGCGCTGCCATCTGAAGTTCTTCTCAGGAACTAGTTTCAGAGTGGCAGACAGATCAAAAGCCGGCAGCATTTCGCCATCGGGACTGAGACCAGTTAGCATTGCTACGTCAAGAAACGTAGGGCTTGTGGGTCCAGTTGGGAAAGGAAGGCATTGGCCGTATCGCACCAGAAAAAAGCCGATGCTGCCATAAACGGTTCATCTGCTGGCGGGGGAGATAAGGAAAGAAGGATAGCATCGGTTATTCCTAACTCATCCCATTGCTCTTGTTTCTGGCCATAGACCCGAATGAGCCAGTCCTTATATCCCTTGATCGGGCTAGGACAAGATCTAAAAGCCGATTTCCAGCTGTCTATACTGAGTTTATCGGCAAATAAGGGGAGTATCGCTACGGAATGGTCTATGAAATCTGATGGATCTCTTTCCCCTATCGGTCCCAAGGAATACAATGCTTCAGAGTTTGAGCATCAGAATAATACCTGAGACATGTTGTCGATTGAGAATTGGAGGAGGATTGGCTGTGCGCTGGAACTGCTGAGGGCTCCGGAAATTCCGATACAATAGACGTGTGAGTGCTGACGGCTCTGGAAAAGCCGAGGCAAGAGACGTGTCCGCAGAGGAGAGTGTGAAAGTGACAGCGAATGGGGCTCTATTTATAGCAATCGTAAAAACTAGGGTTTTACCGCGGGTTTCGGCGTTACTTGTTTCGGCCCATATCGTCTGTTGGGCTGACACGTGTTTTCAAAATGGGCCGAAAGCGAACCGCGGGTTTCGGTGTTACTGTTTCGGCCCATATCGTCTGTTGGGCTGACACGTGTTCTCAAAATGGGCCGAAAGCGAGGAATTGCAGGGGTAAAGCTGTGAAATGTTCCAATATGGTAAATCCGATTTTTTACTTGAAAGTTCAGCTAATGAGAATACTCATTGCCGAACTTTGGGACATATGTTGACACCCAAATTTGGCAGGAAAATCGGATATAGTGAAATGGCTAAATGTATCGGAATTGTTGGGCCAAATCAGAAAATGGGCCTCATCGGTGAAGAAGAAAAAGTTTATTGAAGAATACCTATGGTCATCAGTCCGGGAAGAATACGCTCTGAACAGAAGGTATCTTTAGCCATGCGGTAAAATAGGTTGTATCAGTATCGACTTTGTAATACTATAAATAGGACCTTAGGTCTCGAGAGAAGGGACATCATACACAAAACAACAACTACTTTCTCGAATCCGATTGACCTCGTCGAAAGGCTTCAACTCGTAGGTAGAGCTATCTCGATGGGATAATCAATTCTCTCCTTGTAACCCGTATGCATGGCTGTATCATATTGATCTCATGTATACAAAGCATGTTAACCTGTCTCGGGATTTACCGATCTTTAATGTGTCCTTGCATATTGCACTGTCTCGATTTAATCGATCTGTAATGTGTGTTATCTCGCAATGCTGATTGTCACGTATCTTATGTGCTTTTCCTGAATCCGATATATGTGACTGTCTCGTTCAATCGATCTTGCGTATGACCTGTTTAGGATTTTGCATGTGTAGATGTTTATCGATTAGTGTTGTATTTACCCATATTGGCTTTAAATCTCCAAATCGGTTTATTAGCTTATATCTAAGTTTAGATCTGAATACTATCTTGGCCTGACCAATCTGTTCAATCTACTCTTCGGTTTAATCTGATGCATTGGTACAGAGATTTATTGCTAATATTATATAAAAAAACTAAAAAGAAGTATGAGATTTACAATTGAAAGAATATTTACATTTAGTTGCTCTATCAGGCATTAAGCCGATAGATATAGTAATCGGATTATTTAAAGCCGATTACATATGACCTGATCTGGCTAACTTTAAAAGCCGATTGGGGCTAGTCGCTGACAATTTTCTCCTTGTCAATTTACAGGTCAAATTGACTGGCACGCTTGGTCTTTGGTTGCAACGCAACCACAGAATTGACGCTTCCGCACGTATGTTCATAAAAATCACTTTTTTGTGTCAACAGTGTGTGCTTAGACGTAGTCGATACCGAGGGCAGGTTCGGAGACGCCGAGGAGGACCTTCCACCTGAGTAAGGCGAGTTAACACTTACTCTTGTATATTTATTCGTATTAGGGAAGGATTGCGACTTTCCCTAGTGCGGATTAACATCGCTATATTCATGGCCTATTATCCAGTTTTTCCCAAATTAAATTGTTTAATATTTAAAATGCATGCTTGCATACCTGCTCAATTGTTATTCATGTAATACTTATACATGCCTATCCTTGGATTATTTACCCGTTATGACTGCCTTGATTGTCATACTCCTTGTTAGCCTAAGATTAGTTTGGTAACAACTTTAACCCTACATAATGGGTAAAACCTGCTTAGACTTGCTTAGAATTAAATAAATCTTCTGGCAATTAGCCACGGAACGGTGAACTGATATTCACTGGTCATTCATTCTTTCATTAAATATGTTATGACATCTGACAGTTAAAGCTAGTAGATGCATGATGGGCGGTATGTGGTTGTGGGCATGGATATGTGGGGTGTCAGTCTGGTTTGGTCGGTAGGTCGGGATAGACCGGATGAGTTATGGCTGGGAGTACAGTGGTGGAGACTAGATGGTTGGAAGGTTGCCCCTAGATGACATCCTGATGGATGATTAAGGCACAGGGTGTCTGGTGCTGGGTTTAGCCAGGGTTTACCCAGCAGGAGAGCGGAAGAACACGCGTAGCGGGGTGATTGCTGCCATATGGAGGATGATTCCAACACAACGCGTGGCCATCGCGCGGAGTACGGGTTTTGGATCGCCAGTTGTGAGCGCTCTGCGGATGTCCTCTGGGACCACTCCCGATATGGACCGGCATGGGTCGTCACCGGATGTGATGAAGACCACACTTCCCTAGGATGACGCTAGGCTAGCGCAGGCTGGCAACCCCCTAGTCCGAGGCGGGTAGTCTATGGCAAGTGTGGTCCACATCTAGATTGCCAAATCCTAGAAGGATGGCGGATCTAGGAAATGTTGGGGGGCAACAAGAAGTTTGGTGTGGAGAAGTATAAAATCGAGTGTATGTTGGTCGGGAGTTGATCTACGTAGGATTGGTCTATTTAGAGTTGGTCGAAAGGGTCGGCTGTTCAGTTGGGACTTGGGATGTATTGTTGATGTTGAACCCTTGAGTTATACCATCTACTAATATCTGATGCTAAAGGGTAACTTTAATCTCATTTGAAAACTGGCTTTACGCAAATAAAATAAGCCTTACCCCAAATAAAGCCTTCCATACACTAAGTGCATTAAGGGAAGTGTTAACTAGCCAGCGTTTGGATGACGCTGACCTCGCCTACTTATACTCTTTTAAATCTCTCAGCCAAGGCAAACAAAAAAAGTTATTAATCATGCGTCTACATTAGTATGTACACCGAATGGATCCTATGTCTACATTAGTTGCTCTTCTTATTGGTTGGTGGATAGAATGCCAGGCATTTCCTAGCCTTCCATCCTCTCATATAAAAGAAGGTAAGCCTCCACATCAGCTGATCAATATGTTTGTGGTCAATTTGAAGATGCCGTATTGGCAGAAATATCTCCGGTTGTGATAACCGTGAAGTACCGTTTGGTTTACGGCCAATGTGTGCCGGTGCTTGTCATGCCAATGTTGCAGTTTTGATCAAATTTGGCTTGTGTTTAAATTAAAACCATTAAATGGCAAGATTCCCTCCTTCCATTGGCAACTTTTGTCATCCTAGTTCATTTTTACGACATTGGCTAGCCAATTCTTTGACAAAACCTAGGGGCGTCTTATAAATGTTGCGCCCTTCGTTTGCTATTCACGACTGGCAATTAATGCAAAATTTAGGGGGCCTTATATTTTGGAATAGCATGAAAAAACTAAGCACCCTATATAACGGAACGGAGGTAGTAATAGTGATTTTATAATGACCGTTGTGATACCCCAACACTTCCAATGGCACACATGATAAAAATCCAAACCTAAATGGTGTGTAGCAGGCGTGACATACCACGCAGCCATGTCACCCCAAAAACAAGCACCGCAGTCATGTCACCCTCTGATCATGTTTTCTAATGAGATCTAGATTAGATCTAGCCGTCCATCTGAGCAAAACATATAAAAAACTTTCACAGCTTATGATCAGAGTGGGCGACTTGGCCGGTTCGCCAATCGCGCTCGACGTCACCTACACGGCCCGGGTCCCCCCCCCCCCCCCCCCCCCCCCCCCCCCCCCCCCCCCCCCCTCTTCCCCCTTCCTACTTCCCTTTTGAAAGTTGAATAACATACGAAATATCCAGAAAAGGTTGTATAAATCCAAAAAACAGAGAATGCAGACATAATTAGAGGACAATTCTAATGATGGGAGAAAAATAATTTGAAAACTGAATCATTTAAAAAATTGTCAAGATTTTAGATTTGAAGACCAATTGGATTCCTTTTAGAAAATGACACTTTCAAAGATTTTTTGAATTCCAAATCACCAATTTTACTGCGTACTCACCAAAAAGATTAAACCATTTCATAACTAAAAAAGTTACAAAGTTTTTTATCTGAAAAAATAGAAATTTCATACAATTTTAAACATCGAAACACCGCGATGAAAACTACCCAAAAAACTTTGGCATGCTTCTTGAACATACAAAATTATTTGAACAAAAAATCTATTGAATGATTCAGGTATTTCCAAGATTTAATAAAAAATAATTAAGTTTTTCATTCAGATATTTATTACACATATTAAATTATTCATAGAAGCAAAATAATTACATGATTTACATATTTCCAAGTTTTAATGATTTTATCTAATTTTGACCTTCAAAGCATTAGAAGGAAAAATAAAAAAAAAGGAAGAACATTTCCCGTTAAAAAAGCATTTGCGTACCAACTCGAATAGAAATATAAGAACATTTCCAGCTGAAAATCATTTTCTTATGTACTGAGATCGTTTACTGGTTCAATAAAATTTTCAATTCAACATTAGTAACATTCCTTTTCAAAAACGAAATCATTTAAAAAACCAAAAAACACATGATAAATTCCTCTAGATTTTGAATTACAAATCATGAGCGTGAGAAATTAAAAAACCATGTTAAAAAAAGGATCCTGCCTTTATGTTGGTTCCATGGAAATAATGAGAAAAATGCATAGCTTTCTAAATTTTAGAATATTCTAAAATTTCAATTTATTCTGTTCTTTCCTTTTTATCATGCCACTGGAGTATTTCTTAAAAAAATGAAACATCAATAGACTAACGGAAAAAATAGCTTTAAAGATTTTTTCCATCTACCCTTTCTGAAAATCTAATGGGGCAACGGTGCATTGCTTCCACTCGCGTTTTGTGTATGTTCAACATGGTTTTTTTAAAATTTATGCTCATTCCTGACATATCGGCTAGCTGAATTCATCTGCTTACATAGTTGAATTTTAGTGGCCGCATCGATATAGCTATTAACATAGCCAACCTAACTCGTGCAAGCGCGTTCTTGCCTCTAGTTACTACATACATCGTGACCACAGCAGTCAATCACCGCCCTCTCCTTCTATGATGCTACCCGTGGCCCCAGATCGAGAATCATTTAGACAACCGAAAGCTAATAAACAAAATTTGGCTAATCGGTGACATAAGTAGTACAAAACAGCCAGTGGCGGATCCAGGATTTCAAAACTAGGGGTGCACGGCTTATATAATTTTTTTTGCGCACTTGGCAATAGACACATATAGCATAAATCAACGTAGAAATGTAGAATTGGTATAAATAGTCAAATGCATAGCGAGTTTCTAAGTTCCACAATAGTAACATAACATAACATAATATAATGCCGAGGCATCAACAAGTCGCTTAGGGCTTAATCAATATGATTAGGATTCGGATTAGGACTAAGACCGCTCTGATGCCAAATGTTATACTAATGAGAAATCGATTAGGATTAACACTTAGCCTAATACCGAACCACTAAACAGAGTCATTAGGGGATCTTACATGAGCTTGATGATGCCATTTATGCAATGGAGAGGGTTAGACCGTAGGGGCCAGCCTGTTTGACGATGAGCCGGTGCAGAGAGCCGAAGGGGACGCAGGGAGAGACGACCTCGTTGATGTAGACACGGCTCTGGCGATGGCCTTCCCAACTCCTCAATGCCTCTACTCAGATCGGCTCGAGGAGAGAAGTATCGGGAGCGAGAGGAGAACCCCGTAGCGTTGGCTACAGAGGGCTGCCGGTGCTCACTATTTATATGGCACTAGGCGAGGAGGGCCGTAACCACGATTTGGAGAGGCGCCCCCAATCAGGACGCGTAATTAGGGGAGTAATTAATACTGTGATTAGCGCAACTAATTACCCCAAGACTCGGTCTTAAGCAACGGTTAGCCAAGACGGTCAAAAAGTTCAACAATATCCACACATTTCTTTGTACAATATTTGCAACTAGCTGAAGAATCCCTCAGCTATAGGAAAGATAATCCCTCCGTCCCAAAATAACTGCAGTTTTAGCTTTTAAAATTTGTCCCAAAATAACTGTAGTTTTAGAGTGTGGACCACTATCCACACCACTTCAATTAAAGAGCCATCCTCCCCAATGGCCACCACATGCTGAGTAAAAAATCCCCTCCTCCCCATCGCCTCCCACCGCAAGCAGACGAAAAAAATCCCCTCCTCGCAGTCTCCTCTCGAGCTCGCCTCCATCGATCCCCTTTTGCTTAGTCTGTCCCCTCCTCGCAGTCTCCTCTCGGGCACGCCGCCTCCAAACCCCCCCCCCCCCCCCCCCACGTCGCTCCCATCACCGGGCATGCCACCACCGATCCCCTCCTCTCCTATAGCTCCCCTCGTCGCTGCCGTCACAGATCCCCCCTCCCAAATCGTTGGATCTCGTCGAGGAGATCAGTGGAGCCCGGCATGGAGCTCGGCAATGGCGGCACCGGGGACCCCTTTGCCGCCTCCGACTACTTCGTCGACCCCGCCGCCGCTGGCCCACAGTATATCCTAGAGCATATAGAAGCCACAGCTCGATCATGCATGGGCAATTAACTTTAGTAATTGGATGATCAAACAAGAACTAGATGGGCACATAAAGAAAGGAATAACCTTTACCATATATATGTTTGCCTCAAAGGAGAAGCGCTAGCCAATGGGTAGATAGCCAAGCCATGGTGTTCCACCAGCAAGAGGGCCCAAGGAAACAAAAGCACATGGTACAAACGAGCACGAGGAAAAGGTAGCAAGATGGAGGTGGAGTGAACTTTGAAGCATTTCTGACGAGTATATCCGAGGAAGATGTAGTGGCAGGCTGGCAGCAAATGCACCGTCGTTTCCTTGTGCCTATCCCGTCCACAAGAACTCAGCTTCCATATCCCTATAAATCTAGACCAAAAATTAATTGAATCACGAATGCTACCGTGAGATAGCAAGATCCAGATGGCAATCATATGAAACTCCGGTTTTGAGCTTTTAGCCGTATAGTAATAGGACGGCTTCAGCAATCAGCATGGATGCATGGTCGACATACGGCATCGTAGGCGGAATGCTTCGGTGTTCGGCGGCAGCGGCAGGGCGGGGAGCTCGAGTGTGTTGCGTTGCGTGTAAGGGGGAAGGAGCTTATTAGCTTAGCTGTGATGTCCCAGGTTCTTGCTGGGCAAGCCGTGTACTTTGGCACGTATATATATGTTGGTCAGATAAGCCAGTAACACTCAGTTTTATCCTCAACCTAGCTTGCAGGGTTGCCAAGATACATTGTTTCTCCATGTATTTTGAGCTCCTAATGCCCTTCCTTCGACCCAGATCCAAAAGCCACCGCATAAGATTTGAGGGCAATCACCACGCGTTCACTACAGGAATCGGCAGCACAGTCGACTGCCAGGTACAGTGTCGACGGCCACCACACAGCCGTCGATACAGTCTTGATAGTATCGACGGCCAGTTATAAACCGTCGATACACATTGGATACTCTCGACGGCCGAAGTATCAGCCGTCGATAGTGACGATGGAGGATGTCCGAGCTGACGGCGTCTACGTAGTATCGACGGCTTACCGTTATACCGTCGACACTGTATTCACCATATCGACGGCTAATACTAGG
>SPJY01037788.1:0-26087 GCA_005191435.1 Raddia distichophylla | reverse complement strand
ATTGCCATTTAACTATTGATTATTTCAGCAATTTTTCCCTTTTTAAATTGGTCGTCGTTTTGTCTCTACCACAGCTTGCTACTGGTAAAGTTTACAGCTACTGGTGAAGTTTTGCATGTTGGAACTAGCTTAATTAATAATCTTATAATGAGCCTAGTAGCAAGTTTAATTTGTTAAGTTGATGCGTGTGTGTCACGAGTTCTCAGGATCGCATGCGAGGTCGCCCTAAGACGCGTGGCAGGACGTAGTGGAGGTATGTATGTGGTGGGGCCCAGCCGCAGGAAACGTCAGGCTAGCTTTTTCATGGCGTTTTGCCGGTTGAGCTAATGACGTACACGTACGTGAGATTAAATTAGTTAGTGCATGCATGTTTAGCCGGTATATTGATATCAATGCGCTAACGCATTTTTTGAGATCTTAAACAGGTATAAGTACCAATATAAAAATAGTAAAAACTTTGAGAACCTCTCAAAACAACAAGACAACGGCAAGCAACACATAGCATAGCACGAAGGCAGCGGCAAGCAGAACGTAGCAACTAACTGGTAGAACAGCGGCAAGCAAGATGATCTCTGCAAAACATGATCTCTGCAAATCCAAAGAGTACTGGCTTCACGCACAGATGAGAGATGCCATGTTCTATGCAAAACATGAAATCTGCAAATCCATAGTCCATACTCCATAGGATGCCATGATCTCTTCTAAGCATACGCAGAGGTCTGTAGAATATCAAAATTTTGAATAGTCTATAAGATTCAAATATCTAAATTTTGAAAGCAAAAGTTAGAATTTACGGTCAATTTTGAATATCAACCTTATACATTTCTCTAATCTGCAAAATATGAAATCCATGATTCGAAACCGATCTGTCTGAAAGATTCGAGAATCAGGATTGGGAACCTTTATACCCTGATATGTCTCACAAGACTCCTCCGCAAGGTATATTGAAATCAATGGGCTAACACATTTCTTGAGATCTTAAACAAGTATAGGTACCAATATAGAAATAGTAAGAACTTTGGGAACCCCTCGAAACAACAAGACAGCGGCAAGCAGCACAGAGCATAGCATGAAGGCAGCGGTAATAGTCTTTTCCCCTGGAGATGGAAAATTCGCTCGCCCGGTTTTATTAACTTGCAAATTCTTCCTCAATTAGTTAAAAAAATGAGCAGAACGTAGCAACTAACTGGCAGAACAGCGGCAAGCAGCAAGATGGTCTCTGCAAAACATGATCGCTGCAAATCCATAGAGTACTGGCTGCACGCATAGATGGCAGATGCCATGTTCTATGCAAAGCATGATCTCCACAAATCCATAGTCCATACTCCAAAGGATGCCATGATCTTTTCAAAGCATACGCAGGGGTCTGCAAAATATCAAAATTTTCATTAGTCTATAAGATTCAAATATCTCGATTTTGAAAGCAAAAGTTTGAATTTGCGATCAATTTTGAATATCAAGCTTAAACATTTTTCTAATCTGCAAAAGATGAAATCCATGATTCGAAACCGATATGTCCGGAAGATTTGAGAATCAGGATTGGGAACCTTTATACACTGATATGTCTCGCAAGCCTCCTCCGGAAGGTATATTGAGATCAATGGGCTAACGCATTTATTGAGATCTTAAACAGGTATAAGTACCAATATATAAATTGTAAAAACTTTGGGAATCCCTCAAAACAGCAAGACAGCGGCAAGCAGCACAAAGCATAGCATGAAGGCAGCGGCAAGCAGAACGTAGCAACTAACTGGCAGAACAACGGCAAGCAGCAAGATGGTCTCTGCAAAACATGATCTCTGCAAATCCATAGAGTACTGGCTGCACGCACAGATGGCAGATGCCATGTTCTATGCAAAACATGATCTCTGCAAATCCATAGAGTACTGGCTGCATGCACAGATGGCAGATACCATGTTCTATGCAAAGCATGATCTCTGCAAATCCGTAGTCCATACTCCATAGGATGCCATGATCTCTTCAAAGCATACGCGGGGGTTTGCAAAATATCAAAATTTTCAATAGTCTATAAGATTCAAATATCTAGATTTTGAAAGCAAAAGTTAGAATTTGCGGTCAATTTTGAATATCAACCTTAAACATTTTTCTAATCTGCAAAATATGAATTCCATGATTCGAAACCGATCTGTTCGAAAGATTCGAGAATAAGGATTGGTAACCTTTATACACTGATCTGTCTCGCAAGCCTCCTCCGCAAGGTATATTGAGATGAATGGGCTAACACATTTATTGAGATCTTAAACAGGTATAAATACCAATATACAAATAGTAAAAACTTTGGGAACCCCTCAAAACAACAAGATAGCGGCAAGCAGCACAGAGCATAGCATGAAGGCAGCGACAAGCAGAACGTAGCAACTAACTGGCAGAACATTGGCAAGCAGCAAGATGGTCTCTGTAAAACATGATCTCTGCAAATCCAGAAAGTACTGGCTGCACGCACTGATGGCAGATGCCATGTTCTATGCAAAGCATGATCTCTACAAATCCATAGTCAATACTCCATAGGATACCATGATCTCTTCAAAGCATACGCGGGGGTCTGCAAAATATCAAAATTTTCAATAGTCTATAAGATTCAAATATCTGGATTTTGAAATCAGAAGTAAGAATTTGCGGTTAATTTTGAATATCAACCGTAAACATTTTTTTAATCTGCAAAATATGAAATCCATGATTCAAAACCGATATGTCCAGAAGATTCGAGAATCGGGATTGGGAACCTTTATACACTGATATGTCTCGCAAGCCTCCTCCGCAAGGTATAATGAGATCAATGGGCTAACGCATTTATTGAGATCTTAAACAGGTATAAATACCAATATAGAAATAGTAAAAAAATGCATAGCATGAAGGCAGCGGCAAGCAGAACGTAGCAACTAACTGGCAGAACATTGGCAAGCAGCAAGATGGTCTCTGCTAAACATGATCTCTGCAAATCCATAGAGTACTGGCTGCACACACTGATGACAGTTGCCATGTTCTATGCAAAGCATGATCTCTGCAAATCTATAGTCCATACTCCATAGGACGCCATGATCTCTTCAAAGCTTACACAGGGGTCTGCAAAATATCAAAATTTTGAATAGTCTATAAGATTCAAATATCTAGATTTTGAAATCAAAAGTTAGAATTTGCGGTCAATTTTGAATATCAATGTTAAACATTTTTCTAATCTAAAAAATATGAAATCCATGATTCGAAATTGATCTGTCTGGAAGATTCGAGAATCAGGATTGGGAACCTTTATATACTGATTTGTCTCGCAAGCCTCCTTCGTAAGGTATATTGAGATCAACAGGCTAACGCATTTGTTGAGATTTTAAACAGGTATAAGTATCAATATCGAAATAGTAAAAAGTTTGGGAACGCCTCGAAACAAGAAGACAACGGCAAGCAGCACAGAGCATAGCATGAAGGCAGCGGCAAGTAGAACGCAACAACTAACTTGCAGAATTGCAGCAAGCAGCAAGATGGTCTCTGCAAAACATGATCTCTGCAAATCCATAGAGTACTAGTTGCACACACAGATGGTAGTTGCCATGTTATATGCAACGCATGATCTCTGCAAATCCATAGTCCATACTCCATAGGATGCCATGATCTCTTCAAAGCATATGCAGGGGTCTGCAAAATATCAAAATTTTGAAGTCTATAAGATTCAAATATCTGGATTTTGAAAGCAAAAGTTAGAATTTGCGGTCAATTTTGAATATCAACCTTAAACATTTTTCTAATCTGTAAAATATGAAATCCATGATTCGAAACCGATTTGTCCGGAAGATTCGAGAATCAGGATTGAAAACCTTGATATACTGATATGTCTCGCAAGCCTCCTCCGCAAGACAAGGGTGCCAGAGCAGAGCGGCCTGGATGGAGAGCAACTCCCTGAATGAATAAACCTCCTTTGCGATGTCAGCTCCGAGCCTTTCCAAGAAGGGAACGGAGGAGTTGTCGCTCCGGTGCAAACCATGCCGCCGCCGCCACGCCCTGTTATAAACTGGGCCTCCCTCCTCCCTCTTGCAGAAGTGCAGTGCACCTCGCCACTTCGCCAGTCGCCACACAGTTAGCTCGCTCATACCCTCCTCCTCCCTTCAATGGCCCTCTCGGCTTCGTCGGAGAACAACGTGCCCGCGAACCGCCCGACCCACTCCATGCCGTTCCTCGCCTCCTTCCCCTTCTTCAAGGAGAAGGCGACGCCGGAGAAGGAGGCGGCGCCGGCGCTCAAGGTCGAGCCGCCGAAGAAGGAGTCCGCGAGCCGTCCCACCGTGCCTTTTATATGGCGCTGTGCAGCACGGGGCCGCACCAACAGTCGGTTAGAGCGCCCCCGATCAGGGCGTTAGTGGGCAGTTAGCCCCTTAGGACTCGGTCTTGGTGGTTAGCCACCGAGATTATATCCAACATTAGGTAGCTACTTGCTTTCAGGATATTTAGCTCTAGATCATTTCGGTATCTTGTTTAGTCTAGATCATTTCGGTATCGGTAATTGTTTAGTTACTGCTTTCAGGTTATCTTATTTAGTCCTATATCATTTCGGTATCGGTAATTGTTTAGTTACTGCTTTCAGGTTATCTTGCTTAGTCCTAGATCATTTTGGTATCGACAGTTGTTTAATTACTTGCTTTCAGGTTATCTCCATGTTTTCATGGACTTCATCACAGATCATATTGGTCTGACAGTCTGTTGCATTTAGCTTAAGTTTGCTGTTTTTAGTTTATTGTGCTTTCAGTTTATTGTGTTGTCAGTTATCGCTAAAACCTCACATCAGTCAGTCGACACTGGCCTTATTGGCCCAGGAGCTCACACGAACAGCAAGCAAAACTCTCACAAGATGTCACACTAATGTTCACTTAGAAAGCAATTGAGGCTCACTGTATTGTAGCTGAACTAGTCCTCAAGCTTGGCTTACAATTGCTCCTACATGTTCTATTTATAGGCTAGGCTAAACTAACCTTAACCCATATATCTAGAACATTCTACATCTAGCTATTAATATTTTAGTCTTAGTAATAGCTAGATGCTTCTAGTATCTAGTATCTAGTTCATCTATGAACTAGTATTTCTATATGCTTCTAACATCTCCATATAGGTACAAACTAGCTACTCCTTCTACAATCTTCTAGTAGATGTCAAGATTATATCTAACAATCTCCCCGTAATCTTGACATCTTAACTCTTAACCTGTTGACGCATTCAGACACTTCTACGATATGCGCAACACTTACTAAGCATGCATAGGATGGCGACACAACTACTCAACACCCCATGCTCTACCTTCAGCTTCGACTTCTGGACGACGACGCAACTACTCAACATCCAGGACACCACTCGTCGAAACCTACTCTTAGAACCTACTCTCAGACTCGACATCAGGATGGCGACGCCACTACTCAACATCCTGGACTCAACTCATCGAGTTCATCTTCATAGCAGTGCTAGCTGACATCAATAAGGGCCCGTTTGGAAACCCATTTCCCCGCGGGGATCCCGGCCTGTTCCTCGGGGGCGCGGCCCGCGTGGAAGATATCCACGGGGGCAAATGCAGGACCGTTTGGAAGCCAATCAGCCCAGGGTGGCGCGGCCCATCCCCCGTTCCAACCCCAGGGAAACCTCCCTCGCGAGACGACTCGTGGTTTTTCTCCTCGGGCAAATCGCCTTCGCCTCCTCGTCGCCTCTGCCTCCGGCATCGCCTCCCGTCGTTTCTGCCTTCGCCTCCAACGCAGTCTCTCATCCCCTCCACCTCCACGGGTGCAGCCTCCTCAACCCTAGCGCAGCCTCCTCAACCCTGGCGTCCTTAGCCCCTACAAGTCCGAGATCATCAGCAAGGAGGTTCATACCCACCCGCGCGCGTGCCCCGGTTGTGCACCTCCCTCTCCCGATCTCAGATCTACACGAGCACGTGTCTAGGGTTTGGGTGGCTACATGATCCGCCTCCTCGGCCATCGCCTCTCCTGCCCTCCTCCTCGGCCACCGCCTCGGACGCCGCCTCTCCTCCCCTCCGCCTCGGACGCCGCCTCTCCTCCCATTCGCCTCGGTCGCCATTGCCTTCTGTCTAGTACATATCCTTCTGAAGATACAATTTCATTTCTTATTTGTAATCGATTTTGTTGCATGCAGATTCGGGAAAAGATACAATTTCTTATTTGAAGATGAACTCCCTGCAGAAAAGAGGTGGGTTTTATGTCTTACCATGTGCAAATTGAACTGTTCATACATGCTTCTATTTAACAAAATTAAATGTGCATCCTGCACAATGTGAATGTCTCACTCAAGAAACTCCAAAAGATAATTAAAAATCAAAGGACCCAAAAGCAGGTTTATCAAAGAATTTACAATCCTGAGTCAGACAATCAGTTGGTTCATTGTGTTTTTTCTCTACAAAATAGTGTGATGGCTTAATAGATAGTGTTATACATATGCTCGCAAGGACTTCTATTTCTTATTTGAATTTTTTTTGAAGCTTTATCTTTGACTGTATTACACATATGCTTCCTTAACTCAATAGAAAAAATGTTCTTTTTTGTGTGTGGAAACTGAATCTGTACTAGTTTATGAAAAAAGTTACACATATAAAACTAAATTGACAGAAAACCAATATAGTTATCATTAAGCTCTTGAAAATAATGAACCATTCAATATCCAATCCATGTTAAAAATAGTATGCTATGGCATTTTGGGTTCATACTTCCGGAGAAGAAGAAAAACATAACTGGTGAAATAATTTTGAAGTTTCATCTTGGATACTATAACTGATGACTATTTGATTTTGGAAATTTTTAAGTTGACCTTGTAAATTCCCTTGTGCTACCCAGATATTCCTTTGCCCTTTGGTGCCAGTTGTTTGCTTGTGGGTTGCATTCTTTGACAGGTTGCTGAGGCTGAAGATAAAAACTGCTGGTGGCCTTATCCTTACTGAAACAACTAAGGAGAAGCCATCCATTGGAACAGTCAGTTCTTATTGTTCACTTGGCAATTATCTTTGTTACTATCTTTGTTTATGGCTGTGAATCAGAACTGTGTGTGTTTCTGCAGCTACTGTGAGCTGAGCTGAGCTTACACTCCCTGAAAGATCCTGGAAACACTCTAAACCTGACAAACGCCGGCCAACACGACCAAAAGCAATGAGGCTGACCTGTGGGTGCTAGCCAACACGACCAAGCGCAGGTGAACTGAAGAGAAGTAACACTCTTGTTGGAAGTGTGCAAAAGCAACATGGCAGCCATAATCTTTCAATTCAAGAGAGAGATTTCTGTTGCGATGACAAACAAAAAAATTGGAGTTGTAGTGTTTCAAATATTACATTTTCATTAGCAGCTTGTGCAACTGTCGAAGGACATTGGAGGAGATTTGCCTTGATAGCCACCTGATTTTTTATGTCCTTATTTTTATGTTTTTCTGAATATTTTAAATTATTTTTCTTTTTTTTATGGTTTTTCTTCTCAATTCTAAATTCTTTTTGAATTTTTTGGTGAAGCCTTTTGTCAGGATCCGGTCTAATTGACCGAATCCTAATTGTGCATACAACACTAGTCCCAGAAGATCATGGTTAGCACACAATTTAACAATAATGGTATATTGCCTTTGAGTTACATTATTACAACATAGGGGACTAAGCGTTCCACAGAAAGTCACAACTTAATACATCAAGCACAGCACGCAGGCCAAGATACAGAGTTACACACACGGTGACACAGGAGCCCAACATGGCACGATTTATTCTAGTAGCTAGACTACTCCACAGGCAAAGCGGTAGGTAGGACACAGCCCTACTCCTCGACCTCGAAGTCCTCCTCCTCGAATGGAGAGTCGCAGGGGGCCTCCTCGACTGTTGAAATTTTTGAAGAGGGGAACGAGAAATAGGGGTGAGTACAAAGGTACTCAGCAAGTCGAGGATATATGCAAATGGGGTTTAGTACAAATGGATGGCTTGGGTAGTTTTGCCAAAATGCGTTTTTGTTCTTTTCCATGTTTTTTAAAAGCATTTCTAAGAAAGTTTTAAACTCAGATATTTATCTTTTGGGGCTCGTTCTCAAAATACTCTCGCCATTCGGTCTCATGCCGTAGCGAGTTTCTTCCTCTGTCTCTTCCCGTTACGGGGAATAACTCGAAACAAAGGGTAGGTCGAAACCGCGCAAGCAATTCATGATAGGCCAAACCCAATTCATGAGGCAAGTCGGTAGTACCTATTTCAAGATCAAAGCTCTTTCTCAACAACTTTTGAAACCTCCCGGTTTTTGGAAAAGAAGAGCTACCATATGAACATTTCCTTCGCATGCTCATGACCGCGAGCACGGCTACCATGATAGTTTTAATTCTGCAGAGTGGGTACGCTTTACCCTCGAGAGGCTACGCACCCAGAAGTGTTTCGCCACAAAGCCGTTAAATTCAAACACCAACAGCGACCGCCGGAAGTCTCCGCTAGGGTTTTTCGGCTAACAACTAGGCCCGTCCCATAACGGGACTCGAGGTCATACTGTATGGCTCAGTTCGTAGGTCCATAGGACGAGCAATCCGTAAATTAGAAGAGAGACAATAATTTAGCCACGTTTTTCTCAAAACGGTACCTTATTGCACCAAACCGGTAAAAGTCTCTCCCTAGTCGGAAAGTTTTAGGGGAGAGAGATAAATTCATTTTTCACCCATGGCATCGCTCTCGATGCTTTAGTCTTTCGCAAAAAATTTTCCTAAATCTTTTTCAACCCTTTTCTCTTCATACAATTTATTTTCACACACAAGAATTATTGCGTCATTTTGATAATATTATTTTTGGTATTTTTCCTACCATCAATGGAAGGTATATATACACAAGACTAATAGTAAGTTCTTATGGTTTAAACCAGTCACTAGTTTTACCATGATTTATTAGGTTGCATAACTAGTAGCTACCGACTACGACCTTTTTAGTTTTAATCTAGCATACAGGTTTTCAACCTCTAACAAATCATTTTTAAAACAAAGCACAAGGCTCATAATATGATCAAGGAGACTTGTCTTGGTCAGAAGACGGGTAGGAGCAATCGGCGACGTTGGACGGGTCTAACGCTTCCCGAGCTCCTAACCACGCGGACAGGACATACAAGATAATACAGCCATCCATCAGACAGGGAAACATTTATATGCAATTTTGGTTTGAAAATCATGCACGAAATAAATATGCATGAAAATGTGATGCATGCACATGAAATAATAGACCAAGCCTTTAACCAATTAAGGTGCCATGCATGCATAACCATTTTATATTTTTATATTTTTATTAAATCAAGTATATGCATCGAAATAATAGTTTTCGTCATTTTTCTAAGGTCTTTGAAAATCATTCCTTATTTATTATTTAATGCAAAATAATTAGTTCAGTTTTTCGGTGTTACAGGTATTAATATAAATAGAGAGTTATTGAATTTTGGATTATATTTGTGTGTGCGCTTTGAACTCTGGAAGGCGTATTCTGCTCAAATACGTTTCCACTTATCCAAAAGCTATCCATCCACACACTAGCACTAATCTCAAAACACTTTTTTCAACCTTTAGCCATGCAAGCATGCACACAGCACACACAGCACAGCACACAGCACGCCATTGGAGCTCGGTGGAGCTCGGCTAGCTGGCTGTGGCGACCTCCGTTTGATAAACCGACTGCAAAAATGGATCCTTTCGACTCAGCGCTTTCAAAGGGACCTAAAGTTGCGTTTTCGCCGACCGATTGGTTCCGGCGCCGACGACACGTATTTATACACAAGCTACAGGACATGCTCCTAACTTGCTCGAACAGCTTCCATGGGAGCTCTAGCTCAACATGGCACACGCAGGGGAGACTACGGCCACCCCGATATCATCTTCCCATGCTCATGCGCACCTAGAGGTGTGCAGAGGCTTACCGAGGCGACGGCGAGCTGAGCGCTACGGCGGCAGCTTCCTTCTTAACTTGGTGGTGCTCCGGGCTCCTTCGACGCTGCGGTAGGGAAGATGAGAGGAAGCGAGTGAGGAAGTGACTAAGAAATGGAGGAAGACCATGGGATTGAACAAAACACACCGGGGAGAAGCAAAGGGCACGGCGCGGCGCAAGGCGAGAAGAAACGCGGTACATAGCGCTTAATTTATGGGCGGAGACGGCTCAATCTTAATCTCCCCGGGAGCAACGATGGACATGTGCTATTGCTCAACAGCGGCGGCGACGCGAAGGCGCGACCAGAGCACAGCGGCGGAGACGCGACGGCGAGGCGCGGTCTTGGCGAAGTCAAATGTGCAGAGCGTGCATGCACGGCGCAAATGAGCGTTGGGTGGAGTAATTCGCAAGCGACAGCTGAGTTATGGTGGTAGAGATAAGCTCACGGTGCAGAGGTAGCACGGAGTGACGGGCGAGGCTCAGCACGAAGAGAACAGAGGGCTTCAAGCCCAACAGAGATAAAAGATGAGGATTTACTCTTTTTTGTTTACTCTTGTAAAAATTAATTAAAACTTCTTCTTGAATCCTAAATTATACAAATTAATTTACACACTAGGTCAATAATGCTTAGAAGATGCTGAGTTAACATTAATAAAGTTTAAAATGCACAGATATTTTTATTTACCAAGTGAACAATTTAATTAATGATGTATTTATGACATGATGCAGATGATTATTAAATTATTTTAATGCCATGATTTTTTTTAAAAATTAACGTGCCAAATTTGTGTTTAAAATTTGGGATGCTACAAACCTCCCCCCTTAAGGAGAATCTCGTCCCCGAGATTCGGATTCTTCGGGAAATAACTCCGGAAACTCAGTGCGAAGGTCCTCTTCACGCTCTCAAGTGGCTTCCGACTCAGAATGGTTACTCCACTGAACACGGCAAAACCGAAGCACTTTACTCCGGGTTTTGCTCACAGCCACATCCAGAATCTTGACCGGATATTCCTTAAGTGTCAAATCAGGCTGCAGATCTGCTTTATCCAATGGCAACTGCTCCTCGGGCACACGAAGGCATTTCTTTAATTGAGAAACATGAAACACATTGTGCACATAAGACAGATACTCAGGCAGTTCCAACTGATATGCCACCTCACCCCTTCGGGCTAAGATTTGGAAAGGACCAATATATCTTGGAGCTAGTTTTCCGCTCACACGGAACCTGCGCATGCCATTGAGAGGGGACACCCGCAGATACACAAAATCACCTTTGGCAAATTTTAGGTCACGCCGACGATTGTCGGCGCGACTTTTCTGCCTAGACTGGGCTGCCTTATTCTTTTTAAGCTTCTCTTTAATTTCAAGAACTTCATTATCACCTTTCTGAGCTTCTTTAATTTGATTCATTAAGGTGGGTTGTAATTCAAGCATATTTATTTGGCCCACCTCAACCATTTTCAAGTTGAGGTCAGATAATTCTTTATATAATTCAGGTTGATCTTCTTTAAGCATGAGATGATTGCAATAGGAGCGCCGGCTTAAGGCATCAGCCACCACATTGGCCTTGCCAGGATGATAATGAATTCCCACATCATAGTCCTTGATTACTTCCAACCATCTTCTTTGTCTTAGATTGAGATCAGGTTGAGTGAATATATATTTGAGACTTTTCTGATGGTAAATATTTCGGTTCTATTGCCAATTAGATAGTGCCTCCAGATTTTGAGAGCGTGAACTACAGCGGCTAGCTCAAGATCATGAGTGGGATAATTCTGCTCATGAGGTTTGAGTTGTCTTCATGCGTAAGCAACAACTCTCTTTTCTTGCATCAGCACGCAACCTAGACCTTGCCTAGATGCATCGCAGAATATCTCAAAATCCTTATGGATATCAGGCAAGATCAACACCGGAGCGAAAGTTAATAGCCTTTTAACTCTTGGAAACTAGCTTCACACTTATCATTCCACTCAAATTTATTTTCCTTTTTAAGAAGATTCGTCAAAGGACGGGAGATTTTCGAAAAATTTCAATGAATCGGCGGTAATATCCCGCCAATTCAAGAAAACTTCTCACTTGCTTTACAGATTTTGGTTGTTTCCACTCAACAACCGCAGTGACTTTTTTCGGGTCCACTGCAACACCTCTGGCTGATATCACATGACCAAGGAAAGTCACTTCCTTCATCCAGAACTCGCACTTGCTCAGCTTGGCATACAACTGATTTTCTCTTAACCTCTCCAAAACCTTTCTAAGATGAATTTCGTGCTCCTCTTCCGATTTAGAGAAGATTAGAATATCATCGATGAACACCACCACAAACTTGTCCAGAAAATCCCTGAACACTTTATTCATTAGATTGATGAAATACGGCGGAGCGTTGGTCAGTCCAAACGACATCACCGTGAACTCATAGAGGCCATATCTTGTGGTGAAAGCTGTTTTCGGAATGTCGGTATCTTTAATTTTTATTTGGTGATAACCAGACCTCAGGTCGATTTTTGAGAAGATACAAGCTCCTTTCATTTGATCAAACATATCATCAATTCTGGGAAGAGGGTATTTATTCTTAATTGTTACTTCATTTAGAGATCGATAATCCACGCACATGCGGAGAGATCCGTCTTTCTTTTTGACGAAGATCACGGGCGCTCCCCAAGGGGAAACACTCGGTCGGATAAATCCTTTTTCTTGCAATTCTTTAATTTGTTTATTTAATTCATCCATTAGATTGGCAGATAGGCGATAAGGTCTTTGGGAGATAGGACCAGTGCCAGGGACCAGGTTTATCACAAATTCAATGTCCCGGTCAGGGGGCATTCCAGGTAGCTCGTCCGGGAACACATCGGAAAAATCGTTTACCACAGCTGTGGTTTCCAGGGAAGAGGCCTCCAACTTATTGAGGGTGATTAGATCAGAGGGGGAAGGAGTTGTGATGAATTGGACCTCCTGTCCAACATTATTAATTAATTTTACTGTTTTGCTGGCACAGTCGATTTGACCCTTATTTTTAGTTAACCAATCCATACCCAGAATCACTTCAATTCCTCTTGAGTTTATAACCACCAAGTCTGCCAAGAACTCGGTGTCTTGAATTTTTAGCTCAACCCCGGGGCACATCAAGGTGGACCTCATGATTTTTCCAGGGGATTTAATTAGCATTGGATTCTTTAGTGCATCATTTTTTAACTCATGATTTTTGATAAAAGATGATGAGATGAATGAATGCGTTGCACCAGAATCGAAAAGAGCAGTAGCAGGCATTGCACTTATGAAAAACTTACCCATCACCACATTGGGATCGGCGTGGGCGTCCTCAGCAGTGACGTGGTTCTCACGTCCACGTCCAACAACAGGAGCAGATCTTGCAGGTTGGAAGTTCCCGCGACCCATCCCAGAAGACAGGAGTCGCGGAGCAGCAGACTTCCCTTGGGGCTCAGGATTTTTGTTGGGACACGAGCTGGCATGGTGATCCAACTGCTGGCAAGCAAAGCACTTTATGGTGAAGATATCTTTCTTTTGAGGGGAGGAGACTTGGGTGCGAACTGGTGGAGGTGGTAGAGGAGCAGGTCGCGACTGGACCCACTGGGTGCGAGGGCGAGGAGGGATGACATGCCCACGATCACGAGGGCGCTTGATCTTGAAACGAGAACTTCCAGAGGAGTGGCTATCCTCCTGGGCCCTCCTCTTCTTTTGGGCAGCCAGGCACTGGCGACGGTTCTCCTCTTGCTTAACCGCTCGGGCAAACATTTGCTTGAAAGTGGGGAACTCAGAGGAGTCAATCAAGGAATGTATCTCAGGGTCCATGCCTTTCTTAAAGAAATATATCTTATCAGCATCGCCACGTCCCTTGGGACAGATCGAGCCAAGAGTGTGAATTTGGTGAGGTACTCATGCAGGGTCATGTTTCCTTGCACGAGGGAGTGGAATTCAATTCTTTTAGTCTCCTTAATACTTTGAGGAACATAGTTCTCTTCAAAGGCCTCAATAGCATCAGGGTTATCATGGGCCTCACAAAACGTGTCCCACCAAGCAGCAACAACCCCAGTGAGCTGATGTGCTGCGAGCTGAACACTCTCAACCTCACTACATTGGAACATGATGAGCTTTTTCTCGATCTCCTTTAACCAATCCGCTGCTTCCAGAGAGTCAGCGGAGCCAGCAAACTTAGGGGGGTTGGCCCTAAGGAAGTCATTGATACGGGAACGAAAGGGAGGTGGAGCTGGTGAGCAGGAGAGGGAGCTGGGGCAGGAGGATGATTCCGCTCTTGAACCAAGTCGCGGATCATTTGGTATTGCATTTGCATGATTTCTCGGGTGGTGGGTTCTTCAGGAGGTGGTGGTGGAAGTTGGTGGGTGGACTCGGCTTGATGCTCGGGAGAATTTTCGTGGTGGGATCTTGGTTGGGAATTTTGTGGAAAATTTGGCAGAGGAGCTGGCTGAGGAACAGGAGCAGGAGGAGGTCCTCCAACAGAAGGTTGATCCATGCGAACTGAGTGATCTTGCTCACGAGCTGGCGGCGGCGGCTTGGGGCTGGAACGGCCAGCTCCGCCTGGCGCGGAGGCATGTGCGCGCATGGCCATGGAGGCTGGGCTTCTCGGGGCTCGTTGCGCCGACGCCGCCTATAAGGGCAGGACTCTCTATCTCGGTTGGGGGTTTGTGTGTGCTTTGGCTAGTCCCATCTCCTCTCCCTCGATCTGCTGCTGTTGTTCGCCGGCATTTTGGCATCCTCGCCAGCCGGCACGAGCTGTTGTGGTGGTCTTCTTCCTCGACTTGGTTCCCGGTGGCCACGGGGTGGTCGCCGTGAGCTCGCTGCTGCTCCTCTCTGCATCTCGAGCTCCTCTCAAGGCCTTAGCCATGGTGGGGGCGACGACATCATATCTTCGGGTCATTCGTTGGTGGCTGCGAAGTGTAGCTCGGCGATCTGATTTCTAGGACAGTACACTTAGCACGCTTTGCTTCTTCGTTGTCGGCTCGAATCCGACGCTACGCAAGTGCTTCAGTTTCTCCTTTAAGCAGCAGGCCAATCGGTGATTTGGGGACCTATTTGTTTGAATAGAGGCTAATCCCGATTAGTGTATATGCACTGTTTCTGTGGGTTTGAGTTGCTCGATGATGATTGCTTAAGTTTGAAGCTTCATTAATCTATTCATTAAAGGAATTTGCTAGACCTAGATAAATACTGCTCTAAGCTTTCACTTTGGTGGCTCAATGTGTATGGTTTAGCACTTGGAGTAAAGTTAATCGATCAATTTACTGCTGCACTGTTTATATATAAACTTGGAGAACTAGTGTTGTTAGTTGAACTTGATACTAGTTAGTGCAGTGTGTAAGTGGGCTGATGTTCGGCTCAGTTTTGTGGTTGTTTGAGTACTGGCCAAATTCCTATATTGATCTTTTTTTTTATCTTGGTGCATCCTGCTATTACTTTGTCATACACATAGAGCAGTGATTATTCCTTTTGGGCGTGAGCAGTGTTGGTCTAGGGTTGCAATCCTGAAATTTTCAGATTTAATAACCTGTGATATATTACCTAAATTATTTGTTGGATGGCTACTTTATTTAGCAACCCATAATTTGCAATCTGAGAGCACTATAATCATCTTTAACCTGAGCTTTATGTTGGTTTTGTCTCATTTGTTGGTTGCCATGTTTATTGAGATGAACTTGATCATGAATTTATTTGCTTCCATGTTTCCATTTGAGGAATTCATGATTTTGTTTATATATTCGATGCTCAGCGGGCTGGGATCGGAGAGGGAGAAGGAGACGGAGTCGACGCGCTTGAACAGGGTGGGTAGGATGCGGAAGCGGCGGGCGAGGAGGGAGAGCGAGACGGCGGTGCGGGTTGGGAGGTGGGAGGCGATGAGGAGCAGGATGTCATTGGGGAGGCTGGAGAAGCAGTCCGCGCCCTCGTCGACGGCGGCGGCGGCGCTTGCGAGGGCATTGATCGGTAGCGGCACGGCCGATCGGTGCGTGTCGATCGAATTGTAGTGGACATAGGAAAAAAAAAATGTTGGGGAAGGGGAAGGGGGAATTCAGGCTAACCATGAATATTCTCCTGTCTGTAGTTACTGGCGTTGTATATGAGGTACTGGTGTACAGAGAGCACATACCATATAAAATAATTATCCTCCGTCTTGATATAAGCTAAGTGAGCGAGCCGTCTTTCACGAGGATCTGGTTACCACTGGGAATGGGATATTCTGACTTACTGTCCTCTGCAGTTGTGTCACTGACATATAGACCCCACATGCACAAGATCCACATGTCAATGACCCACTGCCCTCTGCAGTAAGTCAGAGGATCTGGTTACCTTCCACTGGTATCCAAATAATTTCATTTTTGTTTTATGACACAGGGCATTCGAGCTCTTAGCATCGACAAAGACAATGCCCCTAAGGTCTCTCTCTCACACACACTTTTTTTTCCCACACATTTGTTCTTTCTTAAATTTTTATCGCGACATAGTGGAACCCTGCAATCCTTGAGGAGGTGAAGAACGAGGACATTGACCGTGTTTATGAGCCGTTCAGCTCAGAGGAGCTCCAAGTCCCATCTGATGATTCCGAGTTCCGACAGGTGAATCCCAAATTTTCATCATCGTTCAGACATCTAGACCAGATTGTTTACGCTCTCCACGTCAATAATGTGCAGGTGGAGTGGCAAATATGAGCACACAGTCTACGCCAAAGCCTCACAATAATCACATACGAATTCCAACCTTTGCAAAATTGGCGGCAGTGACCAGCAGATATTTCATTCCTACAAATGGCATTCATGTTTGAGAGTGCCCACGTACTACCGGTGTTAACATCGTACCAACTGTCAATCTGTACGTGACATATGAAGCAATAAAGCATTTGAGGTTGTTTATATACACCGGAGACACTAACTAAAAGAGAGAGAACTCGATGTCGTTTCCAGTTCCAGATGATATATATGAGAAAAAAAGAGCAGGAAAAACCCATTTACGTATTCATGTGGCGTCCTGTAAACCCTGTCTAAGCCCATTCACGTATTCATGTGGCGTCCTGCAAACCCTGTCTATGTATGAACTATATGCCCAGTCACGGCAATCATGTAGTGCAACATTGCACTAGCTATAAGTATGAGCTATCAGGTATACTCCAACTCCAGGCAGCACTGCCCGTACTTAGTAGATTTCTTCTCAATTGGGGCTCTCTTCACTGATAAAATCTCCCTCACCATAACTTCTTGCCTCCTGTCAAACGCCACTTCCATCTTCTTCAGTCTCTTTGCTTGACTTAGTACCAAAATGGCGAGTTCCTTCTGGTACTGTTGATGAGGCTTCAGTCCGACAAAATTGAATTGCACCAAACTTTCACTTAGGCATGATAACTTCGTGAGCCAGTCCCCATGGTCAGCAAAACTTGGCAATGCACTCTTCTTCTCGTTTAGAAGAGCCTAGCAAGGAAAGAAGGCACGTTAGTGATAAACCTCTTGGAGGTAAGATGCTAATATAAATGACAACTGACAAAGGTAATCTTGGGTACCGAAATAGTCAATTGCTGTAGGTTAGGGCAGCTCTCAAGAAGCTTCAGCAAGAAAGTAGGTTCCGATTCACTTGAGAAATCCAAGCTCACTGACAGTATCCTCAAGTCTTGAAATGTGATCGCTAACTTTGGAATATCTTTATATTCAGATGATAATAACTAAAAAAAGAAGCATAATTATGCATTTGAGATAAATTGAGACAGCAATGTTGCGCATGGGAAAAATTAACTAGTCACATATCGAAATAGAAGTGTTAGATACAGCATCCTCTACACTTTATCCAATTTTCCATTTATCTTGTGAATAAAACATCTCCTCGCTTTCCTGGAATCTACATTGTGTTACATAAGCTTAATGCTACAAGTTTTTTTTTTTTTGAACATTTATGCATTTATGCTACCAAGATCCCTTCCCATATTGATATGAATCAATGACATTTAGGTTGAGCACGTAATAATCATATAGATAGATTCATCTTGAAAATAACTTCCTTAATACTATAATTTCTTCCTTAATGACATTTAATTGCATTTTGTAAATAAATTGTAAAAACTTTTAATGGTCAAAGTTACATTTTAGAGAACGTGTCCAGACGACTACAGACACGACTACAATTTAAAAAATAAAGGGAGTAAGATATAACTATCCTATTCCATTTTACCTTTTGAAATTTATAACACATACATGTAGCTTTAATGACTCTTTCATCATTCATGATGGATGGCACCCAAGGACTAAGTATATAGTGACATCCATTACCAGTACCGTATCATGAACAACATCCTACTTCAGAGCTAGAGAGGCATTGCGAAAAACAGCAATTCATTAGTAAACCATACCATCGAAGCAAAAGAGCTTACCATTGTGGCAGAGCCTCTGAGAGTGAGGCAGATCAGGCCCATGCCAGCATCCAAAAACGGCCGGATCCTGAACTCCAGCTTATTGTGCGGCTTGCCGATGTGCAGGTATGCCTTCCTGATCTCCGGTGCAGGTCCCAACTGCACGCTAAGCGTCTTGGGCCGCGTGTACAGCGTAACCGTCCTCAGGCCCGCCGTCCGAATCGTGATCTGTTGCTGCTGCAGCGGCGGCTTGAACAAGAGGTTCCTCACCGTGGTGGACTCCAACGTGCAGCCGTGGCGGTCCTTGCCGTATCCCGTGCAGTGCAATAGCTCCAGCGTCTCGAGCAGGGGCGCGGCAGCGAGGACGGCGGTGATAATCTCCTGGCGGACGACGACGCGGTGGAGCTTGAGCGTGCGGAGGCGGGCGCATGCGACGTTGGACCAGCGCAGCATCGTGCAGGTGTCCAGCGATAGCACGGTGAGGGAGCGGATCGAGAGAACGTTCCTAGGCAGCCGGTCGCAGCGGCGCAGGCGGATGGCGAGCTCAGAGATGCCGTGTTCGGCGGCGATGTTGAGGACGCGGTGGAAAGCGCCATGGAAGGGGTAGGGGCGGGCGGTTTTAGGCCGGGAGATGGACAGGCGGCGTAGAAGGAACGGCCGGGCGATGCTCAGCGGGCTGGGATCGGAGAGGGAGAAGGAGACGGAGTCGACGCGCTTGAACAGGGTGGGTAGGATGCGGAAGCGGCGGGCGAGGAGGGAGAGCGAGACGGCGGTGCGGGTTGGGAGGTGGGAGGCGATGAGGAGCAGGATGTCGTTGGGGAGGCTCGAGAAGCAGTCCGCGCCCTCGTCGACGGCGGCGGCGGCCCTGCGGCGGCGGCGGCGCTTGCGAGGGCGCTCATCGGTAGCTGTGCGGCCCATCGGTGCGTGTCGATCGAATTGGAGCAGTGGACAGAGGGGAAAAATAGCTGGGGGAAGGGGTGGCACCGGGGAAATACGATGCATGACACTTATAATTAGTTCGTCTGATACGACGTTAAATTGGATTGTTTGTCTGATACGAGATGACATCGGACGCACAAATTTTCTGCACCAGTGATACTCTTATCATTCTTCACCATTTTCTCCTATTTTCCCCACCTTTTCCATCTATTTTCGTCTTTTTCCTCTCCTCCTAACACGTGGGACCCACATGTCAGCCACTGCACACCTTCTTCCTCCTTACTCTCCTCGGCGCAGATCCGTTATTTGACCAACTATTAAATGTACAAGTGTTTTTATACAAATATTCTACTACAAGCGCAAATTTCTATCGATTATAGGGATCTGAATGCAAATATTGGGCCAGTGTGTTCTGAGCTAGTGGTCTGCGGACACTGAAACCACCTGACATAAGCGGTTTGGACCTGCCATGAGACGGGGAGCCAACATGTACACTTAGTAGAGTAATGCCTAGTTTCATAGTTGATGTAGCTAGACGAGAACTACTTAGTAATGCCTAGTTGTGACTTCCTCTATTTTGTCATATGTCATTTATATTTTCAAAATCCCAAAAAAATAAATAAAAGGGAATTGTTATATACAAAACCTAGTTTAAAGATTTTAAATTAGGTTTAAGCCAAACCCTTACAAAACCTTTTTGAAAAATCCTAAAATATTCCCATAAATCCTAAATGTCATTAGTTAGCCACCCTCCAAATTTTAAGTCCAAAACTCAAGGCAAGCCTATGTTTCCGCGGATTAACGTCGTTTTGCCGGGAGCTCGTTGGACCAATAAAATGACGGGCAAACGCACAAGAGCCAAACCCAAACTTGGGAGATAGTTATTTGAGGCCTAAACCTGCCCAAAGCTAGAAGCCCAAGTCAAAATTCGCGGATTTGCAAAAATACCAAATTTAGTGCAGTCCTAAACCTATTCGGATTAGAATTAGAGCCCAACTCAAATTCTACCCAATAGATGCGTGCCCATGGTCGACCAACACATTATATAAGCACCACAAGACCCCCTCAGCATGCCAACTCATGCAAGCCTCAGAGCAAACCCTAGCCGTCACAAAAACCCTAACCCGAGGAGGTTTTCGAGGTAGATCTCCCTGTGCCTTGCTCAAACCGAGGTGTAGAAGCACCATTGTGTAGAGCTCGTCGAGACGGTCCGGATGGATACTTGGATCACTAGTTTTGGCCAAGAAACGAGGAGAAAAAGCTCGCCAGAATTTGGCCTTCGTCGCCGCCGGCCCTTCGGCGACCGCGCCCCGCCGCCGGATCTGCCGTGCCCAACCCCCGCGCGCCACCTGGCTAGCCGCCGTCGCCTCGGTCCCGCTCGTCCCTACGCGTCGCGCCCGCGTCGCCACTCGTCCGCGTGTGATTGGCTGTCACCGCCGTCCAGTAGCGCGCCGCCATGTGTTGCCTCGCCGTCGCCCAATCCCGCGCCACCACCTGTTCCGCCCATGCCGACGCGTGCACTGGACCTGCCGGTTCGGTCTGGTTCAGTGGTTTTAACCGGTTTATTCTTTTCAGTCTTTTCTGATTTTCTTTAAACTTTTCGGAATTATTTTAGGATCATCTGAACTCCAAATTAGATGATTCCAGAGCCATTAAATTTCATAAATAGCCTATTATTTTACTATTTATTTGAGGTATATGTTCTGTGGTGAATTTTTCTGTTCTTATACATTGCATCTACGTGTAGATCGTCCGTGCTACCGATGCTCGGCGTTTTTTCAGTAGTTTTCCGAAGAAGGGCCTCAAGAGCCGGAGTTCTACCAAGGTAAGATAAATTGTATCTTGCTCTCCTATTTTTTAAAACTCACCCGTTTAATTGTTTTATTTATGTTTCTCATGCATAAAATGACGGGAGGGGTTAGAAACCTAATTGTTCACACCGCGTCATCGACCCTGTGAATTTAGCCATTTATTGTTGTCTTAGCTATTTTGCTAGCCTATCCTTGTGCATAAATGCTATTGCTCGTGGGTTATTAGTTGTTAGGCTATTCATCATTTATTAATCTTGTGACTTGGTATATTTGGAGGAGCTGAGTTACTTAATAACCTAATCAACTAAAACCTATGTGACGTGTGTTGGCTAAAGGTGGCAAGTCAGCTGGTTTTGTGGAATGAGGATTGTGGTGAAGGTAGTCAACTTGGTCTAAGGACCCTTGTCGTGTGCTAATCCGGCCAAACCATACAAGCGCAATCATAAGCGCTAGCTCTAGCATGTCGGCCAACATATGCTAGTCCTGGCTTAGTAGTTAGGGAAAACTGTTAACACACTTTACCTTGAAAAGATCGGGCTGCGGTCCGTGGGCTCAAGAGGGAGACCCGAGTTGTTGAAACCTTAGAAGGGGTATCGGTGTTAACAGAAGGAACTAATGAATCGTCTTGTATCGTTACTTGGTCTAGGCTCCAAAGAAAAAGATAAGATACAAAAGTATCACTAGGCTTATGGGTAAAGTGTGCTTCACTCTGCAGAGGTTAAAACTATCATGATAGTCGTTCTCATGGTCATGGGAGGGGAGGAAGGTCGTACATGATAGTTTCATGTGCTATCTAATAATCTAATGAGTTGGTTTTGTTTTGAGTATTCGAGGCTTGTGAAGTTTTGCACAGGGACTTTCGAAGCCGAGCTCTGTGTGTTACTTTGGAAATTCTTTCATCCTTATTAATTGTTCAATAAATGCTTTTACAACACTTTAATTAATTTTAACTAGAATATGTGTTTATGCAAATTAACCATCTTGTTTTTATTTATACCCGTGCATTCATATATAAGGATTATTACTGGGTAGCCCTGTACTCACTATACAAATTCACGAATATATTTGTTCAGGAGAAGACTCAGGTCTGGTTTGCCCGTAGGATCAAGAGGATTTTGTGCCGGATTTTGTTGAAGACTAGCTGTCGTTCGAAGGGTTAGATAGAGAGCATCGGCATATTTATTCTGCTGCATTTATTTGAATTTCCGCTACTCTGAATATTATTATATGGATATATGTCAACTAGTGTAATAAGTGGTTGTGATACAATTACTTTTGCACTGTTATAATATTTTCATAGTTATAATGATTGTGTTGTGATACTCGACCTAAGTCGCTCATGAGCTGCTAGCATTGATCGCTGGGACTACCAATGGATCATGGATTGATCCCGGTGAAGCCGGGGTTGTGACACTAGTTTCATAGTTGATGTAGCTAGATGAGAACTATAGCCAATTTTATGTACATGTGATGCTATTTACTCAAAAAAATCTTAAAAAACGTGAAGTCC
Source organism: Raddia distichophylla (assembly GCA_005191435.1). Lineage (NCBI taxonomy): Eukaryota > Viridiplantae > Streptophyta > Magnoliopsida > Poales > Poaceae > Raddia > Raddia distichophylla. Next base: position 3,567 of record SPJY01037788.1, on the reverse strand, counting down.
ACTCGATAAGACCGGGTGAAATGGTGGCCCTGTTATTCGGACTAAATTAAAATTTAACGTCATCGTTAAAATGTTGTTATTTCTAGAGTCCCAAGGATGAAAGACCATCTCCAACCATATTTCCTTCGTTCCATCCCTTTCCTATTTTTTTCAACATTCATTCCCTTCATTTTTTTTACCATCTCCAACATTATTTTTTCAAATGATATTTGCGAAGAAAGCGGAGAGAGAATCTCATTCTAAAGAGAATACACGAAGAAAATTCTTCTGACGAGAACCAAACGAGATTTTGTTAGAGCATCAGAATTTCTTCGTGAAGAGAATTTGACCACTTAAGGGACTTCCTTGGAAATGGTCTTACTTCGTAGTTATTTTGTAGGGTTATAATTTTTTTCTTAGAGTTTCTAAAGTTTTTTTCTATTTTTTTGCCTTGTAAAACCTTTCTCAAGAGATTATAACTTTTTTAAATTATAATTTTCAGTTACTTTCAACTGAAAAGAACTAGCCCATATTTGAGCACCGCATGGTTGGATGCACAAGATGTTACCATTTTTATATTTTAATAATTTATTTGTAGTTTGCGTTTTTATAATGGTTTTGGTTTTTAATTTTTTTTGTTCTTTTATATTTAAAAAATTATATTATTTCTTTTGGTATTTTTTTTGAATTTGTTAGTTTTGTATTTGAGTTTTATGGTTTTTATTTGACCATGGGAACATTTGGCACATTCCATTCCATTGGCAATAAATCAAATTTTCCTCCTTTCTTACCAAAATTTGACAATCTATAATGGGATAATTGTGTTTCTGCCCCAATTTTGAAAGCTAATTGTGATTTTGCCCCTGTTTTCTAGGCTTTGTGATTTTGCCCTTGTTTTCTTAAAGTGAAGTCTCTGGTTGCCCCCATTCCGTTAACACCACCTAACGGTGTTAATTTAGCTTTAAAAAGACACATTTTCCTTTGCAGATTTGCACGTTTGCAGAGTAGAGCACCATATTTTGCATGGTTGTTGATTCAACAGCGTTCCTTCGATTAGGGTTTTGAATTATGTTTCTCTTGCACAAGAGTAGATTTCATATAGTACTTTAGAAAGGTTGGTGCTTAAAAAAGATTGCTATCAAAATGTAATCAAAATACTGTCAAAATATTTTTGAATTTGGTCAAAATTTGGTCAAAATGCTATCAAAAATAAATTCCAAATATGTTCAAATGTTTTAAGTCGAAATAGGGATAAAATCATAAACTCATTAAAAAAATATGACAAATCTACAAGGAAAAATGTGTCTTCTAAAGCAAAGTTAACACCGTTAAGTGGTGTTAACGGAATGGGGGCAAAGGGAAGCTTCAATGTGGAAAAACGAGGGCAAAATCACAAAGTCAAAAAAATGAGGGCAAAATCACAATTTGGCTTCAAAGTAGGGACAAAAATGCAATTGCCCCATCTATAATTGGCTTAGATCCAAACAACACAGAAATTATCAATAAATGGTCATGTCTTTTAACTAGTCATGATCATTCATAGACAAGTCCATTGAGGACCATGAATAAAACATACCCTTAACCCATTTTGATCCCTGCAATTTTAAATTGCGTTAACTCGGTCTTTACTCAAATCAGCGAAAGCTTTGACCAGTCAATCGTGGTTCGACTGAAGTGTCATATGTATTTATATATAAAACATCACATGAAATCCAAATTAAACAATATATTTGAATTTTTAATGATTACATTAATCTCATACTAATACAATGCTTGTGCTTTGCAATGGACTACAAAGGGATGAAAGAACATATATTAGAACAATATAAGAAATTCTGAAAAGGTGAATTAGAAGGCAACACATGGCAACAAAGCTAGTAATCTTACAATAATGATGCTATCCTTCTGCCTCTAGCTAAGACAAAAAATCATTATCTTGCTTCTGTGACAAAAATTACATGCTAAAGCATCCCTCCATCCCAATTGCTCTCATTTCTGCATGAAAATATTTGGCCAAGACTGAACATGACCAGGTAGCGGAGGGCAAATCGAAGTTGCTTAGTTGCCTTGCTCTCAGTTCAGTTCTTGTCGTTTTCTTCTTTGCACTTGTTAAGGCAAAACAGACGCATCCATTTTCTTTACACAATGTACTGAAAATGGCGTCAATAAATGTGTCAATTATACAATTCCGAAATCACTACTGCTGCTTCAATACACAAAAAAGGCTATCATATGCGTCCAGAATTCCATTTACTTTAATAAAAGTGATAGTTAGATAAAGAACCAATGAAATAGAACATGAAATCATATGAATGAAGTAATGTTGTTGCGGCGTGGCGGTCGCTGCGGCGGCAATGCATGGTGGTGCAGCAGTTAAACGTCAGCGACACGTAGTTCTGCGGCTGTTGCCGGCGTTGCGGCGGCTAGGGCGGCTGCGCACGGTTTGTTGCAGTCATCACAGCAGAGGTGGCTAGATCTGGTCTTGGGTGTCCGGATCTTTGCCGTCGGACAATCCGATCCGCCCTGTGGGTAGCGGGTTGGGCCAGGGGGTGCTGATGGTACGCTGGGGTTCTCCTGGCTTCGTCAGCGAGGAAGCCGGATTTGCCCTGTTCAAATCCCCCTCCCGACTTCCTGGTCTTTGCTCTTATGGCGTGGTGGCACCGACGAGGTCTTCATCCTCTGTGGTTTCGTCGCTGCTTCTGCTTCGGGCCATCCTCCTTCAACACTGTTGGCTCCCCCCCCTTTGTGTGAGCCTCAATGTGTCAAGGTTGTTTCGCGGGCTATGGCTTCAGCGGCGCTATAGTGGTTGCGGTTCGTCGTCGGCTTTGGTTTGCTCTTGTTCTAAGGCAGTTAATAGATGCAAGCTCTGAAATTCAGATGAAAACATAAAAGCTAACCGTAAAAATCTCACATGCAAAAACAACTTAATTGTTCAAGAACAGTAGGGGCTGAAATGTAGTGTCTTTGCACATGATTCTTATCCTCCCATAGGATTAAGCATTGTCGGACTGTTACAACTTATGGGGGGAAGGAGGCTGTACATATCCTAGAGAGAAATATACTAAAAAAAAAGAATGTCACAACAAAAGACTGACAGGATCATGCATGCAATCTCTATATATTTTTAAATCCATATCACCTTAAGCAATTATAAATTTTCTCTGTTCTTAGAGAACCTAAAATAATCACTATCATTAAAAGCAGTTCAAGCTTATTGAATTCAATATACATAAGCAATCACAAGAAGCGTTAAATATAGTAGAAATTTAATTTAAATCTTTTTTCTATAGCAGGAAGCACGAGAAGTATAAGATAGCTTATACTGCTCTGAACATGTAAGTAAACATGAAATAAAAAATATCATGGTTATGCATGTGCGCAAAAAAAAAAATTCATCTAGGGACTTCTCTAATTTTGGTCTTCAAACTGCACAAATGTAGACATGAATGGGAAAAATACATCCAAAGAAATTTAGCCTCCAAATGCAGACATGAATGAGAAAACTAAATTGATCAACGTGCAAACTAATATCACGACAATGACAATAAGTGCTGCATAACATACCCGCCCTTGCTTAATTGTAGGCTT